>OY740818.1:16649190-17014190 GCA_963514005.1 Raja brachyura
ACAGAGCCCAGTCCCTCCACGCACTAGAGTCTCCCAACCCCTGCAGAGTAGTTATTAAGATGGCCTGATCCGTGGGGCGGTTGCTGCTGGGACGCAAGTCGGAGGCCTGATCAACCCCGGCTGGGTCGCCTGGTCGAGGGTGTCTGATGTTGTGAGACCCGAAACACCCGATGACCCCAGGTCACATCACTGAGGATGCGTTCCAGCGCAACTAGAAGATGTATATTTTTCACACTCCAGCAGTGTGTTTTTGTTGCTCAAGATTCCGACATCTCCAGTTTCTTGTTGAGTGTAGCAATACAGCACGAATACAGGCCTTTTGACCCATTGAGTCCTAAACGTTAGTCCCTTATCATGTATCTGTACACTGTAGATGTATTGTCTTTCCACTGCCTGGATTGCATGCAACACAAGCTTTTCATTGTACCTCGGTACACTTGACAATAAACTAGACTGTGAACTGCTGACTATCGATCATCAATTCACACACTTCTTTGTTACGCAACTTTATCATCCACATTTGTACACATTAGGGCAAATTTTATGGAAGTCAAATAACCGAAAGAGAGCAGGTCAACGGCGTCTATTTAAAATCCTCCAAATATAGTGGAAAGGTAGGTGAACCAATGTTGAGGTCCTTCTGAATCCAATGCTCCCAGTAATATCATCCCAAGTAGGCTCAACTGAGCTACCATTGGGCAGGCCATGTCAGCCACACACCCACCATTAGACTCATGAAGCAGACTCTCTTTTCTAAGCAATGTTAAGGGAAGAAGATACAAGAAACAAAGATTCGTATCGTTTGGTATTCCCTGGAAGAAATGCAACATCTCCAGTGATCTTGGGAATCTCTGTCCCATGGTCTTCAAGGTAGAGAAGAAGTGTTTGGGATGGTGTTGAGAATCTTGGGGCCATTCACACAGAGTACATTGACCTGTGATATTCACCATTGATTGATATTGACCTGTATAACTGACCAAAACGTCTCACCACTTCACATCTACTTTATCTATATCAGCTAGCACGTACCACTTCTGTGGAAGGGTCCCTGGTTCCCATGTCCATGGCTTCATCGGCCACCTTCAGACACTCAAAAACCCGAGTGGAAGCAGGTTGTCCTCATTCCCGATGGTCTGATGAATGTACTCCTGCACTGTAGTTTATCCTTGTTGTTCCTGTCAAAGGAGGAGGTGTGATGATGTGATTGATAGCAGACCAAAAGCATCAAAGGCTGAATGGCCTACTCCTGCACCTATTTTCTATGTTTCTATGTTTCTATCAAGCTCCCAATCTGCCTAGAATCAGGTGTTTTAGAGCATAGAACAGTACAGTTGTTATGTAGAATCACCAAATATTACTGTAGATGAAGATGACTCAATCCACAAAATGTTCTCTTTCAATAGACAATAGACATTAGGTGCAGGAGTAGGCCATTCGGCCCTTCGAGCCAGCACGGCCGAATGTGATCAATGTGAATGTGAATGTGATTCAATGTGATCATGGCTGATCATCCCCAATCAGTACCCCGTTCCTGCCTTCTCCCCATATCCCCTGACTCCGCTATTTTTAAGAGCCCTATCTAGCTCTCTCTTGAAAGCATCCAGAGAACCTGCCTCCACCCCCTCTGAGGCAGAGAATTCCACAGACTCACCACTCTCTGTGAGAAAAAGTGTTTCCTCACCTCAGTTCTAAATGCTTACTCCTTATTCTTAAACTGTAGCCCCTGGTTCTGGACTCCCCCAACATCGGGAACATGTTTCTTGCCACTAGCGTGTCCAAACCCTTAACAATCTTATATGTTTCAATAAGATCCCCTCTCATCCTTCTAAACTCCAGAGTGTACAAGCCCAGCTGTTCCATTCTCTCAGCATGTGACAGTCCCACCATCCCGCGACCTGGTCTTGCTCTTATCCTGGGCTTCTTTACGTTCATTTTTAAAACCAATTCCCTCACAAAGTCAACTATTGAAACTAGTTCAATTTTTCCATTCCCTGTCAACCAGAATAATCCAAATCCTAAACTTTCCTACAATAACGTGTATGAAACATAAGCAGACTATAGTAATTTAGATACCATTGTTAATCCTGTACCTTACTGTAGCTGAAATCTGTGCTGGGGTGGACCAGTTCCAATATTATCTGAACAATCCCTTCCATGGCCTACAACAACTCTCCGATTGTCATGTCCGGAAAGCATTCCACAATGTGACAGAATGAGAAGAGCTTTGCTTCATTTTAATAGGAATTGAGAGGAAAGCCAGCTACTTTATGACTGTTGCTTTCAGCTGGAGCCAAATAATTGTGATTCTCATTTATCCACCAAAAATCTTCAATTGCCCAACTTTTCTTTCTACTTCACTAACTTCCGCCCACAGTCCACTTGCCCACGGACACAGCAGGTGAGAATCACAACCTGAGATTACTCGCCAGCAATTCCCACACCACTCTTTATCAAGTTAAAACACTCACATAGTTTACTAATCCTTCTCAAACCCTATATCTCAGTTTTACAGATGGTGTCTTAATTGCCTGCTAATGGCCTGCCTCCGAAATTCATTTATGCACTAATCTACATTTTTGATTATTAAGTTGTCCAAAAACAATGAAGAATGATTTTAATGTTTTCTGTGTTAGTCACGGATATTACATTCAAAATCATACATTGCATTCAGACTAATTACAGATTTAGAGAAGGAATCGAGTGCGTAGGCTTTTGCATCTGGTTCTGAACTGCATCTAAATAAAATATTGGGTGACATTGAATTAAATCATCAATAGGATTAGTGCAATGAAGAAAGGCTTCCATTTCTATAGCAGCTCTTACTACTTCAAGTCAGCCCAAAGTATTTTACAAATTGTGAAGTTTTGAAATATAGTCATAGTCATACAGCACAGAAATGGGCTCTTTAGCCCAACTTGGTCATGCCGACACAGATGCCCCATCTATCCTAGCCCCACCTGCCCAATCCTCGCCCATATTCCTCAAAAACTTTCCTACTAATGTATCTGCCGTTAAATGTTATGGTAGCACCTGCCTCAACAATCTTCTCTGGCAGCTCGTTCCATATACCCAACACCCTCTTTGTGAAAAGGTTGTCCCTCAGATTTTAATTAAATATTTCCCCTCTCACCTTAAACCTATGACCACTGGTTTTCTTGATTCCACTACTCTGGATAAAAGATGCTATGCATTCACCCTATCTATTTCCCTCATGATTTTGTATGATTAAGGTACCATTGCAGGTACTTTACAGGTACGTGGATGGAATGGGTTTATAGGGCTATGGACTAGTGTAGATAGGGCATGTTGGTCAGTGTGGGCAAGTTGGGCCAAAGGGCCTGTTCCCACACTGTATGACCGTATAACTGTATGAATATTGCATGAATTATGGAAGACACAGGAAAATCTGACAAACAGCAATGGGGCAATGAACATAGCTGTGCTGTGGTCGAAGGAACAGTATTAGTCTGTAAAACCATTATTGCAAAATATGAGTAAAATGTGAGTAATATATCTCAAGGTTTGGTTCAGAAGGTGTTTAAGGTGTGGTTAGCATGCAACACAACGTTTTCACTGCAATAACACATGACACTAAACTAAATAACTAAACTACGATGAAAGTAGTCTGGAGTCAACAGAAGTCAGAATATATTAAACCAGCAGCCATTTCGTTGACGTCGATGCAGGGTTGGCACCTCTGCCTTATCTGTATAACTTATTTTCATCCTTTTACATCTGTTCATTGTTAAGATCAGGGGCGTTAGTAACAAAACCAACATTAATTGCCCACAATGTTATGCCTGAAACCAAAAGAGGGGTCTTGGCATTAGGAAAAGACGATGTGTGGAAGGCTTCTAATCTGTCATTATTAAAGACATTGAGTCCTCGGTCTAATGACCTTTGGGGCATTTTGTGCACTGCCATTGTTGAATCATCACCTCTAATTGTACCTTCACATTTTTAATTCAGAGAGAAGCAAATGTACGATCTGAAAGTGGGTCAAAGAAAGTCATGGTCTAAATATATAGTATTATTCTTTAATAAGAGCTTCTTTTTATACACTGAGTGACATTTCCTAGTCAGTTAGAAGCACTAAGCTCTCCTGAGATTAGGCATTGTGAGGATCAATGGCATGTTGAATGTCACCTGCTTCACCCCTGCTCTAGTCAGCATTAAGAACAAGTTGTCAGATCAGCTACATTATTGCTTGTTTCAGAATGGCAGAAGCTTAGAAGATAGACTCAAAGTATTGGAGTAACGCAGCGGGACTGGCAGCATCTCTGGAGAGAAGGAATGGGTGACATTTCGGGTCGTGACTCTTCTTCAGATGTTATAGCAATTACAGTAAACCCTCATTTTGATGGAGCGGTTTATAATGCATTTTGATCGGAGTTATAGGACATACCGATGGCCGCTGACACCTGCCCTGGCTCGCAACGCTTCCCTGACCGTTTCCATATGCTGGCCCACACTGCTTCCTCGGCCACTTAAGGCCACATCTGCTGCCACCACTGCTACTGCCGACCTTTACCTGCTCTCAGCCCCCCCCCCCTTGGGCCACGTCCATTGACCGCCAACCCTCACCTCCTCCCAGGCCGCTAGCAGACCTGGGGCGTCAACTCACCCGGATTCTAGGGCGAGAGTCTGAAGAAGGGTCTCGACCCGGAAAGTCACCTATCCATGTTCTCCAGAGATGCTGCCTGATCTGCTGACTTACTGCAGAACGTTGTGACTTCTTGTGTGTTTACCGGCAACAGCACTTGTTGTTTCTGCTGTCATAAGGTCATACGTGATAGGAGTAGAATCAGGCCATTAGGCCCATCAAGTCTACTCTGCCATCCAGTCATCTCTGATCTAACTCTCCCTCCTAACCCCATTCTACTGCCTTCTCCCCACAGCCTCTGACACCTGACACAATGATAATGCCTTCCTCATTCCTCACTCGCGGGACATTCCAGCGCCCGCCGGGGGCTCCAACTGTGACCTTTGGGCCTAGAGCGGGGCCGTACATCGCCCGGCGCTACCTCAAAGGCCGTGGAACTTAACACCGCCCGCCTGCAGCTTCGACCTCGGGAGTGAGATGGTGCGGGGGAGAGAGAAGACTTTGCCTTCCATCACAGTGAGGATGAGATTCACTGTGATGGATGTTTGTGTGAATTGAATTGTCTGTGTATTTTTTTTAATTTTTTTTTTTATGATTTATGTATGGCATGTAGAAACGGAGTTTCGTTCTAGCCTCTCTGAGGTTCGAATGACAAATAATAAAATCAAATCAAAATCAAATCAAATCAGTTACAGCGGGCAATTGACAATAACAAACATTATCCCCTTCCCCCCACCGTTATGGTTCATTATAACAAGGGTCTACTGTAATACTCTCCAATACTTTTCATGCATTTTTGCTGAAGATGTTTCAAAGAAGTATAATAAATTTTGCAATAAACTGCAGAAATATTAAAGGGAGAATGGGGAATGGGAATACCCGGGGGGTTGAATGGTAGCGCAGGGACTGGATCTTAATGTTAATCGAGGGAAGGAGGAAACTTGGGTCACTGAGATTTCTGAGCAATCAATGGTGGATTATCAGGGTATTATTGTCTGGGATCATTATCACATTGCTGTTGGTGTGATCTTGCAGTGTGTAATTTGACTACTGTGTACTGTGTTTTGCCACATGACCACAATTACTGTACTGCATTGGCTATAATATTTTGGCTTGTCTGAAAATGATGTGAAAAGTGGCACATAAGTTTAGCTTAGTTTAGAGAAACAGCACGGAAACAGGCCCTTTGGCCCACCGGCTCCGACTGTACCGAGCCAATTAACCTACAGACCTGTACCTCTTTGGAGTGTCAGAGAAAACTGAAGATTACAGAGACAAGTCACGTAGGTCACGGGGAGAATGTACAAGCTCCGTACAGACAGCACCCGTTGTCGGGATCGAACCCGGGTCCCCAGCGATACAAGCGCTGTAAGGCAGCAACTCTACCGTTGCACCACCTTGCCACCCTTTCAGCAACACTAGCCTTTTCTGCAATGAGAAAGATTTGAGAAATTTAATGATTCCTAAAGTTCAAGGCTTTCCGCATTTGCAAGTGCATTTGTGGGAATCTCATGTTTCTTGGAAGTTAGGTCAGAAAATGGCAGTAGGAACATTTGACATTTTCCTACAGAATCCAAGTGAGATGAACAAAAACGTGGAAAAACGCGGCACTTTCCAGGGAGAAATGAAGGCAGAGAAATGGCGAGAAGGTATGCTACAAATTAGTACCTTGCATGCCATTGAAACTCAGTAATAGAAAAGAAGCCAGAATCAGGAGAGAGTAGGTATCTCAGAGGAAATGGATATTAGATATTAAAGGATTAATTTAAAAAAACTATAAAACTATGAAATATTTTTAAATCAAATTATTGTCAGTTTGAGAACTTAGTACATTTTTAGTTTAGTTTAGTGTAGTTTAGAGATACAGCATGGAAACAGGCCCACCGAGTCTGCACCGACCAGCGATCCCCGCATATTAATACTACCCTACACACACTAGGGACAATTTATACTTATACCAAGCCAATTAACTGACAAACCGGTATGTCTTTCAAGTGTGGGAGGAAACTGAAGATCTCAGAGAAAACTTGCATGGGGAGAACGTATAAACCCTGTGTGGTAAACATTTGAATAAGCGTAAACATATGGGTAAAGACAATGGGAAGCCAGCTAGGACGAAGATATTGATCTAGCAACTAACAGCACTGAACTTTCCATATATTACCCATTCAAATATCTTTAATGGCTTCAGACATCTGGCCAAACCACTTAAACCTTCACTGAACCTGAAGCTTTGTCTTTCATGAATATGACTATGGATGGAATTGAAGGATTTAAGTCACGTGCAGGCAGATGCGCAGTTTAAATTGGCATTGTGGTCAGCACAGACAAAGGGACTGTTCCTGTTCTGTACTATTCTATGTTCCATATACCTCGCACCATTCCAGGAGATATTTACCATAACCTTTCCCCAGTTTCCAAACCCAATGTCTAACTAGAGAAATGTGTACCTCTTTAGTTTTTAGTTTAGCGATACAGCATGCAAACAGGCCTTTCTGCCCATCGAGTACGCACTGTCCAGCCATTCCACACTATCCTACACACACTTAGGACAATTTACATTAATAGCAAGCCAAGTAACCTACAAACCTTCACGTCTTTGGAACGTGGGAGGAAACCGAAGATCTTGGAGAAAACCCACACAGTCATGGGGAGAACGTACAAACTCCGTACAGACAGCGCCCATAGTCGGGATCAAACCCCGTAGGCGTTGTAAGGCAGCAAATCTACCGCTGCGCCACCATGCCACCGTTTGTCGATGTTTAAAGCTGAGCATTTGATGTTCATTTTTCTTATGTCAGACTCAATTCCATTCACCAATGGGCCATTTATCACTGTTCATTATACCAGTATTAGAAAGCCATTTTTCAGGGAGAAGACTATGAGATCAGACAAATGGCTCCATTGTGCCAAGTGCATGTATGCCAGCAATCAGTTTCCATGTACCAATTAGTGCAACCGAAGTTGGTAAATGTCAGGTCCAATGGAAACTTTAGAAATATAGCCTCAGGTTGAATTTAGAAATTCAGTCCCTTTTGAGTTGAGAACTGCAAATAATTTTCTTTGTCAAACTGCGGGAGATTGTTTTCTGCTGCCAGATTTCCTGAGCAGCATTTTCATGCAATTATTTATTTAAAACAAAACATCGCTCTGTAAAAGCATTGCTGTTGCAGAGGTTGGATTTCAGAGCCAAAGCATTTTTTAGTAGTGTCAATTGTGGAATGGTTGCCCTACGGATTGCTCTTGGTGTTGGGAACTATGTGGGAGCTTTGGTCAATCAGAGTAGTAGTACGGGTGATTCCTGATTAGTACGGGTGTCAGGGGTTTTGGGGAGAAGGCAGGAGTTTGGGGTTTAGAAGGGAGAGATAGATCAGCCATGATTGAATAGCGGAATAGACTTGATGGGCCAAATGGCCTAATTCTGCTCGTATCACTTATGAAAAGTCTCTAAATTTGCCATAAAAAAACGCCAGCGGTATACATTCAATGGAATTCAGTTCAGTCGATAAACCCTCTCAGAATTGAGTTTAGAGGACTGACAATTCATTTCACATCTTCAGGATATCTGAAGGCGGGTTTTTGCCAAGTGCTTTAAAGTGTGGACATTGTTCCATCACAAAGCCAGTAGTGGACATTTCCACAATGTTCAGTTCCATTCAAAGCTCCTCATTGAGTGAGGCAATTCACGTGTGAATGCGGCAACATTTGCGCATGGAACTGGTAACTTACAAGTAACATCCCTGCCACAAAAATGCTGGTGGTGACTTATAAGAACAATGGAGGGTTTACACCGAAAATAGACACAAAATGCTGGAGTAACTCAGCGGGACAGGCAGCATCTCTGGATATAAGGAATTGCTGATGTTTCAGGTCGAGACCCTTCTTATTCAGAAGAAGGTCTGAAGAAGAGTCTCGACCAGAAATGTCACCCATTCCTTCTCTCCAGCGATGCTGCCTGTCCAGCTGAGTTACTCCAGCATTTTGTGTCTATCTTCGGTGTAAACCAGCATCGGCAGTTCCTTCCTATGCAAAGAGTTCAGCCATCTATCCTTGATGATCAGTGCCAAGTCCACCACCATCACCATCCAAAGAATCATCATTGATCACATAAATACTGTGGCTATCAGTGCAGATCAGAGGCTGGATCTCCTGTGGTGAGAACCTCACCCCTGACACCTCGATGCCTTCCTACCATCTATAAGTCCTGATTCAGGGGCGTAATGGAATAATCTCCATAAGATGGGTGCAGTGCCAGCGGGCTTGGGGCCTCCTTTGCCACCTGGCCTCTGCACATCTTGCCTGGTGGACTTCAGTCATCTGGAATTGGTTATAACATTTCCTTCATTGGTGCCCCACAGGGATGTATGCACAGTCCCTTGCTCTTCACCCTGTACACCCATGACTATTTTGTCAAGTACAACGCCAACTCGATCATTCTGTTCACTGATGATACCACACTCCACAACACGGTGAGACAAAGTACAAGAAAGAGACCAAGATCATACTCTCATGGTATCAGGACAATAACATTGGTCCATGATGTCAGCCAGATGAAAGAGTTGGTTGTCGACCTAAGGAAGTGAGGGGATGAACGCAACCCTATTCTCCTCAATGGAGCTGCACTAGAGATGGCTAACGGCTTCACATTTCCAGGCAACTGTATCATCAGCAACCTAACCTGGTCCCTTCACATTGATGCAGTGAACAAGAGAGCGCATTAACGTATTTACTTTCTGAGGCATCTGAGAGGATTCGACTTGTCCACAAGGGTTTTCTTCAACTTTTGCACGTGCATTACAGCAAGTATTCTGATGGGATGCATCTCAGCCTGGTGTGGCAACTGCTCTGCTCTTGACCGTCTGAATCTGCAGATAGTGGTGAACACTGCCCAATCCATCAGAGGCTCATCACTTCCTTCCATTCACTCCACCTACACAGTCCATCGCAGCAGGAAGGCTTGGAATTATCATCAAGGATGCCAACCACCTTGGCCATTACCTTTTCCCTCCCTTCTGGAAGACTATACAGAAGCTTGAAAGCTTGCACATCCAGAATTGAGGACAGAAATGGCCCCACTGTGATCTGACGCCTGAACTATCCACCTCATTCACATCTTATTCCTGGAGGTACTGCATGTACTTTTGCCCCTTAAAGCCCCATCCCACTTTCCCGAGTTATTCACAAATTCTCCCGAGTTTTCCCCTTGATTCAAACGCGGGGAATGTCGGTAGCGAGTCCATAGGAGTCCGTAGATATTTCGTAGCGGCTCGTAATGGCAGTCGTAGGTACTCGGGGCATCAGGTAAGTCGGGACGTTTTTTCAGCATGTTGAAAAATGTCCACGCGTAAACAAAATAGCCCCGAGTACCTACGGCTGGCTATTACCGTAATTCTCCAAGTTTGAATCAAGGGGAATACTCGTGAGCAACTCGGGAAAGTGGGACAGGGGCTTAACTCTATCACATTTGGTTATTCTGCCACTGCACTTTAATATTATTTTGTATTATTCGGACTTTGCAGGACAATCTTGCACCATTGTGCTGTTTTGCACTCGTTGCATTTATTGTTGTATCTATCATTATTGCATGTATATTCTTCATGCCCTGAGCTTCATGTGAACAAGGAATTTCATTGCACCCTGGTGTATATGACAATAAACTAATCTAATCTTCATCGGTTCTATTCATATGCAATAAACACCTCTCTCATTGGAAGGAGTGAATAAATGTTTAATGCCAGTACATCACATAAAAATGTCAAATAACTGCAAAAGGAATATCATCCATTGGATAGTCCAAAGATCACCAAAGAGGTGGATAGTAGTTCAGCGCTGCTCTCCGGTTGTAGTAGGATGATTCAGTTGCCTGATAACAGCTGGGAAGAAACTGTTACCAGGCATCTGAATCATCCTACCACAACCAGACAGCAGTGCTGAACCACTATCTACTTTTTGCTGACCCCCGGACACTGTACCTCGTTACAATAAATTAAACTGAACATTCTGTGTTGTATAAAGTACCTCAGGTCTAACTTCAAACCATTTTGACTGTTCATAAATACGAGGAAATTGGAATTTATTGTTTGACGAAAATTGCTATTAACTCATTGGAAAGGTTGGATCAGCTATTTACAGGAGTTACAGTGGGGTCTTGACATGTTCTATAGTGTTTGCAGGCTCTTTCATGTTGCTGCTTACTCTGGCAGACATCGAGTTACCTATAGAATACCAATATCAATACCAATTGGAGATAGATGGAAAAAGCTGGATTAACTCAGCAGGTTAGGCTGAAGCTTTAGAGAGAAGGAATGGGTGACGTTTCAGGTCTGGGAATGGGACTCGACTCAAAATGTCACCCATTCTTTCTCTTCAGAGGCGGCCTACTCCAGCATGATTGTGTGCCTATCTTTAGTTATTTCCATCTTTGTGTCTCCACTTTCACACTGACTTTCACTCTGAACTTCGGTAATCACTGGGCCTGTCATCTTTCCTGTTATCTCAGGGGAATTTTGTCTCCAACTTTTCTTTCATGGATTGCCTCAATCCTGTCAAGAACCCGTCTTGTCCCACATTGACCAGGTGGTACATCAGTAGACCCTCACCACCAGTGACACTTCTTTTGGATCTTTGGGCCTGTTGAACTGCTTCTGCTTTCCAACAATAGACAATAGACAATGGACAATAAGTGCAGGAGTAGGCCATTCGGCCCTTCAAGCCAGCTCCGCCACTCACTGTGATCATGGCTGATCATCCACAATCAGTACCCCGTTCCTGCTTTCTCCCCATATCCCTTCACTCCTCTATGTTTAAGAGATCTATCTCATTCTCTCCTGAAATCTTCTAGAGAATTGGCCCCCACCGCCTTCTGAGGCAGAGAATTCCACAGATTCACGACTCTCTGTGTGAAAACATTTTTCCTCATCTCCGTTCTAGAAGGTTTACCCCTTATTCTTCAACTGTGGCCCCTGGTTCTGGACTCTCCCAACATCGGGAACATGTTTCCTGCCTCTAGCGCGTCCAAACCCTTAATAATCTATGTTTCAATAAGATCCCCTCTCATCCTTCTAAATTCCAGAGTAGACAAGCCCAGCCGCTCCATTCTATCAACATGTGCCATTAACCTTGTGAACCAACGTTGCACTCCCTCAATAGCAATCTTCTGTACCAACACATTATTTTCTAAGAACATTCAGCTATGTATGTGCATGATTAGCTCAAATGCTGACGATAATCCCATTGATATACTGGCATCCACACGATTAGTTTTTACAGTATGTGCTTGTCATATAGATAACTTATTATTGAACATGGAGCTAGTTATTGTCTAGTTTAGTTTAGTTTAGGGATACAGCATGGAACGAGTCATTCGGCCCACTGATTCTACACAGACCAGAGATCCCCGCACATTAACACTATCCTACACGCACGAGGTAGAATTTACGTTTATACCAAGGCAATTAACCTACAAACCTGCACGTCTTTGGAATGTGGGAGGAAACCAAAGATCTCGGAGAAACCTACACAAGTCACGGGGAGAACGTACAAACTCCGTACAGCCAAGCACCCGTAGTCAGGACCGAACCCGGGGCTCTGGCGTTGTAAGGCAGCAACTCTACTGCCGCGCCACCGTCCCTCTCAGTACCCGAGACCCGGGTTCGATCCTGACCATGGGTGATGCCTGTGTGGAGTTTGCACGTTCTCCCTTTGACCTCGTGGGTTCCCTTTGTGTCCTATAGCATAAGTGTGTATAAGGTATAAGCAGTTTAGACCCTACTTTGGGCCTGGTTTTCTTGGTTGAGTGCTTATCCTAGTGTTATAACACAAGTACTTTGTCTTTTAATAGTAAATGGTAAACAATAAAAGTCTGCAGACTGAACATTTCTCTAGAAGGAATTCCTGCATCATTTGTAGGCCCTTTCACGGATCTGTATATTAAGCAATGGTACATGGTACACAGAGTTCTTAAAGGTACACCCACCTATATACTGTTATATACTGTTTCTTTTTCCATAAACCACACAAAAACTTGTTTCTCCATGGGCAAATTCTAAAAATCGCCACCCGTGCAGTGCCTTAAGAACTTCGCCAGTGCAAAAAAATAATCAACCACCCTTCACCTATTCTTTGATTGGGATACTGAATTTACAACTCTCCGTTCTCCAACAGCATTTGAATTCCTGAACTACCTCTGCAAACACACTGCCGTCAGCTCTATGTGCAGTAACTTGAGTGAGCACTTTGCTTCACAACTGATGTCTGTCAGTAGAATCACCGTTTGCCTTCCCCAACAGCAATATTCAATGCACAAGCATTCCCAGCAATGTTTTCCACATTAATCGTGTTATTTCCCACGAAAAATAGCTCAGGGATGTGATTCCCCAGGCTGCCCATGAAGCCCCATGTGCTTGAGTCATGATTTATTTCCTTGCTAAAACAGTGGCACAGTTTCAAGCTTTGCGTTGTGCGTAGACCATGTTCCACTCTATTGTTGACTAGCGTAGTGGCACAACTGATGAGCTGCTGCCTCACAGCACCAGGGACCCGGGTTCAATCCTGAATCTCAGGTGAAGGCTGTGTGGAGTTTCCCCATTCTCCCCTGCGACCACGTGGGTTTCCTCTGGTTGCCTCCAATGTCCCAAAGTTAGGTCTCGGACCATTTCCCGTATTGTGTTGGTAGTAGATGTGAAAGTGGAATAAATGAGAACTGGTGTGAATGGGTAATGGATGGTCAGCATGGACTTGGTGGACCGTGGGGTCTACTTCCATGCTTTGTGTCAATGAATCAATGGCTTGCCTTGCTTAAAGGGGCTGTCCCATTTGGGCGACCTAATTGGCGAGTTTAGAAGAGTTTAGAAGAATTTGAAAAAGTGTCATTTTGAAGACCTCCTTCGACTATGTAGAAGACCTCCTTTGACCTCCTTCGACTATGTTGAAGACTAGCTTCGACTAGCTACGACTAGCTACGACTAACTTCGGGAAAATTGGACACCGAATAGTGGAGAGTGAAGACGACCTCCTTCAATCTCCCTTCGACCTCCCTTCGACTATGTTGAAGACTATCTATGACTACCTTCGACTACCTTCGATTACCTACCACTAACATGCCGACCTACTACGACTAAACCTACGAGTAAAAAAAGTATCAATTTTTTCCATGGCGACCTTTTTTTACTCACGGGGATTTTTCAACATGTTGAAAGATACGCCGCGACCTAGCTGAGGCCTCGAGTACAGGGGGACTACTCTCGAGCATGAAGGAGAGTTACAAAGACCATCTTCGACCTTGTGTCGACCATGCTGCGAGTCGAGGGCAAACCCGCCAGAACTCGCGGATTAGGTCGCCCAAGTGGGACAGCCCCTTAAATTTTACCCAAAGATGGGTCACTGTAGCTCTTAGAGCAAGTGCAGCACCCTTTCCCCCCTCTCTATCTCTCCCTCCTGTGTTTCTCTCCCGCTCTGTCTCCCTCCTTCTCTGTCTCTCCCTCTCTTTCTCTTTCTGGCTGTTCTTCCTCTCTGCCTCTCTCCCTCAGAAAACTAGTTGCTGGAGAAACTCAGCAGGTTTGACAGCATCTGTGGAGACAAAGGGGCAATCAACAGTATATAAACACACCGTAATTATCATAAGAAATTAGACACCGACCTGCAAAAGGAGATCGTAAGATATGTAGAAAGGAACTGCAGATCTGGTTCATACCGAAGATTGACACAAAGTGCTGGAGTGACTCAGCGGGTTAGGCAGCATCTGTGGAGAAAAAGGATAGGTAATGTTTCGGGGTCGGGACTCTTCTTCAGACTGAATGCCTGACCCGCCGAGTTACTCCAGCACTCTGTGTCTCTCTTCGAGAAAGTAAATGGCCAAACATAGGTTTTTAAGGAGAAGAGTTGGAGAGGCAGAATGGTTTGGGAGATGAATTGCAGAGCTTTGTGGCAATGGGAGCTGAAACATTGCATTCAAAGACTAAGGGGGAATCTAAGTATAAGGGGGAATTCCTTTAGGACCGAGATGAGGAAAACATTCTTTATACAGAGAGTGGTGAGTCTCTGGAATTCTCTGCCACAGAAGGTCATTGAGGCCAGTTCATTGGCTATATGCAAGAGGGAGTTGGATGTGGCTCTTGTGGCTAAAGGGATCAGGGGGTATGGAGAGAAGGCAGGTACGGGATACTGAGTTGGATGATCAGCCATGATCATATTGAATGGCGGTGCAGGCTCGAAGGGCCGAATGGCCTACTCCTGCACCTATTTTTCTATGTTTCTATGTTTCAGGAAGCCAGAAGCCAAAGTAGTGCCTTGGGTTGAGGACAGGAGGAGATTGTAGAGATAGGGAGTAGAGAGGATTTGAAAACAGTTAAGATAATTTTAATTTAAAATGATGGGGATGATGGATACTGACTAATAAGTACTACAAAAAATCCCCCCATCTGCAGCCCCACTCCAAACTTCTGTTTCCTTAATTCTCTGGGTAACATCTAGGTTTAAATGAAAGATGACTATTTGAATGAAACTCAATATCATTTTGAATCCCTGAGAAAGATTGATTTGAAACAAAACGAGCCATGCATGCACACAAGGTATTGCAGTAACTCTCCCAAAATGATTCCAGTACACTTTTAAATACATGCTGCCAGCAATCTTGTCAGCCTTTTGATTATGTCGTGATGCCAATGCATGTGATGTGTGCACAGAAAATGCTTTGTTACTGAGATAAGACGTCTTCAGGTCTGCAGGGTGTTGCCAATTCTCGAAAACTTTCCATTATCTTTTGTTCCTTTTAACAAGCTCCTGTCTGAACTAACAGGCTTGTCAGGAAATAAAATAAGATAAATGTACTTTTTTTTGTGATTATTACCCAATGTCAGGTCTTGACAGAGCCACGGGGTTCAAAGTTCAAACAGACCCTGAACAATTAGAGGACTGTTATCTGTGCATTGCTCGTGGAGAAGGGAGCTGTTTAGCAGCAGGTCCTGAGCTTTTAAAATCACATCTTGCAGGGGGTGATGACTACACTAGCAAGGTAGATAATAACAACTTTAGGAAGAAATGTTTTTTGAAAAAATCCCTCGACAAACAGATTTCAAAAAGATCTAAAGCTGCTTTTAAAAAATGCTTTTCATTTTTCAAAGGAAAAAAAAAGATTGTAGGAGTTGCCTCTTCGATGCCTTGAACTGAACTAAACTTGCAGCTGCTCTGTAAGATGTTCAAAACTATACATTGTGCAAGAGCGGCTCTGAGACGCTGATAGTTTGTCCCTATCTAAAGACTTGCATTCAAAAGTTTAACTGATGTTCCTAACGCAGTACCAAGGGAGTGTTGCATTATTATCAGTGTGATCTTCTGAATGTGGAGATATTACCCCAATATCTGAATGGCCTAATTGATGGGCCGAATGGTCTAATTTTGCTCCTATAATTTAAGAACCATGGACAGCTTTCTCGTGTCAATAAAAATTACCATGGTATTAGTTTAAGAAATGTTTAAGAAATATTTAGTTTAAGAAATGTTTAAGAAATATTTAAACAGATACATGGACACGACAGGTTTAAGGGGATATGGGCCAAATGTGGGTAGGTAGGACTAGTGTAGATGGGACATGTTGGCCAGTATGGGCAGGTTGGGCCAAAGGGTATGTTTCCATGCTGTAAGACTTGAAGGAAAATCACCCCTCACCAAATTTAGTTTAGTTTCGAGAGGGTACATTAGAGATGCAGCATAAAAATTGATTATTCGACCCACTGAGTCCATGCTAATCATCAATTACCCATTCAAACTAGTTCTAAAGATAGACACAAAATGCTGTCATAACTCAGCGGGTCACGCAGCATCTCTGGAGAAATGGATGGGTGACATTTTGGGCTGGGACCCTTCTTCACACTGATGATTCAGATTCAGTTCTCCAGAGATACTGTCCGACCCATTGAGTTACCCCAGCATATTTTGCTAATCTTTGGTATACGCCAGCATCTGTAGTTTCTTTTTATCACACGAGTTCTACGTTATCCCACTTTCATATCCACTACCTACATATTGGGGCCAATTTACAAACCCAATTGCCCTACAAAATCACATGTCTTTGGGATGTGGAAGGAAACTGGAGCACTTGGAGGAAACCCTCGTGGCCACAGGGAGAATTAACTAACTCTATACGGATAGTACCAAGGTCAGGATCGAACTCAAGTCTCCAGTGCTGGGAGGCAGTGGCTCCATCAGCTGCTTATTGAAGCATATTATCCAGTCGCTGTCAAATTGTTGTATGAGGGATGTTGCTAACAGCAAACTGCGGAGTTCAATGAGGAATGCAGTGGACAATTGAACAGATAATGGGAGAAAGAGGTTCTAAAGACTCTCCACAAAGACACCTAAAGACATCTAAAGATACTGGTATGTGGGTAAATTGGCTTGGTAAATATAAACATTGTCCCTAGTGTGTGTAAGATAATGTTACTATGCGGGCATCGCTGGTTGGCGCGGACCCAGTGGGCCGAAGGGCCTGTTTCCGCACTGTATCTCCAAACTAAAAACTAAACTAAACTAATGCATATTCATGAGAGTGGGGCCCAACTCGTGAGGGGATTTTATAGAGGTGTATAATACAATGGGGAATAGATCCGGTAGATACACAGAGTCTCCTGCCCCAGTGTAGGCGAATCGAGAAGGGGAAAGGATTTAATAGGATCTGAGGGGTAACTTTTTCACACAAAGGGCGGTGGGTGTATGGAACAAGCTGCCAGAGGAGGTAGTTGAGGCAGGGTCTATGCCAACATTTCAGAAACAACCAGACAGGTATATGGATAGGACAGGGTTGGTGGGATATGGACCAAAAGTGGGCAGGTGGGACTAGTGTAGCTGAGACATGTTGGCCGGTGTGGACAAAATGGGCCAAAAGGTTTGTTTCTACACTGTGTCGCTCTATGACTCTATCTACGACTCTATGAGTGTTAACGACAAACGGAAGCATTTACGATCATGTTCAGTCAGAATTGCCGAACAATTGAACCATCTTAAAGCCCCCGTCCCACTTTTACGACCTAATTGGCGACCTCTGCTGAGTTTGCCCTTGACTCATACTCGCAGCATGGTCGTCACGAGGACCTAGGAGGTCGTAGGAGGTCTTCGTAACTCTTCCTCATGTTTGTGAATGGTCTCCGCATCCTCATGGCCTCAAGTAGGTCGCGCCGATTTTTCCAGCCTGATAAAAAATGTCCACGTGTGAAAATAAGGTTGACTTGGAAAAAATTGATACTTTTTACTGGTATGTAGGTTGTAGTAGGTCGTGATGGTAGTTGTAGGTAGTGGTAGATAGTCAGAGGTCGGTAACTGGCCCGAGAAAAAAAAAATGCAAACACGATATCATTTTATCATGTGATCATTTTCTACTCGTAGCTAATTGTAGTTGGTCTTAGGTGTGGAAGACTGAGGTCGAGGGGGGTCGTAGGAGGTGGTAGACATAGTCGAGGGATGTCCTAGACATAGTCGAGGGATGTCGTAGGCATAGTCATAGGAGGTATTTTACTTCGGCGAGTCAACACGACCTTGACATTTTTTTTCAACTCGTCTAGGGTCTTCTAAACTCGTGGATTAGGTCGTCCAAGTGGGACAAGCCCTTAACTCCCTTTTGAGTTGTTTGCTGTCACAGTAGTCTATCAGCCACTTCGATTCACCCCATTTAATATGAAGGAATACTGAAAGGACCATACACAGCAAAGGCAATGGAACAAGAAAAGATCTGTGGTACTGAAGACCTGTGCTCCTGTATTAGGTGAGCTCCACCAATGGCTCACTCCCCGTTGGATTGCAACCTTGTCGTGGTCGGGGAGCTTGTGTGTCTCAGTGACCCCTAGGGCTATGCCAGCGGGAGATTAGTCTCCTGTTAGGGTCACCCATGCTGGACAGGTCGAAGGGTAGAGGCGAGACGAAGAGCGATCCACTGGTCCTCCAGGTTGGAGGTTGAGCATGGGGCTAACAACCCTGTCTCGTAAAACAAACATGTTATGGAAACAGCAACTGAAGGAATCAACACTACTGAGTGGAGGACCTTCGTTGCTGCCCTACATGCCAGGAGGCATAATAGGCAGTAAGTAAGTAAGTACGAATGGCTTAAGGTATTGTGGAAGGTGATTTTAAAATTTCTTTACGATTTGCAAGCAATAAAAATACTCAGAATTTAAGATATAAATTAATAAAAATCATTTGAACTTAATTTTAAGCGTAAAATTAAAATAACAATTAGAGCTGAAGGAATTAAGAGCTGTGCTGCAGTGACTGTGTGAAGACTTTGTGATCTATAGGGTACACCACAGAGTCAATATGCTTCAGGAGCGAGAGAGAGCTGTCGATTACCGATTATACTGGTCAATCACAGAAAATGCTCTGACATTATCATCTGACTCACACCAGCTGCTCACTGATCAATCTTCAAGCTTTTTGTTGTCTTGAACTGTAGCTCAGAGGTACATGTTGCATCTGGAAAATTGTTCTTCGGTAAAACTTAAGTAAAACATCACTGTTGAGCTTGGACATCTGGCGAGGATGACTGTCTACAAATAGAAACTGCTTGTGGAAATTATATTTCTATGTCCATTTTGAACTATTTTTGCGTCGTAACAGAGTTGAGCCGATGCTTTTGCACGATGGCCTGGATTAGTTTGCACGATGACCTGCGCACTGACCAGCGATCCCCATAAAATAGTACTATCCTACACACACGCTAGGGACAATTGACACGTATGCCAAGTATACAAACCCAAGCCAATTAACCTACAAACCTGTACATCTTTGGAGTGTGGGAGAAAACTGGAGAAAACCCACACGGTCACGGGGAGAACGTATAAACTCCGTACAGACAGCACCCGTAGTCGGGATTGAACCCGGGTCTCTGGCGCTGCAAGGCAGCAACTCTACCGGTCTGAGGTCACCAAGTCAGCCATGGTCCTGGCTGTTGATCAATTAGAGGTGATCTGATTGAAACATTCGGGAGGGGCTCGACAAAGCAAAGAGAGGGCTTGACAAGCTGAGAGAGAGCATGGTTTCAGAGAATGGAGTTCTCCATTCAAGCCAAGATGAGGAATTTCTTCTTTCAGAATTTCTTCTTTCAGCCTTTGCAATTCTGTTCCAGTGATGAACCACTGAATATATTTGATGCTGACTTAGATTTTTGACAGAGATGAGTTGAAGGTTATGGGGAACAGTCAGGAAAGACCAAAACCAGATCAGTCATGATCTTATGGAGCGCTGAAACAAATCTGACGAATTACTGCTCTTCATGCTCATGTTAGAACCTCATATTTTTCAAGTAACAAAGAGTTATATTTTCACCAGATTTCCATGGGAGCAGTGGCTCAGAAATACCTAATCAATTTACAGTTGCAGGGGCGGCACGGTGGTGCAGCTGGTAGAGCTGCTGCCTCACAACACAGGAGACCCAGGTTTGATCCTGACCTCAGGTGCTGTTTGTGTGGAGTTTGCGCGTTCTCCCCGAGACCACATGGGTTTCTTCGGGTGCTTCAGTTTCCGCCCACATCCCAAAGATGTGCGCGTTTGTAGGTTAATCGGCCTCTGTAAATTGCTCCCAGTTTGTAGGGAAAGTGAGAAAGTGGGATAACATTGAACGAGTGTGATCGGGTGATCAATGGTCAGCATGGACTTTGGTGGGCTGAAGGGCCTGCTTCCTTGCCGTATCTTTGAAGTAAAACTAAATTCAACCTATTTCCCTTGATTATGGTGGAGTGCAATAAGATGCAGCTGAGGAAGGGCTGGGAACCCCTGTCAGCAACCTTGGCATTCTGTGTTAAATTAGTCCCGTGCAGAAACCACAACATTTCTGTTGTTTTTCTTGCATATTAACAATGAATGCTGCCAGTCCCGTTGCCAAATCTGGGATAAATACCTTAGTACTTCACTGGAAAAGTAGGCAGATGAATTTGGTATAAGCAGACATTGAAATAGGTCAATGTGATTTACCTCTGCTGTGTTTGGTATCAGTCTTGTATATCAGCTTACATATAATGCAAAGCCATTCATTCTTCATGATGCGTCCAGACTACCTTGTTTTATACTGATAGGATCATTATGTTATACAATTACACTGCTGAATTAGTCTTTAGAAGCAGAACATCTAATGTTTTATTTCATATTTTCTTATGAGGCCATTCAGTCCATTGGCTACATGTTGACTCATAGTACGTTCCCGTCACTCCCATTCCCCCGTATTATTTCCTGCATTAAGTTCGCTTCCACTCGCCCACAGTAGTGTGAGCAATTTTGGGCACCATGGCTGAGGAAGGATACGTTGGCTCTGGAGAGGGTCCAGAGGAGGTTTACAAGAATGGTCCCAGGAATTAATAAGATAACATATGATGAGCCTCTGACAGCACTGGGCCTGTACTCGCTGGAGTTCAAAAGAAAGAGGGGAGGGAATTAAGAGTTGTGCTGTAGTGCGTGTGTGAAGACTTTGTGATCTATAGGGTACAGCACGGAGTCAATATGCTTCAGGGGTGAGAGAGAGCTGTCGATTACCATTTATCCTGGTTAATCACAGAAAATACCGTTTATACTGGTCAATCACAATCATTGAAACGTTCAGAATAGTGAAAGGTTTTCATAGCGTGGATGTGGAGAGGATGTTTCCACTAGTGGGAGAGTCTAGGACTAGAGGTCAAAGCCCCAGAATTGAAGAACGTTCTTTAAGGAAGGAAATTAGGAGGAATTTCTTTAGTCAGAGGGTGGTGAATCTGTGGAATTCTTTGCCACAGATGTCCGTGGAGACCAAGTCAGGGGATTTATTTAAGGCAGAGAAAAATAGATTCTTGATTAGTATGGGTGTCAGGGGTTATGGGGAGTAAACAGGAGAATGGGGTTAGGAGGGAGAGATAGATCAGCCATGATTGAATGGTGTAGACTTGATGGGCCGATTGGCTTAATTCTGCTCCTATCATCTATGACCAACTTCCCACCCTCTTCTCTTGGAGGAAACACATGGCAACCCGACAGAAATCCATGGGATCGCAGGGAGAATGTGCAAACATTACACATTACAAAATGACATTTTTACATTGGAAGGTAAATGTAGGTAAATTGGCTTGGTAAACGTAAAAAATGTCCCTAGTGTATGTGTAAGATAGTGTTAATGTGCAGGAATCGCTGGTCGGCATGGACCCGGTGGGCCGAAGGGCCTGTTTCCGCGCTGTATCTCTAAACTAAACTAAACTAAACTAAACTAAACCCCACACAGCACCCAAGGTCGGAATCAAATCCGTGCCATTTATGGGATATTGTTCTAAAATTATAATGGTGACTACACTTAGGTAAAAACACTGCCAGGATGTTTGGAGTAGATCTGAGATTGCGAGAGGTGCTATCGTAAAACTCCAATGATCCACCATCTTCACTATTCAGAATTCTAGATTGTCCGACACCAGGTGATATTTGCAACATTTTTTTTCAGCTTACCACTGCCTTGAATCGTGCACCTTCTTTAAATTGATCAGGACTCTATTTCCCATGCTACCTTCAAACGTACTGAGTTTACCATAAAATATATTATAATACTGCATAATATCTAAAGCAAAAGTGAATTCAAAGTGCTTTGGGGTATTAAAAGGAATAAGATTCAATAATCCAGAAAATCTGCTGGTCCATTACCACCAAAGTGGCTATTATATTGAAGTAGACACAAAACCATGCAGGTGGTCAGGCAGCATCTGTGTAAAGAGAAGATAGACATAAAATGCTGGAGTAACTCAGCGGGACAGGCAGCATCTCTGGATAGTGAGAATGAGTGACGTTTCAGGTCGAAGCCCTTCTTCAGACTCTATGAACTAGTTTATTCGAGTTTTTCAGAAACACCCTGTTGGAAATTGATTATTTTCTTGTCTACTGTGCTACCTGGATCAGCCAGATCACCATTGCATAGCCAGTGGATGCTCGAACATGATACTAGTCAGAAGGTTATGGAGTGGTTTGAGACAAAGGCTAAAAAGACAAGGCAGTGTTTGCCATGATTCCTGAAACTAACTAACCAGTGGGTCATGCCAGACCTGCAAAGTGATACGTGCAAAGAAGACTCATTAATGATATAGAAACCTCAGCAATGAAGGCCAAAGTCTCTTGTTGATTCTGGGTTTCACTTACATCCGACCCTGTGTAGTCAAAGGTCGTTGAGTTCAGAAGGAACACGTCTTTTCCCTTTAACTGGGTGTAAATGCTTCACGCTCCTCATGCAAGGCATCAACTGTGCTGACTGTATCGCGCACTCCAAGCTCGTACAATTGACTGACAACTCTGTGCAATGATCGGCAAGTGAAGCCCTAACTAGTGTTGAAATGTTTAAGAATGAGAAAAAGCAGCACACATGGTTCAGATCAGAGTGAACATCCTGTTCGGAGACCTTCCCCAGTACGAATGTAACCAAACTCTTGGCCGCCTCTGAGAGTTGACATTATTGAAACCTCTTGCACGTAGGCAATGCCTGTAAAAAGCCACTGATTGATGTCTTTAACTATTTGATGAACCCCTATATAATTGTGTGGCTATAATTTGATTGTTTCTGAGGTATTACCTCATAAAGAAATATCTGCAAGGTGAAAAATATGGCGGAATTTATGAGAGATCAGGGAACATAATCAGAGAGATTTGACTGTGAGTTTAATTTAGTTTATGTTGTTTGTCCCTTCTTCCAAAGGATTGGTACGCACAATAGAGTTGTCTTCTTTTCCCATAATGTGTTGTGGCGATTTATCTGTAAGCCACTTGACCGTTGAAATGAAGCACGTGTGGGTCCATGTACCACTGCTGAATATTAAAATAAATGAGTTACGTTCTATAAGTACATGCCATAGTTTATCAGAAGACAATGTTTCTGTCACTATTTGACCAACTCTGTTGTCAAATGATAGGATTTGAAATGATATCAAATATGCTCTCCTTCCTTCATATCAACTGGCTACATGTGGAACAGTCTGAGATCAGTGAGTGTGGTGAAAGGAGCCCTCAAGAAGCAAGCATTGCAGAGATGCTCAAATCTCAGCATGAAACATTGCTTGTTAAGTTTGTTGCTGAAGTACTGGAAATTCCTTGTACTGCCATGGGGTATCCTCCTTCACTGCTTTTTAGATAAAATTTAGTTTAGAGATACAGTGCGGAAACATGCCCTTTGGCCCACTGAGTCCACACCGACCAGCGATCCTCGTACACTACAACATTACCCTACACACACCAACACACACTAGGGACAATTTACATTGACGCCAAGCCAAATAACCTACAAACCTGTATGTCTTTGGAGTGTGGAAGGAAACCGAAGAACTCAGCGAAAACCCATGCAGGTCACGGAGAGAACATACAAGCTCCGTACAGACAGCACCCGTAGTCAGGATTGCAACCCAGTCTCTGGCGCTGTAAGGCAGCAATTCTACCGCTGCGCCATCATGCTGCTCATAAAAACCTGTGGAAAAGAAGAAAAGATTGAGAACACATTTAGGGTAGACCCAAAATGCTGGAGTAACTCAGCTGGACAGGGAATATCTCTGGAGAGAATGAATGGGTGACGTTTTGGGTCGACCCGAAACTTCACCCATTCCTTCTCTCCAGAGATGCTGCTTGTCCTGTTGAGTTACTCCAGCATTTTGTGTCTACCTCCGAGACATTTTGGATTTATTCAGTCATATTTGGCTCCTACATTTCAACAGAAGCAGTCGAGCTAAAAATAAATAAATGAGAATGAGCGCCATTTAAAATCAAATCTGTGTGGCATAGTAATGTTAATCCTGGCTAAATTGGAGAAGCTAGGATTCAAAATGGGGTAAAAGCTTCAGGGCTGCTGGGAAATTTGGTCAATTTGGAATTGACTCTCTGCAGAGCTGGGACAAGCTGCGAAGAGGTGCCAGTGTGTCTAGAGCCTAGATACAAGAAAAGAATAAGAACATCTGCAGACCCTGTCAATTAGGTGCAAAATGCAGAGAATGGATTTGATGGCTGCAGACCGGACATACGCCTTGTAAATAATTGTAAAAAATGTTGCAGAGTTCTACTTTGACGAATGTTGATTGGATTGAGCCTTGTCTCGGTTTCCTGCAGATCAGGGTAAATGTTTCTAAGTTGGCTTCCTTACGAAGTCCAGTTTAAATACAATGTGTTGAGTTGTTGTATTATTGGGTTAGGGAAAAGACTGTTATGTATGGGGTTAATCGATATCTGTAATTGGATTATTAAGAGACCACCCCCATGTGGTTCGGCCCCTCGAGGTCCCAGTAAATATTAAAGTCCGCTACCAACAAGGTCCAGCGTCAATCTTCTGGGAGAGCGCTTGGGACTGCGTGAATTTCTGGAGTGTCTCTGTCTGAGAGAGGCCTAGAGGGCTTGAACGGGCATACGCGAGGATCGAACCCGCGGCGGGATAGGTACAGTAGTTGAACTGTGACAGGCTTTTGTTAAAATAAAATGTAGCTGTTTCAGGTGCTTGATTCAGTGTTTTTACTGAAACTAGACTGGGAGGAAGCTTAGAAACGAGCAATTATCAGTGGCACAGCTCATAGAACCATTGCCCCACAGTGCCAGAGACCGGGGTTCAATCCTAACCTTGTGTGTTGTATGTGTGGTTTTCGTGACTGCGTGCATTTTCGATGGGTGCTTGAGTTTCTTCCCACGTCCAGGACATGCGGTTTGGGAAGGTAATTGGCCACTGCTAATTTCCACAGTGTCTGGGCAAGGGCTGAATCTGGTACAAATTGAGGAGAATGTGAGCAGAATAACTAAATGTGATTAACGCAGGGTTAGTGTGAAGAGGTGGTTGTTTGGTACTGACTCAGTGCCTTGAAGATCCAAATTATGTGCAGTCTATCTCTTTGAATATAATTCTGTCATTTGTATTCTCGATGTACATTGGGAGCTGGGATCACACAGTGAGAGGTGGAATCATATATATTTGGTTGAAGTCAACGACAAAGTCTGCAGTGTTTGAGTAGAATAAATTATCTTTGCACATAATGAGCCAACTCTAGATGGTAAATCACCCGATCATGGAGTGGCCTGATTTGAATCCAGTGTAGAGTTCAGGAATGAATTGCTGAATCAAATGGTGCAGCTGGTAGTGCTGCTGCCTCACAGTTCCAGGCACCCAAGCTCAATCCCAACTCCGGGTGCTGTCTGTGTGGAGTTTATACGTTCTCCCTGCGACCATATGGGTTTCCTCTGGGTGCAGATAGACACAAAAAGCTGGAGTAACTCAGCGGGACAGAAAGCATCACTGGAGAAAAGGAATAGGTGACGTTTCGGGTCGAGACCCTTCTTCAGACTCCGGGTGCTCAGGATTCCTTCCCCATCACAAAGACGTGCAGCTTCATAGGTTAATTGGTTTCTGTAAAATGCCCCTGGTGTTTATGGAATGGATGAGAAAGTGGGATGACATATCACTGGTGTAAATGGGTGATTGATGGAGTGGAGCCAGTTACTGAAGGACCTGTTTCCATGCTGCAGGTTTCAACTATTTCAATCAATCAAAGAGTTTGGCAAAGAAACCAAACTTTCAAGTTCAAAGAAGAGGTGCATTTCTGTCTCACCTAACAGGACTGCTGGGGTTACCGTATGAATGGGAGGGAGGAGGTGTTCGAACAGGTGTCACACCTCCTGGGGTTGGAGGGGAAGTACCTGTGGAGAGGGTGGCAGGCTCACGCTTTATTATTTCCATGGATTGTCCTTATTTCTTTTCTTAAACATTGGGGAAAAAAAATTAGTTACTCTCCAATCCACGGAGGTCTCGGTTACTCTCCAATCCACCGAGACCTCACTTGTGGCTGGATGGGTACAAAGATCGTCACCCCAGCAGCTCATGCTTCTCTCAATAACCTGAGATAGAAACATAGAAACATAGAAAATAGGTGCAGGAGGAGGCCATTTGGCCCTTCGAGCCAGCACCATCATTCATTGTGATCATGGCTGATCGTCCCCAATCAATAACCCGTGCCTGCCTTCTCCCCATGTCCCTTGACTCCGCTAGACCCTAGGGCTCTATCTAACTCTCTCTTAAATCCATCCAGTGACTTGGCCTCCACCGCCCTCTGTGGCAGGGAATTCCATAAATTCATAACTCTCTGGGTGAAAAAGTTAGATCCCATTAGATCCTCGGAATTTAGCCATAATCCGCTTCAGGAGACACAACACTACCAGCTTTTTGATCCAAAATCCTCCAGGCATAATCGTATACCCCACAGTGATCTCATTATTCTCCATTTCCTTCTACTTTTTGAATACCGATGCTAAGTGCTCATTTAGCACCTCGCCTGCATCTGCTGACTCCAAGCATAAATTCCATCCTTTAACCTTGAGCTGTTCTACCTTCTCCCTTGTTATCCTCTTCTTTATAATGTAGGTATAAAATGTCTTGGGATTCTCTTCAATCCTACTTGCCTCTAGTCATTATGGACTCAGTGGGCCGAAGGGTTTGTTTCCACGCTGTATCTCTAAACTAGGCTAAACTAAACTAAACTAGCTATCGATCAAATTTGCATCATACCCAATTTGGCCGGCATAATGCAAATAGTGTTCCCTAATTCATCACTCTCATTATATCCAGTTTGTGAAATGGAAACACACGTTATAGCAGAACTACCGGTGCAATGATGCATTGAGATGAGTAGAACAGCCTTTCTCTGCTCCTGAATACAGTGCTGTGTCTCCTCATCCTGCTGTAAGCAATTGCTGACATACAAAACATATGAAAGCCCCAATTTACAATTACCTCTTAATATTCACTATTTTGATCCTAATTAAAATCACTTGCATATGTATAAAGCATCTGTGCCCTCTAATTGCTTCTTTATAAATCATTCCCAGTTTAAATATTTTCATTGCCAGCCTCCCTTGTTCTAATTTCAATAATCAAGAGATCATTGCAAACTCTGGTGTCTAAACCTATGACCTATTCTGTCCATATCCTAACCTATTCTAAGACCAGTATCCCAATGCTTACTGATAAGTATTGATTTATAATCAAACAAAACCCTGTTTTAAAATGCTTCTAAAAAACTGCTTTGCAAATGCCCCTGGCCTTGCCCCTCCCTTTCTCTGCAAATCATTCCCAGCTCTGCAGTGCTCCAAGATCACTGTGTTCTGTTAATTCTGGTCTGTTGGTCATGGCTGAATTTAATCATTCCACCATTTTCAGTCGGGCCTCCAGCTGTCTGAGCCCCAAGCTCAGGAATTCCCTCCCCAAACATTGCTTTATCTCCTATTCCAATTTAAATTGTTCTTTAAACCCCGCCTCATTATGTAACTCCATTATCTCAGAATCAGATTGCTTTAGTTATGCTCCACCATCATGCTTTGGGAAAATTCGCTGCAATTAAGGTGCTATATCAAGTTATTGCTGAGGCTCTATAAGGTGCTGGTCAGGCCGCATTCAGAGCACTGCGAGCAAGTTTGGTCCCCGTATCTGAGGAAGGATGAGCTGGCTCTGGAGAGAGGAGGAACTTGCCTGTGTTTACCCATAACCCTCCATGAACCTGTCTAATTGCTTCTTAAACGTTGCGATAGTACCTGCTTCAACTACCTCCTCTGGCAGCTCATTCCGTACACCCACCACCCTTTGTGTGGAAAAAGTTACCCCTCAGACTCCTGCAAAATCTTTCCCCCTTGACCTTAAACCTTTGAATTGAAGAGCCTGTTTCAGCAATGTCTTGTCCTATGACAGAGCAGCATTTTGCCAGAACTAAGCTTGACTGCTGCCTGACATTTCTGTGTGGAATTTGAAGCCGTGGCCTTTTAACTAATGCAAGATTTCAGCCAGCAATGCTATAACGATCTCTTCATGTCACATCTGTCCCAGTAGGTCAATGTTTTTGAGATAATTTTGATTCCTATGAGTTGTCCAAGGCTATCGAATCCAAGAGTAGTTCATGTAGGACGGGTTCATGGATAGGACAGGTTTGGAGGGATTTGGGCGAAACGCGGGCAGTTGAGACTAATGTAGCTGGAACGTGTTGGCCGGTGTGGACAAGTTGGGCCGAAGAGCCTGTTTCCACACAGTATCACTCGATGACTCTATCTCTCAGGATCTGCTCAAGGATCTACAAATCCAACGGGTTATTTTGGATTTCATTACCCGGAGGAGAGTACGAGGCATTCTGCATGCAACCATGACACAGGATTTCGACCTAAGATCTTGACGATCCCTCTGTTTCCACAGATTATAGCCGACTCACTTAGTTCCTCCAGCAGTTTATTTTGTGCCTACAACTAATGTTGGATAAATGCGATGCAACGAATGACCAATTATTCCAATTTTCTGTACATGTTCATTATTCCCTGCTGAGTTTTAAATAAATTCCCTTTTACCTTCTGTAAAAGAGTGGAAATTCCATTGCTTGATTAACCCTGGCAGTTGCCGGTCTGAGAATGGCCTGCTGGTAATCCTTCAGCACAAGCGAGGAGTATCCTAACAATATTGTTCAGCGATTAGGACCCCAGTGTGCAATCAAACCCACATGATATAATGCATTAATATGTATCAACCGTCTGACGTGAAGAGTCTTGTCAATTTCAATGATTCCACAGTACTGCAACAATGTTAATCAACAGTCCATAAGAACCACCTTTTCCCTAAAGAGCCATCAGTGTATCTTTCCAAAGACCATTTTAACCCTTAAAATGAAATAAATATATTTCCATTAAATCCAGATGTCCTTGACACAACAGCCTCGAAGAACTACCTTCAAACCTGAGGCAGGATTCCTTTGTGCACCAACGGGGACTCCCTGGAGTTATTGATGCTTCTGACTAGACACTGAGCTCTATATTGTTTGACAAATATGAGGCAATACATTGCAGAAGTTTATGATTTTAAACCAAGAGACATGCGAAAATAAATAATTAATCAAAAACTCAAACGTTATTTAATTTCCCCATGATTTGATACGGGGACAAGTTGATACTCCGTTGATTGGTACAAGAACAAGTGACGGGTTGGATGTGATGGAGGTGGATAACTGGGTCAGAGTGCAAAGACATAAATCAGTTCTGTAGGTCCTGCTGTTATTTTAACATAATGTTTTTGACTGCTTCACACACACTAATGTTCTGCTTCAAACACCTGAGGTTAAACTCATCAGCCTGATCAATAATCCCGCGCTCAACATCACGATGTTAAACAGATTATCAAGTTTAACCAGATTTATCCTTACAGCTGTCTATAGGAGTATAAAGTGTGCAAATTACTGATACATTGACTGCATCAGAACAGTGAACTGCATTTCGAAACCATCTTTTATTGGGTCAAAGACCATAGGGACTCTAAAAGAACAAGAATAGCAAATCTGCCTGGCTTTTTTTTGACACGTCTTTGAGGATATTTTCTTGACTGAGTTGGTTTCTTCATTCTCCAGCTAGAAATAGTTGCGCACATTAAAGTAAAGTGGACACATTTAATAGCCGGTGGGTCATTCAAGCTTTATCAACGACTGAGGATTGGTCGCGTGTAGGAATGAACTGTAGATACTGGTTTGCACTGAAGACAGATGCAAATGCTGGAGTAACTCAGCGGGTCAGGCAGCATCTCTGGAGAGAAGGAATGGGTGACATTTTGGGTCGGAACGTTTGCGTCTGAAGAAGGGTTCTAACCCAAAACATCACCTGTTCCTTCTCTCCAGAGATGCTGCCTGACCCGCTGAGCTACTCCAGCATTTTGTGTCTGTCTAAGGATTGGTCATGCCAGTTACAGGGTGAATCTCTGGCACTTTCTCCCCAGAAGATGTAGAGGTTAGATCCTAGGATTTGCTTAAAGATTAAGTCGATACATCTTTAAATGACTGCTTAGTCGAAGGCTCTGGAGAGCTGTTCTGCTCTGAGGCCCTTGGACAACGACAACACTGGAGGATGATCAACGTTAACAGAAATCACGATAAAGCATTGAAACGTCCAGCATTTTAAGTGAAGCTTTGAAATATGCTACAGCTTTGATTTGCTAAAGAGTGTCAGGAAAAGGTGGGTGAAGTGAGACATGACTTTGCATGATAGTGGGGGCTTCTGGAGGACCAAATTGGCCTATTCCTGTAGACATATCCACCGCTCTTTTGTCACCGCAGACACTCTAGGCTGCAGTCTTTGTACAACAGCATCTTGTTAACAACACAACACTTTGAGAATTGTTGCACTCCCTGCAGCCTGCATTGAAATTGTAATTGGATTGAAAAGCGCTTGGTGTCCGACAGACACTGTGGAGTTTATCATCTTTAACAGTGACTGACTCTCTCAGCATAGGATGCAACCTAACTCAGAACCTTCTGAACCTTCTGAATTTTGTAGTCGGCAGGGCAGTAATCTGCATATCGCCAACTTGGACAATTTTATATTTTTATCAATCCAATTAATCAAGCCAATTAACCTACAATCCCGCACGTCTTTGGAGTTTGGGAGGAAACCGAAGATCTCGGAGAAAACCCATGCAGATCACGGGGAGAACGTACAAACGATACAGACCATACTGACAGAATCCATAGTCGGGATCGAACCCGGGTCTCCGGCGCTGCATTTTGCTGTAAGGCAGCAACCCTACCGCTGCGCCACCGTGACCACCCATTCTTGTGCACTGTGTGACCACCTGTGTAAAATGCCCTTACAAATCAAAAAAGGTAAAATATCAAAAAGCAAAACTTGTCATGAAACCATACAGGATGGAAATAGGCCCTCAGACACACTATGGCTATGCTGCCCATCTATATCAATTCCATACCTATTCCCAGCCTTCCACACATAGAAACATAGAAAATAGGTGCAGGAGTAGGTCATTCAGCCTTTCGAGCCATCCATTCAATATAATCAAGACTGATCATCCAAAGTCCCCAGATCCCCTGATTATGTTAGCCCTAAGGGCTAAATCTAACTCTCTTAAAAACATCCAGTAAATTGGCCTCCACTGCCTTCTGTGGCAGAGAATTCCACAGATTCACATTGTCATTATAACAATGAATTTCATTGTCCTATCTGGGATATATGACTTTAAAACACTCTTGACTCTTGTCTCTTGGTGAAAATGTTTTTCCTCATCTCAGTCCTAAACGACCTGCCTCTTATTCTTAAACTGTGACCCCTGGTTCTGGACTCCCCCAACATCGGGATTATTTTTCCTGCATCTAGCCTGTCCAATCCCTTAAGAACCTTATGTGTTTTTATTTTTTATTACTATGGAAGAAGAACGTGGAAGCAAGGAACTGCGGATGCTGGTTTACCTAGGAGAGACGATAAATGGACAGAAAGGGCAGAGTGCCAATGGGAAGGGCAGTTAAAATGGTTAGCAACATGGAGTTCCTGCAAGCCTTGGCGGATTGAGTGCAAATGTTCGGAGAAGCTACTTTTCACTCCCCGAGATGTACGAATGATATATTATTAAGGAGTGATCCTTATTGTACTGTAGGAAATGTGGTTATTGATTTTCCTTCAGAAAGTGGAGTGCAATTTAGTAATAATCTAATCATCTGTTTTGCAGTATATGTTGGCTAAAAAACAAATGCTAGTGAGTCACCGGGATAAGTTCCACAGTCTTCATCAAAACTGCTGCGGGCACTATCCCTCTAGTTGAGAGAGATGACGGAGTATCAGATATGAAGGTCGGCCAACAACATACATTCCATTTTGTGCTACACTGCAGAATCCACATTGAACTTTGTGATGTTTCCATGTTCTCTTGAGTTGAGTTGAGTTTATTGTCTCGTGGACCAAGGTACAGTGAGTGAAAAGTTTTTGTTGAGCACTAACTAGTCTCTCCATTCGGTAGCAAGGGTTAGAAGAATATGGGTCCACATGCCATTCTGAATTCAAAAGATGTAAATATCATGGAGATGTCAAGGCTCTAATACCTTTCTTGATTAATATGGGTGTCAGGGGTTATGGGGAAAAGGTGAATGGTGTTAGGAAGATATAGATCAGCCATGATTGAATGGTGGAGTAGACTTGATGGGCTGAATGGCCTAATTCTGCTCCTATCACTTATGACCTTATGACATTTACTTAAATGAAAGGAAGTTCATTGTAAAAGCTGTAACGAAGGAGGACCATTAACATGAAATATAAGAATATGAGAGGTTTTGGCAGGATGGACACAGAGTTGGAGAATCTAACACTAAGGGCCACACTTCATAAATAAGGATTGCATGTTTATGATAGTGAATGAGGTGACATTTCTCTCATTTTTGGAATTTTTTGGAATTCTCTTCCTCAAGAGAATCAGAGTCTGAATATTGTGCAGCCCTTGCTTATCAAGTATCCGTCTGCCTCTGTCTTAACAATATTCTCAGCAACCACATGCAAGGCATCAGCAACCACAGGCCCAGACTCAGCAACCTCATGCCGTGCCTTGGTAACTTCACTTGCAGCCTCGGCAACCACAGGCCGGCCTTGACAACTACAAGCCAGTCCTTGTAATTTACCTGAAGCCGAGATTAGAGCCTCCTCTACCTCTAGGGTGTGGTGGTTTAAGTTGATATCACCCTTCTGCATCTGATAATTCCCCCATCCCATCCTCACCGCTTTCTACAGGGGCACCATAGAGAGTATTTTGACCAGCTATATCTCTGTCTGGTTTGGGGACTGTAAAGCCTCCGACTGGAAGTCTGTGCAGAGAGTGGTGAGGACAGCGGAAAAAATCATCGGGACCTCTCTCCCCTCAATCGGGGATATTGCGACCAAACGTTGCGTGTCTAAGGCCAGCAGTATTATAAAAGACCCCACACATCTCCATCACGGACTGTTCACTCTGCTGCCCTTGGGCAAAAGATATCGTAGCATAAAGGACCTGTCCTACAAGCATGCAACTCTATGCGATGAGCGCGATCAAACTAGAAGCGGGGGCCGCGCGGAGGTCGGGTGATCCCCTGTACAGGGCTGTTCCCACCAGCATGCGCCTGCATGCGGCAAGTGCAACCAAACCGGCAGTAGGTGCCGCGCTGAGGTCGGGTGAGTGGCGCAACGCGGCGCAAAGTGAGGCGAACTTGGAGCGAAGTCTAAGGTAAGTTCGCCAGGACAGAGAGGGGCACACAGAGTGGGGCACAGAGGCACACACACACACAGAGGGCCACGGAGCCACACACATAGAGGGTCATGGAGGCACCTACAGATAGGCTCACGGAGGCACGATGTCGGGGCGGTGTGTAATGCGTCGAGGCGACTGCGAGCCGACAAGCCGTTGCCGCGCGGAATTTTTGGACATAGTCAGTTTTTCGGAGCCCCGCGCGGTGTCGGGACGAACTCGGGTCGAACTCCGCACAATACCGCACAGCGATCGAAGTGGGACCGGCCCTGTGCCGCCAGACGGCTCAAGCGACCACGTTAGGTCCCGCTAATCGCATAGAGTTGCATGCTTGTAGGACAGGCCCTTTAGGAGCATAACATCAAGGTTCTCCAACAGCTTCTTCACACGTGCCATCAGACTCCTGAATGCGATGTAATGGGCTGCCACGATTGTCTATTTATCCTTTTATCCTTTTTATCCATTCTATCCATGTTTATCCTTCTGTTAATTATCGTGTTGCACAGGGAGCCAAATGCAACGGAATTTCATTTGGAATTGCATATATTGATGTATTTCTAAATGACAATAAAGTTTGATTGACTCTTTGGCTTGACTGATAGTACCTCCAAGTAGATGGACTGAGGGGTTGAACATAGTCCAACCCGATAGCTCGCCGCTCTTCCCTGCTCTCAAATTTTCCTTTGGATGTGAAGGAACGTCTTTTAAATCTTGGAAACACTTCGGAAAGAACTGAAGTCAGAGTTGTTTCTTATCAAACTTATTAAATAAACAGCCCATCAGAAATAAAAACAAAGGCACAAATGGCTTTGTTCTGTGTTTTGAATATACACTATTGTCTGGAAACTGAAAGACCAAAAACTCAGTGACTGGATGAACTCGTCAATCTATAAAGTCCAGCTGCTGCTTCTGAAATGTCATTTTTACAACTTCCTTTTAATTTTAAATGAAAGACAGAGGCTTATTACTAATGTATGGCCTGACTGCAGGAAGACAATTAAACTCCACAAGAAGTCTATTACAGCTAAAGAAATCGATTTTTATTCTCCTTGTGGGTCAGGTGGGGGGAAGATGTCATGTCAGGAATTAACGTGGGAATACGTGGGAATCCCATACGCATTTGGGAATGAAATGGATTTTGTTCTAATGGAGAGCTCCTTCCTTTCATTGATCTGAGTTCAACAGAGGCAACACGTTGGTGCAACTGGTGGAGCTCTTGCCTCACCGCGCCAGAGGCCCGGGTTCAATGTTGTCCTCGGGTGCGGTCTGTGTGGAGTTTGTACCTTCTGATTGTTTCCTTCAGGTTCTCTGGTTTGCTCCCACAACCTAAAGATGTGTGGGTCGGTAAGTTAGTGGGCCTCTGTAAATTGTCCCTAGGGTGTAGATAAGTGATAAAATCTGCAGCGACTTCAGGGATGTTTCCAAATTGGTAGCCCTGATGTGTGGCTGAAGTGAAAAGGCGTGATCACATGGAGGAACTAGTGACACTTGCACTGAGTTTTAAAAAATAATGAATCGTTGAAATGTTAAAATGGTTAAAATGTTGACGACCGTGGATGGCACAGAGATGGAGCATTGTGTCATAGGTTGAAGTCCAGGTTTAATATTGTCATGCTTTCTTTTGCATGCTATCCAAACAGACCAGATTACAGACCAAATTGCATGGGATCCAAGGAGATAGCAAATGGATAGCATTTGGATAGCAAATTGGCTCCATGGAAGGAAGCAGAGGGTTGCTTCTTGGACTGGAGGCCTGTGACCAGTGGTGTGCCTCAGCGACCGTTCAGGGTTCGTTCAGAAGCCTGATAATGGAGGGTAAGAAGCTGTTCTTGATTCGAGGGGTGCGTGCCTTCACGCTTCTGTACCTTCTGTCCCACCCGGTTGGCAGCTTTTCCGAGGCAGTGTGAAGTGTAAATGGATCTTCTGGCAAGAGGCTTCCTCGCCATTGGGAACAGATTTACGATAGTGTCTTTTCGACTGTCTAGTTGCATTCACTAAGAACTTCGGAAAGTTGCAAAAAAGGCAATGCAAGTTATACTACAGTGTGCATATTGCGTACACTGACCGCCATGTGGGTCACTGCAGAACCTGGGTCCAGGATTATCCACTGTGTTGCATGGAATTTCAGACCCTTCAACACTTCCCCCACATGCTTGGTGTACAATAACCAACTCCAATTTTGGGGCCACACTTCCATGACCCCAACCACAAATTGGACCTCAAGCCTGGTCAATAGTCAAGTCTGGGGCATGTACCCCATACACTTCCTCTCTTAACTTCCTGCCATGCTCCACTCAAAGGCGTCACTGTGATATAACTGGGTGGAAGTTATTGGTGTATATCACAACATAATTACTACGTGATGCTTTCTCCATGTCCGTGCAAGCAAAGGATGAGTAAGAGACAGTGCGGAAACGGTGCATGAATATCCACAGAAGCGACGCCAAGTATTGCAGTAACTAAATATATTCAATACTTTATTGGCAATTAACCTAATCTGTATTTAACATGAATTGATGCAGCTCAAAAACAGTGCAACAAATCTTCTCCTGGAATTAATCCAAATGAGATCCTCTTTAGTGGGAACACTCAAACATAAATGCTTTCTGTTGTCAATCTGTTCCTGCTGAGGGGTTCCTTTAATCAGATCGAGCAATGAGTTTCAACTAAGTGCAGGTGCCATTAGGGAATAAACTGCAGGTTACAACCTCACTGCTGTCTGGTGGAAGCAGGCTCTTCCATGTACTCTGGCCTTCAATCTTATACAGTATGCAGTTAATTCTTCCAAATGTCATGTCCATCTCAGAGCATCTGAGCACTTGTTTGCAGAATGCATATTTGAAAGCCAAGCTCAGATGGTTTCATCCTGATGGTTGCCTGATAATGCAACTCTTGCCTCTGAGTTCAGTTTAGTTTAGTTTAGAGATACAGCCAGGAAACAGGCCCTCCGGTCTACCAAATCCATGCCCACCAACGATCACCCCGTACACTGATTCTGTCCGACACACTATGGACAATTTACAAACCTGCATGCCTTTGGAATGTGGGAGGAAACCGGTGCTCCCTGAGAAAACCCAGGCAGTTGCAGGGAGAACGTGCAAACTCCATACAGACAGCTGCAGTCAGGATCGAACCCTAGTCTCTGCTACTGTAAGGCAGAAACTCTACCGCTGCATTCCTCTGTAGCTCCCATGTTACCAGGCTGACCCAGTCCGTGCCAGTGTGGACGTGTCACTTTCTGCATGAGACCATAGGAAATAGAAATAAGAATAGACTATTTAGCCCTTTGAGCCTGTATTCTGTCCAATAAACATGCTGCTAACTCACATTTCTTCATCTATTCTCCTGCCTATCCCCCATGATTTGATTTCCTGATTGTTTAAAAGTCTATCTATATCTTAATCAAATATGTTCAAAGATTCAACCTCCACAACTTACTGGGCCAAGGAATTCCAAAGACATATAGCATTGGAAACAGGCAGCTTTGGCCCAACTCATCCATTCCGACCAAAGTGCCACATCTAAGTAGTCTTCCCACATTTGTCCCATGTCCCTCTAAACCATTCCCATCCATATACCTATCTAAGTGTCATTTTAATGCTGCCTCAACTACCTCATCTGTCAGCTCGTTCCATATACCCACCACCCTCTGAGTGAATAGTTGATCTTCTTCTTCTTCTTGCGTATGGCGTGCACAGTCTAAAGTTGTAGGACAACTTGCTCTATTTGATCTCATTTGATTGTGCACGTCGAGTTGATTGCATTAGTCGAAACAGGGCGGACCACGTGAAGGTTGCAATCTCCCACCCCAATAAGTTGATCATCAGGTTTGTATTAAAGCTTGACTCTCTCACCGTAAAATGACCTAAAAGTCAACATAGTGGGATATAAGTAGACTGGCGACCAAAAGGGTGGCCTGAGGAATAGTCCCAACCCAATATTGCCTATCCAAGTTCTTCAGAGATGCTGCCTAACCTGCTGAGTTACTCCATCGAAGATAGACATAAAATGCTGAAGTATCTCAGTGGGACAGGCAGCATCTCTGGAGAGAAGGAATGGGTGACGTTTGGGGTTGAGACCCTTCTTGAGGCTCCTTCACTTTGTGACTTCTTCTTTAATAATGATGTTTCTCATTCGTGTTTGCAAATTGAACAACTTACTCAAGCAGTCAGCTTTTTGCCCATTTATCTAACCAATCAATATCTCTCTACAAATTGTTAGTATTCTCCTCAAAGCGTACCATTCCCCTGATTTTTCTATTGTACACAAATTTGGCTGCTGTCGATTTATTTTCTTCCCCTGTCCCACTTAGGCGATTTTTTTCGGCGACTGCCGGCGACCCATGAGGACGTCCACCTATGACCACACCTATGACAAGCTACGACAAGGTAAGAAAATTCAGTCGCCGGTATCTGTTGCTGATTGACGTAGGTTGACTTAGGTGATCACCAAGAGAATTCACCGAAGTCAGCACCGGCGACAACCTACAGCACCGGCGACATCCTGGCGAAAACCTACCACAAGCCAATTGTCGCCGACTGTCGCCAAAAGTTTTGAATATTTCAAAATCCAGCGGCGACCAGAAAAATGTATTGTATTCAATTTATTGTCAATGCTAAAAATGCTATCATTCTTTGGGCGACTGAGGACACTACTCGCGACCATACAGGCAACACCCCAGCGACCATGTGGTGACAGCCTAGTCGCCTGTAGTTACCTAAATAATCACCTAAGTGAAATAGGGACATAAGTCATTAATGTATATACAGTGAACAGCTGTGGTCCCAGCACTAATCCCTGTGCTACTCACAAATCCACAGGTCGACGTTGCTAAACTGAAAATGACCCCCTTATCATTGGCCACTGCTTCCTGTCAGTTAGCCAGTCCTCTATAAATGCAAATATATTATCTCCAATGCCTTGAGATTTGATCTTCCAAAATAACTATGTCAAATGCTTAGTGGAAACATAAATCTAACACATTTGATTGCCGGATTTGGGGCGGCACAGTGGCGCAGGGGTAGAGTTGCTGCTTTACAGCACAAGAGGCCTGGGTTCGATCCTGACTATGGGTGCTTGTCTGCACAGAATTTGTACCATCTCCCCGTAACCTGCGTGGGTTTTCTCCGGGATCTCCGGTTTCCTCTCACACTCCAAAGATGTACAGGTTTGTAGGTTAATTTGCTTCAGCAAAATTGTAAATTGTCCCTAGTGTGTGCAGGGTGCTGTTAGTGTGCGGGGATCACTGGTCGGTGCGGACTCGGTGGGCCAAAGGGCCTGCTTCTGCATTGAATCTCTAAACTAAATTGAAGTAACCATTTACTGATTTCCATCCCCTCTGGCTGATGCTTCCTGAAGGACATCAAATGAAATACATTGCACATGAAGCTATGCCGAACCTGGGGAATGATCATATTTTATACAGAATTATTAAAGTAGATGATCTGGTCATTATGATGTTACAGTTTGTCAGAGATATCGAAGCAGAATTGTATGTTTCTTAAATTGCAACTGTGCTCGCTGTTTAGAAGTGTTTAATTGCTTGGGATGCCCTGTGGCTGTGAAGGGCAGTGTCATGTTTTTAGGTGTTGCCTTGTAATTCTGCTGCTTCCTCCTGTTCAAAATCCCAACATTTGTTCCTTCGCCTTTGGCTGAATTGTAAAGCATAGAACAAACACTGGAGACACTTAACGGGTCAGACAGCATCTGTGGATTGAATGGACATGCAACGTTTCAGGTTAGGTCCCTACTTCAGACCCCAGTTCTTCAGACCCTCTTACAATTCAGATTTATAAAGTCCCTCTCAACACGGCCTTGTAATTGTAAAACCTTAAAATGTCACTAATAATTAACCAATGTATTTGCAGAGGAATGGGAAACTCTAGCTTTCAGCAATCTTTGGTATACATGTCATTTTTTTTAGTCCTGATCCATATCTCGAGTTGTATCTCATAATTGCTTCTGTGTAAACTGCAGATGGTTTCCTTGTAACTTAGTCTTCCTAATGACAGATACCCATTATGCAGAAGTGATGTACATTAGTGCACAGCTCCCCCCACCTGGGAATCAAAGCATCCCCACTGCTTGACATAAATGGATAAGGGAGATGATGTGCTTTGCGCATCTCCTGCAGGGTGACAGATGGCTGGGTCATGATTGTAATTGGTTGAAGGGCCTTTCCGTTGGTTCGAGGCTCGGCGCATGTTCAACAGTCTCTCTGCTGTGGGGATGGGGGCAAGTGGACTGTACTTAAGCCCAAGAAAAAAATCTTTATTTTTTTTGGCCATTAACAGAGATACCAATTAAACAGCAAATTGTCATCTAAATCTGAAAAAAAAAACCCAGTTCTGATATTCTATCGAAACAAAATTCCCTTTTGCATAATCTTTTCTCGTCACTAAATGCTGGGCGGTTTAAAGGCGGCTAAAATCTGAATCCATTCATGATCACAAAGACAAAAGCTGTGCAATTAACTTTTGTACAAAGCCAAATGTACAGTTGTAAATTCATAATTTCATGTGATAGGAGCAGAAGTAGGCCATTTGGCCCATCAAGTCTACTTCGCCATTCACTCATGGCAGGTCTATGTTTCCCTCTTAACCCCATTCTCCTGCCTTCTCCCCAGAGGTTTGACACCCTTACATCTCTGGAGAACATGGAGAGGTGACGTTTTGGGTTGGGAAACGATGAAGGGTCACGACCTGAAACATTAAGGGCCTGTCCCACTTGGCGATTTTTTTCGGAGATTGCCGGAGTCATATCAGTGTCACCAAAAGATTTTGAACATTTCAAAATCCAGCGGCGACAAAAAAATGTTGCGACACTTGAAAAAACACTGCGCGTCATACGTCTTCACGCTGCGTCACGCCGCATCTCGCCGCGTCATACGTCATCATGCCGCATCACATCACCGCCGCATCATACCTCATCATGCCGCATATTTTTCACTGACCTGATACGTCAGTCAATGATGCCGGTTGTCACCGAAAAAATCGCCCAGTGGGACAGGCCCTTTACCTGCCCATGTTCTCAAGAGATTCTGCCTGAAGTTCTGGAGACATTTTTCTGGCCAGGCAGCATCTGCAGAGGGAGAAACAGAGTTAGCAGTTCGTTTTGATGGCCTTTTATGAGGAATGGTGGATGGAATTTCCCCCGAGCTGACATCACAATGCTTGCATTATCAGAGATAATATAAACCTCAACTTCAGCAAATGCAAATTGCAGTGTCCACACAATTGCAGCATAATATCACATTCTCAGGAGGATGCTATATTTAAGAGGGAGTTAGATGTGGCCCTTGTGGCTAAAGGGATCAGGGGTTATGGAGAGAAGGCAGGTACGGGATACTGAGTTGGATAGAATAGAATAGAATAGTTTCTTTATTGTCATTGTAACATGAACCATGTACAACAAAATTTAAAAATGTCAGCCAGTCAGTGCACCATTCAAACCATAAAAGCTAACGATACATACAAGGTAAAATATTAAAATAAAAGATAAACAACTAAAATAAATATGAAAACAGCACGCATAAACACCCAACCCTACATCCTTCTGTCGATTTCACAGTGTACCAACCACAGTCCCTTAGTCCCCGCGTTCCTTGGTGGCTACATTTAGTGCCTTTATAGCAGTGGGGCAAAAACTGTTTTTAAGTCTGTTTGTCCTTGTCCTTGTAGATCTGTACCGTCTGCCTGACGGCAACAGTTCAAACAGGGAGTGTCCGGGGTGGGAAATGTCCTTTATAATATTCTGGGATTTTTTGATGCAGCGGGAACTGTGTAAGTCCTCCAAGGTAAGGAGAGGGCAGCCGACAATCCTCTGGGCGTTGTCAATGGCCCTCTGGAGCGCTTTCCTCTGAGCCGCTGTGCAGCTGGTGTACCACACGCATACACAGTATGTTAGGATGCTCTCAATGGAGCACCAATAAAAGGACAGCAGCAGTCTCTGAGTGATGTTATTCTTCCTGAGCACCCTCAGGAAGTGCAGTCTCTGCTGGACCTTTTTCCGCAGCACAGAGGTGTTCACGCTCCACATCAGGTCCTCCTCAATATGGATTCCCAGGAAGCGGAAATCCGCTACCCTCTCCACACAGTTCCCTCTGATGATTAGAGGTACCATGTCCGATGATCAGCCATGATCATATTGAATGGCGGTGCAGGCTCGAAGGGCCGAATGGCCTACTCCTGCACCTACTTTCTATATTTCTATGTTTGTATGACTGGATGTTTGAAGCACAATGGGCTTGAGTTTTCAGACTTATATTAGTACAATACAAGTGAACTGGTTAAATATTGGCTGGGGGACAGGGATTGGATGGGCTGGGATGGGCAGTATTATCTCATTGCTGCTTTGGAACTTACAGAGCAAATACCATTCCTACACTGCAGCAATGACTCCACCACAAACATCCTTTACTTTTTGTGGATACAGAGTCACAGAGAGACACATCAAGGAAATGAGTCCTGCAGCCCATCAAGTCCATTCTGCCCAACAATCAAATATATCAGCCTGAAGAAGAGTCCCAACCCGCAACGTCATCTATTTATGTTCTTTGGGAATGCTACCTGACTAGCTGAGTTATTCCAGCACCTTTTTTTTAATCAAACATTTATACTCACTCGTTGTAGGAAGGAACTGCAGATGCTGGTTTAAACCGATGATAGACACAAAATGTTGGAGTAACTCAGCGGGACAGGCAGCATCTCTGGAGAGAAGAAATAGGTGACGTTTCGGGTCGAGACCCTTCTTCAGACTCATTCTACGTGAATCCTGTTTTTTATTCTCCCCACATATCCTATCAACTCTACCACAGATTCTACCACTTGCCTAGATTCAAATTAACCTGCTAACCCGCATGTCTTTGGGCTGTGGGAGGAAACCCGTGCGTCCAGAGGAAACCCACGCGGTCACAGGGAGAACTTTCAAAGGTCAGTCAGATAATGTTTGAGGTCAAGATTTAGAGCAGGATTTCTGGCACTGTGAGACAGCAGGTTTATGAGACACCCCTGATTGTGCTGAGGCACCTTATGGTGCAATACTTGCAACAGTAACACATTTAATGAACAATGATCTCACAATTATGGACCAGAGTTGGCAATGGGATTGCTTGGGATGGTCCTATTGACTTTCATAGATGTGATGAGTAGAATATTGTCACTGAGATCAATACATTTCAATGCTTGCTGAGAATACAGTTTCCTCACAAGAACCATGGCATCGTTTCAGATGCAGATGATCAGATATTTCTATCATAATTCTATGGAGATGCAACCATTGAACATATTCAAGCCTGACAGACGGATTTTTGGACCATAGAGGAAACAATGGGCTGGGGATTTCTGGCAGGGACATGGATCTGAGATTAAAGATATATTTTGTTTCCTGTTCTTACTTTGCTTAATATGTTCAGATCCTGTTCATCACGCAAAGCCAACGGAAAGTTTGATCTTACTGACCTGTACAGCCATCCTCTCAATTAACCACCATGAAGTGATAAGGTGGCACACCACCTGAAATGTTCCACCTTTATCTCCGAAACAATTGTAGCAGACTGTTTTTGAACTGTGTTTGGGGTAAACTGAAAGGATGGAAGGATGGCGGGTGCCAGGATGAAGACAACCCCATTTCATCTCCCACTGTGTTTCATTGCAGAGTGGCATTAACACAGCCAACATGTTGTGGGAAGTCTGATTCATATCATTGGCAGCCTCATCAATCAATGTCATTGTAGGACCTTCCACTACACTGAAGGTTTCATCTGCTGCATATGAATTATAAATTGTCTGTGACTTGAGCCTGATCGGTTAATGAAACTCCAAAACATTCCTCTCAGTTTTGTGCAATTAGCTGAAAAATAACTTTAAAGCTCTTCATAATGCTCCAAAATGATTTGGAGCCATCCAATTAATATTTGAAGTGACCTCATTGTTACACTGTATGAAACAGGCAGCCACAATCAGCAGGGCAATCATGTTTTAAAGTGATTTTAAGAAGTAATTACTAGTCAAAATGGCGGTAGAGTTGCTGCCAGAGGCTGCAGTTCGATCCTGAATACGGGTGCTGTCTGTACAGAGTTTGTACATTCTCCCCGTGACCTGCGTGGGTTTCCTCCGGGTGTTCCGGTTTCCTCCCATAGCCCGTACAGGTTCGTAGGTTAATTGGCTCAGGTACACTTATAAATTGTCCCTAGTGTGTGTAGGATAGTGTTAGTTGTACGGGGATCACTGGTCGGCGCGGACCCGGTGGGCCGAAGGGCCTGTTTCCGCGCCATATCTCTAAACTGGCGCCAGATAGGAATTCTCAATCTAAAGTCCACCCCTCAGACAGTGCAGACAGTGCTAGACTGCAGCACCAGAATGGCAATTAGACAGCATTCTGAGGTAGTGTTTTGTCCTCCATGGTAATAATCCCAGGGTCTGCAGTAGTAATTGCCATCAGCTATCTCTCTGTGGCCACACTACTGTTGCCGACCATGCATTCCAAGTTTTCTAGCAGACCTGATCACTGCTTTTGCATCATTTTGTACGGCCACCTATACAACAAAACTTCAGCTAAATCTATCTTTTCCTGATTAAAGAAAATTGTCACTGTCAGCAGGGTACCAATGTTCCTTTCCTTCTCTTTAACCAAGCATAAAAGCCTCTCCCAGAGCAGATGACATAAAGATGTATGTCTCCGGTACCCAGGAGTGATGGAATCAATGGACTTTGCACGTTCATTATCTAAACTATTCAGGTGGTTTCCCGACCTTCCCCCAGGCGAGGAGTCTATCGCTGTGTGGCAAAAAGAATTAACTTAACCCTTTCAATGAGAAGAGGTTGAAGAGGCTCGAGCTGAAATTGTGCAAAGCTAATTCTGCTCTGAGGGGGATAAAGGAACAAACAGGTTGATAAATGGACTGTGATGTAAACACATCAATGGAATGTTGCAACAAGGTGGTTAAACCTCCAGAATAGGAGGCAGCTCCTCCATATTTCACCCTTAATAGACCTGTTTTATTTTCACAGATGAATGGCTGGCATATTGGAAGACAATATGAGGTGTTTGCAATTACCACAGTGATGCACAGATGTTGGTGGTCTAATCTGGCAGTGTTAAACTCGAATATCACCTCGGTCTTTTTCGTTTAGTTTAGTTTAGAGATACAGCGCAGAAACAGGCCATTCGGCCCACCGAGTCAGCGCCGACCAGTGACCCCCGGACACTAACACTACCCTACACACACTAGGGACAATTGTACATTTATACCAAGCCAACTGACCTGCTACAATGGACAGAAGCAGTTTTGGGGGGAAACCGGAGCACTCACGTGATCACAATGAGAACGTACAAACTACTTACAGCGAGCAGCCATTGTCAGGATCGAACCTGGTTCTCTGGCTGTGAGGCAGCAACTCTAATGCTGCGCCATCCTGCCACCCCATCTGAGGATATCTGAGAATCTGAGGGTGGTTGATGAAAATGTGGGACTCTTGAAATAGGATGTGTGAAAATAAGTGCTTAATGTTTGGTACAGACTCAGTGAGCCAAAGGGCCTGCTTCCATGCTGTATGGTATTTCACTGGCTTGTAGGCCTGGTGTCAGACTGGGAGTCGAACTGTGCCGTGATTCCTGTGTGATATATAAACAAAAAAAGCAATTACAAAGGAAAATCATGAGATTACTGTGAGCACAAAGTCAGATTTCCATTCCGGATCTTCTGTGTATAAGGAAGAGGAGAGAGATTGAAACAAAGAACTGCATATATACTGGTTAATACACAAAAGGATACAACATGCTGGTATAACTCAGTGGGTCAGTCAGCATCTCTGGAGAACATGGATAGGTGGTGAAATGTGTGGATGCTGGTCTACAATGAAGATACACACAAAATGCTGGAATACTCCAGCATTTTGAGTATTATATGATTAGGTGACATTTTGTGCTGAGACCCTTCTTCAGACTGATTGCAGGGTGGGATAGAAGAAAGCTGGACAAGGGGAGAGGTGGGACTAAGTGTGGCAGGTCAGGACAGAGGTGTTCAGCACAGGACCCCCTGGATATTTATTTACAAATGCACAGATTTATGGATGGGCAGGGTCACACATGAAGAAATGGCCTTTGCAGTGCTTAGGATGAGTCTGCCAGCCAGATCCAACCATGGATTCCAGCGTTGAGAAATCACCCTGGCCACTTCACTATCTCTCCTTTCAATGAACCATCCCTTTTGAATTACCTGGTTCTGAAGGGTTGTGCTCTGCAAAATGAAACATAGAAGCATAGAAACATAGAAATATAGAAAATGGGTGCAGAAGTAGGCCATTCGGCCCTTTGAGCCACCACCGCCATTTAATGTGATCATGGCTGATCATCCTCAATCAGTCCTCCATTCCTACCTTCTCCCCATATCCCTTGATTCCGCTAGCCCTAAGAGCTCTATCTAACTTTTGAATGCATCCAAAGAATTGGCCTCCATTGCGTTCTGAGGCAGAGAAGTCCACAAATTCACAACTCTCTGGGTGAAAAAGTTTTTCCTCGTCTCACTTCTAAATGGACTACCCCTTATTCTTAAAAGGGGTGATTGGAGTAAGCTCAGTGAAGGAGCAGTGACTGTGAAAGGTGAATCTCAAGTTCAAGCCAGTGGACTCTGATTTTTCACCCATGACTGCGTGCTTAATATCGGAATTTAAAACCTCATAGAAATTGTTTAATTACCCAATGATCAAGAGCTGGAAATTAATTACACAACTATCTTGCCAATCAATAGTGCAGAGATATTTTAAGCCTTTGATAGAAATGTGAGAGGGAGATTTCTCGAACGCAGTTGAATATTTTACAGGATCCTTTCTCTCGTAGGTTTGTGGTTGTTTTGTGCCTATCTCCTTACCCCCAGCTTTGTTCTCAACCAGCACATTTGGGCAGAAATAGACAATGTATCTGATTTTTGCCAGCACTGGCTCTTTTAAATGTATTTATATTTCTGCTAATGAAAAGTTAGTTGGTTGGAAAAGCTAAAGTGCCTTTCTTCCGAAGGTCTGCGGAGATTAGTGGACAAGAGTCAAGAGAATCAAGAATATTTTATTATTAGTAGAAACAAGGAACTGCAGGTGCTGATTTATAGACCAAAGATAGACACGAAGAGCTGGAGTAACTCAATGGGACAGGCAGCATCTCTGGAGAAAAAGGAAGGGTGATGTTTCGGCTCGGTGCCATTCTTCTTCATCCAGTCTGAAGAAGGGTCCCAACCTGTAATGTAACCCAACCTTTTTCTCCAGAGATACTGACTGACCCACTGAGTTACTCCAGCAATTTGGGTCTTTGTACCAAAAGGGAATAATTAAATTCTTACTTCCAGCAGCACAGCAGGTTTGTAAACATAGTACTCAAGAGATGATATAATAAAATTAGAAATGTTCAATAAAAAAACCCAATCTAGCGCAAAAAAAACAATACTGTTCCCTATCTCTGGTGCAACCAAGGCAGTTCATAGTTCAGAGTTGAGCTGGAGTTCACAGTATTCAGTAGGCCAATGGTCAAAGATGTCCGTGAACCTGGACATTACAGTTTCAGACTCCTGTACCTCCTTTCCAATGGCAGGGGTGAAATGAGAGTGTGGCCTGGGTGATGTGGGTTCTGGCAATGTTGACTGTGTTTTTGAGACACCGCCTCCTATAGGTCACATCCATGGTAGGGAGGTCAGTCCCTGTGATTCACCGGGCCATATTTACCACTTTTTGTCACCTCCTTCATTCCTAGCATTGAATCAAGCGAGCTCAGACTCTGGGAAAGTTCAAAAGTTCATAAGCTCATGTGATAGGAGCAGAAATAGACCATTCAGCCCGTCAAGTCTACTCCACCATTCAATCATGGCTGATCTATCTTCCTCTCTCAGCCCCATTCTCCTGCCTTCTCCCCATAACCCCTGACACATGTACTAATCAAGAATCTATCAATCTCTGCCTTAAAAATATCCATTAACTTGGCCTCCACAGCCTTATCTGGGAAAGATGTGGGACGTTTAGGACTAAGGAGAAATGTCTTTAAGTTAAGAGGCTGGGAAACTTTGGCATTCTCTGGCTCAGAGGGCTGTGGATGGAGTTGTTATGTATACTCACGGCTGAGGTCGATGAGATTTTGTAAACTAGAATTAATGAGAGATTTAGGTGCTTGGGCTGAAAATGGATGTGGTAGGAGTCTGCACAAGGGGTGACTTATTATTTCTTATCTTTTTATGTACTTTAATCAGTTAAAGAGAAAAGCAAGATTTACATTTCATGCAAATATCTCATCAGCCCTCTCAAATACTTCACAGACTGTGACATTAAAGATCGCAGATGCTGTTCTGCAAGCAATAAACTTTTATCTTAAGCAGATAAGCCTAAAAATAGTCTAAATGTAGCAGAGTTCCATTACTATCTGTAGGAATGCAATGGATAGTGTAGAACAATGTTAATCTTTATGATCATCAGAACTGAGTGTGCTGGGTGACTGGTGAATTGCTCATTTTAGGTACAGCAAGCATAAGTCTTTCCATCGAGATAATTACAGCTCGATAAAATAATAAATCCTCTAGTGATGATGTTGAAACTCCAATAACAGCTCTAATATGAAATGCTAAACTCCATGGTCCTGTCCTATGCGGGTATTTTGAAGTCTGTGAATGCTGGATCCTAATACCGTCTAAATGTAGACCATTTTTTATTCGTCCACAGATGTGGCCTAACCCTAACGACTTCTCCCAGCTGTTTATATTTTTGCCGTGTGAATAGTGTTATTCTCTCATTAGATTACCTGTTGTAGCAGAAGGGTTTCAGCCCAAAACGTTGCCTATTTCCTTCGCTCCATAGATGCTGCTGCACCCGCTGAGTTTCTCAAGCACTTTTGTCTACCTTCGATTTTCCAGCATTTCATTCTTAAACATCTTCTTACTGATGTTCACATCAAGGTTTTTATTTGCATTGAATTACATGGCTTCTGGGGTCTAAAGGCGGAAAAAGATACTGGCTGAGCCTGCAATCCATAAATGTAAAGTTGAGGAGATTTTGACTGCCAACATAAAACATCACCTATCCATGTCCACCAAAGACAGGATTTCAGGAGGACGGCACGGTGGCACAGCGGTAGCGTTGCTGCCTTTCAGCGCTTATGGCGCCGGAGACCTGAGATCGATCCTGACTACGGGTTCTGTCTGTACGGAGGTTGTACGTTCTCCTCGTAACCGCATGGGTTTTCGTCGAGATCTTCGGTTTCCTCCCGCACTTCAAAGACGTACAGCTTTGTAGGTTAATTGGCTTGGTATAAGTGTCAATTGGCCCTAGTGTGTGTAGGCTAGCGTTAATGTGCGGGGATTGCTGGTCGGTGCGGAGTTGGTGGGCCGAAGGGCCTGTTTTCGCGTTGTATCTCTAAATTTAAAAAAAATTAAACAAAATAATGACAGGCATTCCTCCTAAATTACCTACCACAGGGATAATCAGTATTTACTCTTCGGTTGGAATCACCTGTAACTCTGTTCCTCCATTGAACTCCTGCATAACTTTATGCACCTCCATTAGGAAACCCTACAGTCTTCTCCCTTTTAAGTCAATTGATTCCCTGTATATTAAATCATTACCCTGTGGCTGTAACATCTCATGTCTAGGTTATCTATTGCACCTTCCCCAAGTCCTCTCCTTTCCTTTTCTGTTAACAAGATCACAGCTAGTCATATTATTCCAACCAAGGTTTGATAGCATTTCATAGCTCTCCCTCCTTTTCAATTCTAGCCCTACGAAATGACCATCTATATAACTAAAAGTCACATCTTGACCACTTCCTTAGAAAAAATGCTGCCATATATCGCCTTGAATTTTGGCCATCTTACTCACAGTCCTCCTCCGCTGAGGCAGCCCCAAGGATTTTTAAGATTGCTGAAAAATAAAAAAGTTCTGAATGTTTAAAAAATATTGAGATCAGCTGATTGGTCCTCTCGCCTGTCAATCACCAGGATGAAGGTAATGCCCCTTGTGGGGTGGGGGGGGGGGGGGGGGGGGGATGCAGATGTATAAAGCCCAAATTGTATGAAATTGCATTTGAATTTGGTGGCCTGTACTCTGCTTGAAATGGTATGAAATTGCATTTGTTTTTTTTAGCTTGTACTCTGCCTGAAATGGTATGAAATTGAATTTCTGGCCTGCACTCAGCTTGAAATGGTATTTCAAGGAATAGCCGTGAGTGGACTGCCAGCCCACCAGCCCTGAGTGACTGAGCTGCCAACCCACCAGGCCTAAGTGACTGAACTGCCAGCCCACCATGCCTGAGTGACTGTCCATACTAGCCCTCTGTAAACCAATCCCTTTGGCCCGCAACACCCATACTAGCGCTCCAGAAACCTCCCCCGCACCCCCCTCCACTGGCCACCAATATTGGAATTGGTGGAGAGGTGGAATATTGCGTTGGGGGACCAGCCCTCCCGTGTGAACATGGGACCCAACGGGTCCCACTTAGTCTAGTATTTATATATATTTGTAATGGTCCTATGAACCTACATTGCTATTTCTAATTGTTTCTGTTGCTTTTATCATGCTTCATATTAAGACAATTTTAAAGTTTTTTAGAGGCAGTGTAAGTGAAACATGGAGTCATAGAGACATGCAGCATGGAATCAGGCCTTTCGGCCCAACTCGTGTATGCCAGCCAGGTATTATAACTGAGCTAATCCCATTTGCCTGCTTTTGCCCCTTATCTGTCTAAATTATTTCCTATCCATGTACCTGTCCAAATGACTTTTTAAACATCAACATTGTAACCACCTCTATAACTTCCTCGGGCAACTCGCTCCATATACTCACTATGTTACGTGTATAGAAATTGCCCCTTGATCACTTTTAAATCTTTTCCATCTCACCTTATACCTCCTCCAGCAACTCGTTCCATACACACACACCACTCTTTGTGTGAAAAAGTTACCCCTCAGGTTCCTATTAAATTTTTCCCCCTTCACCTTAAAACGGTGTCCTCTGGTTATTGAGATGTGAGAGATGGCTAGGACATGCAAGCCTTCCCTTTGCAACCACATCTAACTGCTGCCAGACAGTGCAGTGAGTAGTTCTGGGGCACCTCCTCTTTGGAGAGATATCTTGGCTTTGGAGGGAGTGCTGCGTAGATTTATCGGAAGCATAACCAGGCTCTAAGGGTTAAAGAGAAAGAAGGGAGATCTGAGCAGCCTATGTAGATGGCAATGAGTCATTCTCTCCTTCGAGTACACTCTTTGGCAAGAGCCTTTGTTTTACTTCTGTGGAATGTTTGCTGCCAACCACAAACGTGCGAACACTGGACAGCAGTCAGGACATTGCTGGAAAATCCAGCTCCAAGATTCTGAACGGTCTTCCTGCTCCTAATGCCAAGATCCTTCTGGCTCTGTCACTCCTTTCCCCTCTGCTGATCTCCACAGGAGCTGCGTTCCATGTTTCCAATCAATGCCCAAACACTTCATCACCTTTTCTTTGCAGTTTCCATGCACGCTGTTGCATGTTTAGAGAATATGCGTGCAGGAATAGTACAATGATGCAGTGGGTAGAGTTGCCGCCTCACTGCTCGAGTGACCCAGTTCAATCCTGACCTTCCGTGCTCTCTGTGTGGAGTTCGCACATTCTTCCTGTGACCGTATGGATTTCTCTCGAGTGCTCACTTACCTTTGTACATCCCCGTGGTTGGTAATTCAATTGACCGAGGTGAATTATCCCTGGAATAGGTGCGTGTTAAAAAAATCAGGCTGAAATTGATAAAGAGATGCTAGGAACTGCAGGTGCTGGTTTACAAATAAAGACAAAATATGCTGGAGTAACTCAGCAGGTTAGACAGTATCTCTGGCGAACATGGAACATAGGCAAGGTTTTGGGTTGGGATCCTTCGTCAGATTGATGGTGTTGAGGTCTGAAGAAGGGTCCCGACCCAAAATGTCACCTATCCATGTTCTCCAGAGATGTTCCCTAACCCATTGAGTTACTCCAGCATTTTGTGTCGGGAATTGTTAGACATGTGAATGGGTTATGGGATTGATGAGATTGCTCTGGGAGCTAGCATTGACTCAATGGACCAAATGGACTTCTTCTATGTCATAGGAAAATATGAAATATATGAGAATGTGGGCCAGTTTGGATACATTTGCTCCTGCTCCATTGTCGCAGGGTCAAACTCCTGCTTGTCTCCCTGGCTTAATCTGAATGACTGCAACAATTGAAGTAGACTGTATACCACTAGCTTCTCAAAGGCAACAAGAATGTGTAATATATATTCGTCTTGCCAGTCTGACAAACAAACTATTTTTTTAAAGTACTAGTAAAAATCCCTCAATCCATTAACCAGTTCCAGCATTCAATTATGTGACTTCAATCCATCTTCCTCACATGTTTGGTGAACAAACATATATTAATCCCAGATATAAAATTTAAGCAATTGCCATTTGCAGAATAGAGTTTGATCCATCTTGTGTGGATGCATGTCATAAATTTACTCCTGAAAAACCTGGCTATAATCTTTAGCCTATGTTCTCTGGATATAGGCACCTCAACTAGTGGAAGAAGTATCACCAAGCATCTTAAAAACTCAAATTGTGTCTTCATCTTCTATAGTTCAGGAATACCACAGTTGGTGAAATCCCTCCCTGTAATTTAACCCTTGGGGTCTGATATTTTTCTGATGAATCTATACTGCATTTTTTCCGAGGCTAACACATCTTTCTCAAGGAGTGGTGCCCAGAACTGGCAGCGCTGTGGCACAGCTGGTAGAGGAGCAGCCTCACAGTGCCAGAGACCAGGGTTCAATCCTCACCTCGGCTGCTGTCTGTGTGGCGTTTGAACGTTTTCTCTACGACCGCATGGGTTTCCTCTGGATGCTCCGATTTGTAGGTTAATTTGTCCCTGTACCCCCCGAAGGAGTGGGCAAGGGGTGGATGAGAAAATGGGATAACATAGATAATTTAAATGGGTGATTAATGGTCAGCATGGATTCGATGGGCTGAAGGGCCTGTTTCCATGCTGTATCTCTAAACTAAATAGTTCTCTCCATTCTAAAAGTGGTCTCTTCAGCGATGTGCATTGTGGCAGCTTTTAAGTGCTTCCATTAATATAAGGACAAGGTTTCTATTAAATAGTATGTTGTGTTGGAAGTTGTGTTGTGAGTTAGTACTGAGATTTTGCTCTGATACTCTGAAAGAGGTTTTGACAATATTAAAAAATAATACCATCATTATAAAAATTACATTAGATTTTGCAATTATTGTCACCCTAATTTCTTTATCATGGGCTTTTTGAAGACTTAGAATTCATTCCTTTCTCCTGAAGGAAAAATGTGTCTGTTTTTTTATTAAAGAACAATTTTGCTCATGGAGGTATTTTTATATTTGTCTCAGACTCGTTGGCAGATAAACCACAGAAATAGATTGCTGAGCGTGTGACAAAATATTGAATCAAGGTGCGGTCAAACTGAGTGAATGCCTTCTGCCTGATTGAGCTGTTTAAATAGCTTTTCACACTGTGGCTGGTACATGGTTAGATTTGTTAAATTGCTTCTTTTAAATATGATTTGTTGTAGATGTCTGTGGAGTAACCTGTAGCCCAGCATGAGGAAAGGACTTGTGATGTGGCTGCCCGTGGTGGCAGAGAATGGAACAGACACACGTGGCTCTGTAAACTGGAGCCCGCTGTCTGGATGCTGGGTCCACTGGGTCCACTGGGCCCAATCCTCCTTCACTCCGTTTACATCATAGGCACACAGTCACATGCACACACACACATGCACACACACTCACATACACACACATGCACACACACTCACATGCACACACACACATGCACACACACTCACGTGCACACACCCACATGCACACACTCACATGCACACACACACATGCACACACACTCACATGCACACACACACATGCACACACACTCACATGCACACACACACGCACAACACACACCAGAACATACACAATTCTTAAGAGGTTGGACAGGCTAGATGCAGGAAGATTGTTCCCGATGTTGGGGAGGTCCAGGACAAGGGGTCACAGCTTAAGGATAAGGGGGAAATCCTTTAGGACCGAGATGAGAAGGACTTTTTTCACACAGAGAGTGGTGGGTCTCTGGAACTCTCTGTCACAGAGGGTAGTTGAGGCCAGTTCATTGGCTATATTTAAGAGCGAGTTAGATGTGGCCCTTGTGGCTAAGGGGATCAGAGGGTATGGAGAGAAGGCAGGTACGGGATACTGAGTTGGATGATCATCCATGATCATATTGAATGGCGGTGCAGGCTCGAAGGGCCGAATGGCTTACTCCTGCACCTAATTTCTATGTTTCTATGTTTCTACACACACAAGCATGCATTCACACACAGAAACACATGCACATGCACAGACACACACACACACACACATGCACACACACTCACATACACACACATGCACAACACACTCACACACAGGCATGCATACACACATACAAACACATGCACACACAACCACACACACGTATATACACACACACACTTGCACAACACACTCACACACAGGCATGCATTCACACACACAAACACATGCACATGCACAGACAAACACGCATATGCACACACACATGCACATGCACAGACACACATGCACACACACACACACACATACCCACGCACACACACACATGCACTTGCAAACACACACACACATGCACGGCTCGATTGTAATAATGTATTGTCTTTCCGCTGACTGGTTAGCCGTGCTTTTCACTGTACCCCGGTATACATGACAATAAACTAACTAAACTAACCAAAAGTCACTATTTTTCCTTCCTGGTTTGTCGACAATGAGAATTCTTCAATGTGGTCGAATGACCAGAAATACAATTGAAAACTGCTGGAACTGCTCCACATATTGAGTTACTTTATCACCATCAGTTTCTATTTCAGATTTCCAGCATTGTCAGTGCTGTTTTCTGTTGTAGACAGGAAGGTGCCGGCATGCATATCAATTAAACATTAAGGTACTTACAGCATTTTTTTCCTCCTCAATATAAGCAACATTGGGGACACTTTAACTTGTAATATAATAAGTAAACTCTAAGTCTATTCAAATAAATATTCTAATTCTTTTACTTACATTATCCCTTAGCAAAACACAATAGATGAATGATACTTGTCATGCTAGAGGTATCAGTGTACTGTGCCGTTGCATATCATCACAAAGAAAACATTGAATGTTGGTAACATTTTCTTTGTTTGGTGGAACAGTTCAACATAAAACAGCTTGTAGATTCTGAAAAGTGCCGTACAACTTTGATCGGATTTTACTGGCTTTATCTGAGACGTACAGAATAGTGAAAGGCTTTGATAGAGTGGATGTGGAGAGGATGTTTCCACTAGTGGGAAAAGCTCGGACTAGAGGTCATAACCTCAGAATTAAAAGATGTTCTTTAAGGTGGGAAATGAGGAGGAATTTCTTTAGTCAGAGGGTGGTGAATCTGTGGGATTCTTTGCCACAGAAGGCTGTGGAGGCCAAGTCAGGGGATATTTTTAAGGCAGAGATAGATAGATTCTTGATTAGTATGAGTGTCAGATGTTAAGGGAAGAAAGCAGGAGAATGGGGTTAGGAGGGAGAGATAGATCAGCCATGATTGGATGGTGGAGTAGACTTGATGGGCCGAATGGCCTAATTATGCTACTATCACTTATGACAACTTTCTTCATAGCTAGTGGTGAAGGTCATCACTAATCCAACCTTTGGATCCATTCTACCCATTGTGTTTATCTAGTTTCACCTTGAATAATTGCAAGTGCAGTAGTTAATTTAATGAATTTGTAAAGCTGAGGAGTCTGCACTGGTAGATTAGAGACCCAAGTTCAAATCCTATCAAGGAAGCTGTGGAAATTAAATTCAGTTAATATACAATTTTTTAAAAAGAGAACAGCTAGTTCAGCTAACATCTAAGGATTGATGATCTATGAATTGTTGTAAACACCTATCTGCTTCCCTAATTGGGGAGGAAATCTGCCTTCCTAACACAAATTCACTACAAGTGGCCGACTGGTTGATGATAATTGACACTTGTATTGGTTTCTCACTGAGATGCAGTGAAAATCTTTGATTGCGTGCCATCCAAGCAAATCACTTCAAACCTGAGCAGATTAGGTAGTGCAAAAGAGAAAATATACAAAGTGCAGAATATAAGATACAGCTGCAAAGTAAGTGCAGATTTTTTAAAAAGTGCAACAGCATCAGTGGGGTAGATTGGAAGGTCAGGTATTCAACTTATAACATAGATTTGAAAATTGGGAATTCATTCCAAGCTTATTAAATAACCCAGCAAACCATACTTTTCATAGTGATGGGATCAATTCTCACCAGTTATGGGTTACAAACTCCATTTTTGTATTGCCCTGGCCTCAGACAGTAGACTCCGGGCTTCCAAGCATTTCAGTGTCTAGACAATCAGCTAAATAACTCTAATGCCATCTCCAGCCTCTAACCCTCGGGTTGGCTGCTCCTCTATGGGGCTCTTTTAAACCATCGCTATTGCCAGGATAAAAAAAGTTTTTCCTAACTCATTTATTTGTCATATTTATTGCCCCTTATTTTTGAACAAGTTATATATTGTTCTGGCCCACAGACAACTTACATGGGGTGGAAGATTGCAACCTTCACGTGGTCCGCCCTGTTCCGACTAATGCAATCAACTGGACGTGCACAAACGGAAGATCAAATAGAACAAGTTGTCCAACAACTTTAGGCTGTGCACGTCACACGGAAGAAGAAGAAGACCACTTACATCATTTTAAAGATCTCTCTCAGCTTATCTCTTAGTCAAACCATTCTCAGAGAAAGGATAAGCCTTCTCCTTTTCGCCTTCTGTCGAATTCTGTAGAAGGTGCACTCATCTATGGGCCCAGCTATAACCCTGGTACAGTGCGTTGCAAGGTCTTAAGGTCATAAGTGATTGGAGTAGAATTAGGCCATTTGGCCCATCAAGTCTACTCTGCTATTCAATCATGGCTGATGTATCTCTCCCCACTAACCCCATTCTCCTGCCTTCTCCCCCTAACCCCTGATACCCGCACTAATCAAAAATCTATCTCTGCCTCAAAAGAGGAAGAGACTAAGTCCTGGTAAAGCAATGCGATCACTGATTCTACAATGACAGTCCCGTCTGGAGGACTAGCTCGTTATCGACTGTGTCTTTTGCATTGTGTTCGTTAATGGGAAGATAGCGTGAACGTGATTTTGAGCTAAACATTGCATGAGGCATCTTGAGGAGCTGTCTTGAGGGGCTGACTGGTACTTCTTGCTCATGTTTCTTACGTATTATACAACACCTTCCCCAAACCTTAATCATATCGAAGGTTTAATGGATGGGAAGACTTCATAATCTGGTTTGGAAATATTTAACATTCCTTCATAATTTTGGGTCTAAATTCTGGAAATCCCTGTCTTGCAGTATGTATGAGTGCTAGTAGAAACAATATATACCTCCAAGTTTCCACAGTCACCAAACTATCTGAGATGGTTCCGGTTCCTGGATGATAGGTTAACACCACTTGCTCAAAGGCAAATAGGGATTGGCAAATGGTGTCCTTGCCAGCAATGCTCATATCCTCAATGTAGTGCACTTGTTTTCTTATTGTGCTTTTCTTCAATATCTTGTTTTTTGCACAGAATTTTACTTTTAACTGTCTTGCAGAATGTATGTATTATTTATGTTTACATGTGTTTGTCTGTGTCTATATGCCTGTACTGTTGTTGCAAGCAAGATTTTCATTGCCACTGCACATCACCTTATCTGTGCTTATGACAATAAAATCAACTTGACTTGGATAAATAAAGGACATCAAGTTTGTAATAAAAAGGAACTGACGAACTGTGGCCCAATGTTATAAGTAGGAACTGCAGATGCTGGTTTATACCAAAGATGGATATAAAATGTTGGAGCAACTCAGCATGTCAGGCAGTGTCTCTGGAGAAATCTTTCTCCAGCGATGCTGCCTGACTGGCTGAGTTACTCCAGCATTTTGTATCTGTCTAAAGACATCAAGTGTGTAGGGAGGAACTGCAGATGCTGGTTTAAACTGAAGACAGACGCAAAATGCTGGAGTAACTCAGCGGGACAGGCAGCATCTCTGGAAAGAAGTAATGGGTGACGTTTCGGCTCGAGGCCCTTCTTCAAGTTGCGTTGTCTAGAAGGTAAACAAGAGACACAATAGTTCCATACCATGTTAATGACATTCTTCATAGGGATTTTTTAAAAATGTAAAATCTTCGAGGTTTGTTTTCCTTCATCTCTCTCTTTCTCTCTATTTCTGCTTCTGTTTGTGTTAACAAATTCATAAGATTCATAAGATGCAAGTAAATTTAAAGAAGATCCTGGGGCCAGATATGTTATAGTGTTGAGACTTACAGAGCTGCAGGGCTGGAGGATAAAAAGCACAAAACCATGCAGGGAGCTCAATACAAAGATGAGAATTGTAAAATTGAAACATTGATCACATTTTCATTTATTACACCACTGTTCATGATAACATACTGTGCGCAAAAGGATTGAATATATTGACCAATATATCAACAGGTCTGATATTTTGAAGGGCATTTCTTATACTTAAGGCACCTTGAGATATTTTTTAAAGATATCATAAGAAGATGTTTGTTCTTTCACTGTCCTTTGGCAAATCTTTAACTCTTCCTCGTGGGTCGGACGGAGGAGCTGGGCCTCGCCGGTCGGAGTCTGGGTCGGCGGAGAAGTGGACGCAGCCCGTGGCTGGGATCTGGGTCGGCACCACGGAGGCGTGAAGTGCGGCATCGACAGACAATACATGATTATAATCGAGTCGTCCACCGTGTACAGATGCACGATGAAAGGAATATTGTGAATAACGTTTAGTGCAAGACAAAGCCTGTAAAGTCCGATCAAAGATAGTCCGAGGGTGCCCGATGAGGTAGATAGTAGTTTAGGACTGCTCTCTAGTTTGTTGGTAGTATGATTCAGTTGCCTGATAACAGGTGGGAACAAACTGTCCCTGAATCTGGAGCTGTGCGTTTTCACACTTCTATACCACTTGGTTACACAAAAAGCTGGAGAAACTCAGCGGGTGCAGCAGCATCTAAGGAGTGAAGGAGATAGGCGACATTTTGGGTCGCGACCCTTCTTCAGACATTTCCACATACCTTGATTCCATCCTATCCCCCTTTGTTAAATCCCTCCCCACCTATGTTCAAGACACCTCAGACACTCTCCGTAAATAAATCCACTGCTATACCACTTGGCTCATGGGAGAGGGGAGAAGAGGGAGCGGCCTGGGTACGACTTGTCCTCGATAATGCTGTTGGCCTTGCTGAGGCAGTATAAGGTGTACATGGAATCAATGGAAGTTAACATCATATGCATTTTACAGAGTGGGAAATGAAGACTTCACTGCGTACATGCTTTTGTTAGGAATTAAATGATCATAAATATAGTTTTTTTTTAAACAAAAGAAAGATGTTTTGAAATGTTTATGTGAGAATCACAATCCATACAAATAAAACTAATTTTTTTTTGGGACAGGTAGATTTCTAAGAGTACATCATGAAAGCTTAATTTAGACAGCTGAAAAACCACAATATTTTTCTCTTGATTATACAAGAGAAGGCTGCAAAATAATACAATATATGGAGGAGCAAAGAAAAACAGAGCAGCTTTGGGATTTCCTCATTAAGCTAGAAACTCTATACAGAAAGTTTGCTGTCAGATTCACTGAGGCAAAACAACAAATAATAATAATAGCTTTACAACTGCAATTTCTGGAGAAAATGAGGTACAATCCTATTTAATTAGTTAAATTACCCCATGATAATGCTCTCGCTTGTCAGTAAAATCTCATCGCCATTCATATTCACCCACATGGCAACCCATATTTAAGATGAATCCTCTACAGTAAGGCAATCTATGGCATGCACAAAACCAGGTTGCATACTGCAAATTTTGGTCAGCATCTAAATTCAGAGCTAATCAAAACTAGGACAGCACACAGTGTTCGGAGAGCTGTCAAACTACAAATCTGAGGGGCCAGACTTAAGGAGGCATCTGCATTCATTTTTGATATGTAGTTAGTGCCAGTTTCTCTGGGCAAATGCAGGTAGTTTGTTATAATGTGTGTTTCCATAACATGAATAGGTTATAACACAATTGATGGATTAGGAAACATTATTTGCATAACGCAGGTCGCACTAGTCATAATACAATCACAATAGGGAAAACCTGCTTGCATTTGTCATTAAAGGTAACTTCAGACTCTGAAAGAGTCATAGCGTCATGGAGTTATAGGGTCATAAAGCATAGAAACAGGCCCTTCAGCTCAACTTGTCCCACCTGCCTGCGTTTGGCTCATATCCCTCCAAACCTGTCCGATCCATGTACTTACCAAATTGCAATAGTCCCTGCCTCGTCCATCTGACCAAAATGCCCCATCTAAGTTTGTCTCATTTTCCCACATCTAGCTTATGTCCCTCTAAACCTTCCCCATCCATGTGCCTATCTAAGTGTCTTTTTAATGCTGCTATAGTATCTGCCTCAACTATCTCCTCTGGCAGCTCTTTCCATGCGCCCACCACAGGTTGTGCGAATCTCGTAATTTGGTTATTCGTTGAGTTAACTAGTTAAGAGTCAAGAGTGTTTAATTCTCATGATACCGGGACTAGAACAATAATATTCTTACTTGCGGCAGCCTTCGCAACTCAACAAATAAATATAAGGTAAATTATTATTTATATTCGATCAACCAGACCATAATATTGCAAGCCAAAGAAGGGGAGGTACAACTTTCCACACTGCGAGGAAGATAGCATTCACACTCTACCAGATTGTACGTGTACCAGCTTCTTTCTCTAGTTTGGCATGATATCTCTTTTAAACTACGCCCCTCCATATCACTTCAACTCCCCCTCCCATTCCAAATCCGACCTTTCTGTCCTGGGCCTCTCTCCACGGCCAGAGTGAGGACCACCGGAAATTGGAGGAGCAGCACCTCATATTTCGCTTGGGCAGTTTGTACCCCAACGGCATGAACATTGACTTCTCCAATTTCTGGTAGCCCTCACTGTCTCCTCCCCTTCTCAGCTCTCCCTCAGCCTTCTGGCTCCTCCTCTTCCTTTATTCTTTCCCCCCCCCCCCCCCCCCCAACCCCACCCTACATCAGCCTGAAGAAAGGTTTCGGCCCAAAAAGTTGCCTATTTCCTTCGCTCCATAGATGCTGTCGCACCCGCTGAGTTTCTCCAGCATTTTTATTTACCTTTGATTTTCCAGCATCTGCAGTTCCTTCTTAAACATCCCAAAGAAGTCTGGGTTTAGGTTCATTGGTCTCTGTAAAATTGCACTGAGTGAGCAAGGAGTGGATGCAAAAGTGGGATAACATAGAACGTGTGAAAGTGTGATTGAAGATCAGTGGGGATTAGGTGGGCCAAAGGTGTAGACTAGTCTGAAGAAGGGTCTCGACTCGAAACGTCATCCATTCCTTCTCTTCAGAGAAGATGCCTGGCCCGTTGATTAACTCCAGCATCTTGTGTCGAGGTGGGCCGAAGGGCCTGTTTCCACACTGTATCTTTCAATCAATCACTTATCCTAAACAGCAGTAAACACTGTCATTTAGTCTGTGCAAAATTTTATAAGATGTTTCTGGAGGCACGGCATAGCTCTGGATTATTTATATACTGCAATGAATGTTGCACGCAAGACCTTGAATGAAGTAATATTTGCATCCACAATCTGGGCAGGAATCTGGCTCCCGTTGTTTGTGTTTCTCCCATCAAGGACACAGCACAGAGTCTCCTCACATCCTAGCATTAACACCTTTTGTTTCCAAACATTGCATTGGTGTCATTTCAACATGAATGTCATTTTAATAAGAAAAAGGCACTGGGCTCTACGGTCTGGTAGTCACCTTTTGTGAAGCAATTTAACAAAACGTTCCTGAGTCTATGACAATTTGTGGATAAATAAAACAGGCTGTTATGCAGATTTAATGGGATTTTAATCGCTTTTGCATCTTATCTGCAAACCTACACAAAACAAGCTGTCTTTGAAATTGGTTTTCTTGTATGTACAGCTCTGGTTCCCAGACACAAAGCTGGTGTCAATCTGAGGGAAGAAAGGGTCTTGTCGTTGCTGTTGTTCAAGTGTGGCAGGTGCTTCTGCTACACGCAAGCTTCTCTGCGGAACTGTTTCCTGGCTGAAAATAAGCTTTGTGAATTTGCTTTTACTGAGACTTGCCGGATGATTCATCTGTTCTATAAAGGAAGGTTTTTTTATGTGATGTAAAAAGGAGCGAGTTTGTGTGATTTAAAATAAAGAGAATTTTGCAACATCAAGTGTTTTACAGCTCGAGACGTAAGTTTGAAGTGTACTCACTCAGGAATTCACTCCCAAAGCTTTTACCTCTCTATTTTCTCTCATGAAGATGCTCTTACAACATTTAATTTTAACAAGCCATTGGACATTCGTTCTAAATACTCACTGCGTAGTTTGATATGGTTATAGTTTCATTTTGTGCGGTGTTGTGCGGAGTTATGTATGTGGAAGCTATTGTAGATATTTAACCAGTTGATGCTGATCTCTCAAAGATAAATATGCTTATTGCATAAAAGCAAGAGCTTCATGCAACATCAAATGCATTACAGTTATCGGCATAAAGTACATTTAAAGTGACACATTTATTGTGATTTTGTGAAATGGGGAATCATTTGTTCATAGTTGTTCCCTCTTGAGTGCAATGACACAGTTGGGGTTGATTTCAAAGTTTCCTTGACATTGGACTTACCCTGCACACTGCATGTTTGCACTGCATACACTAGGCACATGTGGGTGCGACACGGTGGCGCAGCGGTAGAGTTGCTCCAGAGCCAGAGACCCACGTTCGATCCTGACTACAGGTGCTATCTGTGCAAAGTTTGTATGTTCTCCCTGCGACCACGTGGGTTTTCTCCAGATGCTCTGGTTTCCTCCCATACTCCAAAGATGTACAGGTTTGTAGGTTAATTGGCTTCGGTAAAATTGCAAATTGTCCCTGGTCTATAGGATAGTGGTGATGTGTGGGGATCGCTGGTCGGCATGGACTTGATGGGCCAAAGAGCCTGTTCCCCGCTGTACCTCAAAACTAAACTAAACAAATTTAAGTCTGATGCCTGCACAACAGGTTTCTTTTAAACATGAGAACCTCAGCAACATGTCTCATCCATCAGTAGATGGACACAAAAAGCTGGAGTAACATATCATAGAAACATAGAACATAGAAAATAGGTGCAGGAGTAGGCCATTCGGCCCTTCGAGCCTGCACCGCCATTCAATGTGATCATGGCTGATCATCCAACTCAGTATCCCGTACCTGCCTTCTCTCCATACCCCCTGATCCCTTTAGCCACAAGTGCCACATCTAACGCCCTCTTAAATATAGCCAATGAACTGGCCTCAACTACCTTCTGTGGCAGAGAATTCCAGAGACTCACGACTCTCTGTGTAAAGAATGTTTTCCTCATTTCGGTCCTAAAGGAATTCCCCCTTATCCTTAGACTGTGACCCCTTGTTCTGGACTCCCCCAACATCGGGAACAATCTTCCAGCATCTAGCTTGTCCAACCCCTTAAGAATTTTGTAAGAATATCGGGTCAGACATCATCTCAGAAAAGGAATAGGTGATGTTTCGGGACGAGACCCTTCTTCAGATTATCTATCAGTAAATGGATTGCTCTTTTTACTCAATCTGCAGCAGTGTAGTTATTTTCTTTTTTTTTTAAAATATTTTTATTAGAAGCAATGCATATTGCCAACAATATAACAGTTTTTCAAATACACATTTAACTTGTTTCAAAAATTATACAAATATTACGAAATGATTTATATAAGCTTCTATTTTTTTTAGAAAGTAAAGAAGTGAAAGAATAGGTCTATAATCAATGGAGATGGTGATTAAATAATATTGATTATGATTATAGTGTAGTTATTTTCTTGCAAAGAACTGCTTCAGGATTAAGCAATTCTTAAATTGTCATCCTTGTTTTCAAATTCCCTCATCATCTCACGCTTTCCCTTCTCTGATGTCTCGATGTCCAGCCCAATAAACCTCCTAGATCCAAGTGCTCCTACAAATGTGGCCTCAAGTACATCCCTGTATTTAATCGTTATGTTATTAGTGGCTTGGTCTTCAGCTGTCTAAAACCGAAGGACTGAATTTTTCGCAGAGACTTTAGTCCTAAGCCTAACGTTTCCTTGTATGTCTCAGTGTTATTATTTTGTTTCGTTTAGTTTAGCTTAGAGATACGGAGCAGGAACAGGCCCTTCATTCCACCGAGTCCGCACCAACCAGCATTCCCCGTGCATTAACACTACCCTACACGCACTAGGGACAATTTTACATTTATACCAAGCCAATTAGCCTACAAACTTGCACATCTTTGGAGGAAACCGAAGGTCTCGGAGAAAACCCACTTGGTCATGGGGAGAACATACAACTCCGTACAGACGGCACCCGTAGTCGGGATCGAACCCGGGCCTCTGGCGCTGCACGGCAGCAACTCTACTGCTGCGCCACTGTGTCACCCCTTATTTTTTCATTAATATCACTATTGTCGAATGGCTTCAGCTACTTTCATCACAATGAAAGGTGCTATTTAAATGGAAGTTGCTGCTGTTCTTGCTATAAATGTTCTACATTAACTCTCTCGTGTTGGAATTGTTTTATATCACGGTCCAAGAAACACGCCTACTTCATCAGAGAGATAAATGCTAAAACATGGAAAGTTTGCAGGTCCAGCAGCACATTGCAAGGGCGTATTTACACTGCAAATGAAGGACTAATTACTGCAAGCCCAACATTTGTAAATTGAGGTGCTTTTGAGCAATCGTTAAACAGCTGCTTTGTTTGAGTGATGGGATGTCCTGCCTCATCAGTTGTATCTGCTCCCATTCGAGGAGCAAATGTCCTGGCTGCTTCCTTTCAGTTTTGCTGGAAAATAAAGATCAGCATTGTGAGGAGTATACCAAGCGCATTTGGTCATTCTTGCACTTTTTGGACACAGGGTGGAGATAGGTTTCCTGAGTTAAAAATAAAGAAGTCAGTGGATGTAGATTCAGGTTCATCACTCTCTCAGGCACTTGGTGTCACACATGCAGGGATCAGGAACAAGAGCAGGGTGGCGCGGTGGTGCAGTGGGTTGAGCTGCTGCCTCACAGCGCTAGAGACCCGGGTTCGATCATGATTTTGGGTGCTGTCTGTGTGGAGATTGCACGTTCTCCCTGTGACCGTGTGGGTTTCCTCCGTGTGCTCCAGTTTCCTCCCACATTCCAAAGGTGTACAGGTTTATAGTTTAATTGGCCTCTAGTGTGTTGGGAGTGGATGAGAAAGTGGAATAACATGGAACTAATGTGATAAGGTGATCAATGGTAAATGTACACTTGATGGGCTGAAGGGCCTGTTTCCATGCTGTATCTCTAAATTAAATTAAATAGTCTACACTTTGGTATTTGCACTACCCGCTTTTGTACTTGCATATGATATGATTTCTCTGAGTAGCAACCAAACAAAGTTTTTCACTGTTTCTTTCATGTTCGTCGGTTATAGGAGCAGAATTATGGGCCTGTCCCACTGTACGAGCTAATTCAAGAGCTCTCCCGAGTTTCCCCTGATTCGAACTCGGAGAATTACGGTAATAGTCGCTCGTAGGTACTCGGGGCTCTCGTGGACATTTTTCAACATGTTGAAAATCTTCACGAGCTTACCACGTTTCGCGAGTACCTGCCGTAGCGTTACAAGACGTCCCGAGCTCCGACGTACCCACTACGTACATTCTACGTTCTTACCACGAGTTTGATTTTTAAACTCGGGAGAGCTCTTGAATTGCCTCGTGCAGTGGGACAGGCCCATTAGTACTTCGATGTATACCAGCATCCGCTGTCCCTTCCTTAGCAAAACAAAATGTCCCATTGCAAATGCCATGTGTTCAAACTCCAGAGAGTTGGTTTGCACCGCCTTCATGTGGAGTCCTGTCACGCTGTGATCTCCAAAAGCAAGGAAGAAAGTATGCCAGATATGTTTGTGTTTTTGGATCACTCTCTTAGTTTTATTGCTTTTTAACAAGGAATTCGCTCCACATTGCTATCGCGAAGTGCTGAATTATGGTGAAAATCCATTTCAGCATTGAATTGTGGACATATGTCACAGCTGGATTGAATTAATTTGCTTGAAAGAACCTGCGGCGATCCTGCGTAAAAGAAAAATGACACCCATTTCTATTCTTTCCAAGTATGTCACTGTGACACTTTTGTTGGGTGAGGTGGAACTGACTATATCGGCATTGCTAATTATCAACAGTGTTGTGTTTGTAAAGAGGCGGTGTGAATCTTGATAAGTACAACACACAAGCCTTCGCTGTTAACTTGCTGACTTCATCAGTCAGTGGTGCCAGGCAACACACTGGGCCCTTGCTATCTGAGAGATTTACCATCTTTGAATAGTGAAAGGCTTGAACAGAGTGGATGTGGAGAGGCTCGTTTCCACTAGTGGGAGATTCTAGGACCAGAGGTCGCAGCCTCAGAATTAAAGGACGTTCCTTTAGGAAGGAGATGAGGAGGAATTTCCTACGGAGAGAGAGGGGAATCTGTGGAATTCTTTGCCATAGAGGGCTGTGGAGGCCAAGTCAATGGATATTTTTAAGGCAGAGATAGATAGATTCTTGATTAGTACAGGTGGCAGCAGTGATGGGGAGAAGGCAGGAGAATGTGGATAGGAGGGAGAGATAGATCAGCCATGATTAAATGGTGGAATAGACTTGATGGGGCGAATGGCCTAATTCTTTTCCTATCACTTATGTCGTGACCTTATAACCTATGGATCTGTACTGTCATGAAATCAGATGTATATTACTGGGAGTGTCATGACATGCACATCAAAAGCCTATTCCTGTGATGTCTGGTGAATCCAGTTTGACATCAGATGACCTATATTTGATGACTTGCGCAGGCAAGGCAATGGGAAGACAACGCTGAGGGGTTGATTTAATGGAAATATATAACATGATTACAAGTCTGGACCGACTATATAGTGAGACACTGTTTACAATGGCAGAAAGGTCAGGGCCACAGTACGAAACAAAGAGAGCTAAGAACAACATGACGAGGTGCTTGTTCATGCGGCTCGATGTCAGAACCAGGGATGCACAGCCATTGCACTTTGTGAAGGAGGTAAGTTCCATTATGGCCAGCACGAAGAATTTGGATGAAAGTATGAAGACATTTTGAGAAAGGCCCTGTGGGTGAAACAAGCGAGGTTTTTAGCTTAGAGCTACAACGCAGAAACAGGCCCTTCGGCCACCAAGACAGGACCCGCCAGCGATCCCCACACATTAACACTACCCGACACACACTAGGATAATTTCCATTTATACCAAACCAATGGACCTGCAAACCTGTACGTCTTTCGAGTGCGGGAGGATACAAAATACAATCACTTTCTCTTCTGGAATTCGGTTCTGTTCTTCTTGCTGGGACAAGGTCAGCGTTGAGTAATACATTCAAAACTCAAAATGCAGGTTAGTCGGCAGGTTAAGGACGTGCAGCTCATAGAGAACCATAGCTTCATACAGAGCAGAACCAGGACTTTTGGCCCAACTCATCCATGCCATCCAAAATGCCCCATCTAAGCTAGTCCCAATTTCCCGCATTTGGCCTATACCCTAAGCCTTTCCTATTTATGTTCCCGCCCAAGTGTCTTTTAAATACTGTTATAGTATCTGCCTCAACTACCTCTGCTGGCAGCTTTCTCCATGTATCCACCACCTTCTGGGTGAAAAGAGGGTTGTGCAATTCGTGCAAGTGTTGCTGATACAACTGCCCACTACAACCTCCATCACTTGGTTGATGTTTGTGGGCTGTCTGATGGGCAGATTAGATTAATCTGACTGTTGTTTTCCCAATATTACAATGGTGACATCAAGAGATAGTTTTTGAGTTAATCGGTTCCTTGGGATGCCTTGAAAGAAAAGAGAACTGCTCTCAATGAATGTACACTTTTATTTTGCTCTTCGGAAAATGAGGAGGTTTATACAGTCATGGAGGGTAAGAGGGCAAGAAATGTGTTAAACTAGACCGGGGGGACCCGTTTGGGGAGGGGGCCTTTGGCATCACACACACACACACACTAATCCCTCCTCCCCCCCCCCCCCCACACACACACTCACACTAACCCTCCCCCTTGATATTATATTAATATTCTTAATTCCTTTTACCCCATCCCCAGCCCTATCCACTCACGCATAACCCCCAACTGCATAGGCAAGGCTAGAGGACCAATCAGTGTTTTTTTAAACACTTATAACTTTTTTATTTTTCATCGATGGCAAAAAATCCTTGGGGCCTGCTCAGCGGAGCAGGACTGTGTGTAAGATGGCCAAAAATCATAGCGATACATGGTAGCGTTTTTTCTAAAATCAATGTACAGCAAAGACAGGAAGTGGTCAAGATGAGACTTTTAATGTTATAGATCATTCCATGCCAATTGAGAATAGCATAAAGTTGACTTGGGTGACTGAAATGGTGGGAATCTGCTGATGTGTACAATTGCCTGTGGTGAACAATGTTTAGAAAAGCTGCAAATATTGCAGGGTCAGTTTGATTCCACACTACTTAAGTGCAGTTAAATTCCCTCACTGTTTACATGAGTTTTCCATGCATTGGAAAAAAACCCTGATGTGCAAAATCAGTCAACATGTTCACATCATGTAAATACAGTGAGCATCGTTCTTTACTTTTAAAATTCTGCTTGACAAGCTTGAGTCTAATTTTGTACCTTGCGATCAGTCTTCTGACACGCACATAGCCGATGAATAATAAAAGGCAACGCTGCAGTCCTTTTTCACAGCGCAAAGGGAAAATCCGAACAGCTTCCTATTCATATTTTTATTTCAGGTGTCAATTTGGGGAACAGACTTTTGGCATTGTGGATTTCCACACTAAATCCCACAGCATCACATTAGTTAGCTGGTGCTTCCGAACAGGGAGCGAACTTCAACATGGATCCAAGCAGCAAATCTTTGATAAACTATATGGCAGAGAAATCCAGTGGAGGAAGAAACATGTTTACATGAAAGATATACAGAAGTAGAAAGGACAGTTGTGTCGTGGAGCCAAGACCCAAAATAAAATGTCGAGGGAAACTAATAAGTATTTCAAGAGCTGAAAGCTACACAGGGGAAACCACAGGATGAAGTGAATATTGCTTACAGCAAGGTCTGAGTGGCGTCTTTCGGTATAATTATGTATTTAGATTTTTGTTTAATTTAGAAATACAGCATAGAAAAAGGCCCTTTGTCCAACAGAGTCCGTGCAGACTATCGATCACCCATTCACACTTATCTGAAGAAGGGTGTTAGCCATGGTAATATCAAATGACGGTCTTGGCTCGAAGGGCCGAATGGCCTACTTCTGCACCTATTTTCTATGTTTCTATGAGATGCTGCTTGTCCTGTTGAGTTACTCCAGCATTTTGTGTCTATCTTCGATGTAACCCAGCATCTGCAGTTCCTTCCTATATACGTATATATATATATATATATATATATATACATATACATATACATATACATATACATATACATATACATATACATATATACACACATATACATATACATAAAAAACAAACAAACAATATTAGTGAAAAAATACAAAACCAATCCCCCCACGTCTATGTAGTTCAGAGCTTAGTGGAGGTTGTTGTGTCTAATAGCCTGATGGCTGTAGGGAAGAAGCTGTTCGTGAACCTGGACATTACAGCTTCTTTGTACCTTCTTTGTGCTGACCTGCGATTAGCTAGATTACGTTTCCGTGGAGTAACATTCTTTGAAACTCCCACCTGCTTAAACACTGACACAAAGGCATGCTGGCACACAAGAGTTAAAGTTACAGACACAGTGGAGAAACAGAAGGCACAATATCTCTTTTGTTTTGGGACATTATTGTCCCATCTGTGGCTATATTGCAGAAAGAGACAGCTTGTGTTAATAGTGATAGCAGGTAACAATAGGAGGCCAGCTGTTGGCAGATGCAATAGTGCATCTTGTTAAATCTCTGAGAGAAGCAAGGAATTATATTAGAATGTTCCAAAATACTCGCTGTGAATGGATCAAACTAAGTGGTGCTGAGGTGGTAACTTACTCACTGTAAGCAGGTTGACAGTCTCTCTGCAAGAGCAGATGGTGGAAGCTCAAGCCAAATGTGTACATTAAGGAAGGCTTGCATTTATATATCACCTTTCATCACCTTAGTAGACACGTTAGAGCCACTGAATTATTTTCTGAAGAGCCCCCATAGATATAATGTTGGATGCACAGACAGAAATGTGATCACTCTTGGACCAGCTGTTTATATCACGCTGACTAGGAGATAAGTATTGAATACCATGACACGGATTTATTGCATAGTTTTGTTTTTGTATATTTTTTGTTCTGAATAAAATAATAATGGGGGGTGGGGGGGGGGCGTTGGCTAGGGTACATGGGTATTTGGTGTGGCATGAGTGGAAATATTGTCTTATATACAGACTACTGAGTATGAAACTATCGAATGCAATAGTATATTGAATGCAAGAAGAGTGCATGAAGTGTTTTATATATATGGTTTTGGTGTTGTATATATTTTTATTATGAATAAAGATTATTTTCAGCAAAGCACTGTACTTGCTCGATATAGATATATATATGTACCTGAAAGTTCTAGGGCCTCACGTAGGAAAGGTGAGGAGTCTGGCAGTGTTGTGTGTCTTCAGGACTGGACTGGTAGGTCAATGTGTTTCATTCGACAGGAAGGTGGGTGAACCTTCAGAAGGTGGGGGGGGGGGGCAAGTGTGCTGCAGATTTGTCTGGGCAGATGACACTTAAAACTAACTATCAACAATCCAATTTCATGGTCGATTTTTTACCCAAGGGGTAGAGGACGGTAGCAATGTTTTTTCTTGCATCTGGCTATTGGCATGAAAGAGTCTTCCCTCTTCATAAGCTGAAATAAAGGGAAAGGAGGCCCGTGGATCAGGTAGCAAGACGGGATAAGGGGATCTAAATCTTGTCCAATCTTGCCCAGTCTCCCCATGCACCGTCTATAAATGGGTACAAAAGGGGGAAGGATTTAGATGCAAATTTGTGTTTGGTTCTCTGATAATGCGATGCTGGGACTGCACTGAGTCGACTGAAACATAAGCAGAGGAGTTTCAGCTACAACTTGTCAGAAGTGCAATAACATATGGTGGTGGACCTCGTAATCAAAACAAGCTGAGCGGAGTCTGTGGTCCGGTGAGAGGCCAGACAGAACAGGCATCTGCTGCTCTATAATTGATAGCAGCGTTGATGTTTGGGGAGCACTGTGTAACCATTGACCCCATCAAGCTTTGAAATATGGCTTTCTGGCAGGGTAGGGGGTCCAAGCTGATTTACATGGAGACTTTACAAGAGTAAAAGTTCCTCAAATTACATAGAACATAGAACAGTGCGGCATAGCAACAAGCCCCTTCGGCCCATAATGTCTGTGCCCGTTAAACTAATCTCTACCTGCTTGTGATCCATATTCCTCCATTCCCAGAATATTTATGTGCCTATCCAAACGCCTTTTAATTACTATCGTATCTACCTCCACACCACACCTGGCAGCGGATTCCAACTTAATCTACTTTAAACTTCCCCCCCACCCCCCCTCACCTTAAAGCCATTATCCAAACCAACGTGCATATGCTCAGTAAGAATACTATACTCAGCTAAGATAGAAACATAGAAACATAGAAATTAGGTGCAGGAGTAGGCCATTCGGCCCTTCGAGCCTGCACCGCCATTCAATATGATCATGGCCGATCATCCAGCTCAGTATCCCGTACCTGCCTTCTCTCCATACCCTCTGATCCCCTTAGCCACAAGGGCCGCATCTAACTCCCTCTTAAATATAGCCAATGAACTGGCCTCAACTACCCTCTGTGGCAGAGAGTTCCAGAGACCCACCACTCTCTGTGTGAAAAAATTCCTTCTCATCTCGGTCCTAAAGGATTTCCCCCTTATCCTTAAGCTGTGACCCCTTGTCCTGAACCTCCCCAACATCGGGAACAATCTTCCTGCATCTAACCTGTCCAACCCCTTGATGCATACATTTGAAAACAGATAGATACAAAGTGCTGGAGTAACTCAGTGGGTCAGGCAGCATCTCTGGGGAAAATAGATAGTTAATGTTTCGGGTCACGACCCTTCTTCAGACTAATTGTTCCGACTCGAAACATCACCTATCTATTTTCTCCAGAGATGCTGCTTGACCCGCTGAGTTACTCCAGCACTTTGTGTCCATCTTTGGTAGAAGCCAGCACCTGCAGTTCCTACTTATAACATTGGGCCACAGTTCGCCTCCTACAGCTGGTTAATTGAAGAGTAGGTCAGGAAACATGAGAGAAGAATGAAATAAGATATAAGTGATACAAGATACATTTATTTGTCACATGTACCAATTGGTACAGTGAAATGTGTGGTCGCCACACAACTACATGAATAATAAAGAGCACAGAACATGATAGTCTTTAACACAGACATCTCCACACAGCAGGATCAAATTCCCACTGTGAGGGAAGGCTCCAAAATTCAGTTGTTCTCCTGTGGTCGTGGTGCTCCCGAACCCCTCTCTGTCACTGCTATGGGCGGCCTGATGTTCAGGCCCGCTCACCGGGTTGATGGAAGTCCGACGTCGGGACTGGAGGACATCCTCAGCGGCTTGGACATCCGAGTCGGGCGCCTCCTACCGGAGTCCGCGGCTCCCGAAGTCCACAGGCCGCACTGGGCGGAAATTCAACGCTGGCGGCCCTCGGCAAAGGGCCCCAGGACTCCGCGAAGTTGAAGTCAGCGTTGCCCACGCTGGAAGCTCTCTGCAAACTACGGCTCCGATGTTGAAGCAGCGGCCCAACACTCTGGAGCTTCAACAGCGATAAGCAATCGCCCGCTCCGCGATGTATCCAGCGCTGCGCCGCCGCTGCTGAAGCTCTGGTCCTGGTCCCCAGCAGGAAAGGCCGCCCCAATCCAGGTGGTAGGCCGCGAGGAGGGGCGTGAGTAGGGGGGCGAGGCGCGACTTGGAGAATAGTCGCGTCCTCGCCAGGAAGTGACTGGGAAACGGTTTCCCCCTTACCCTACCCCCCACCCCCACATAGAAAAGCTAAAGAAATCTCCAAAACAAACTTTAAAATGGACTAAAAATTAAAAAAAGACAGAAAAACAGACAGACTGTAGGCAGAGGCTGCCATCAATGCGGTGACCCAAATGGGGTAGTGAAAACTGGAGTGCGCAGCACAGTGGCACAGTCACTAGAGCTTCTACCCAGCTCCAGTACCCTCAAGTTCAAGTTCATGTTCAAGTGAGTTTATTGTCATGTGTCCCTGATAGGACAATGAAATTCTTGCTTTGCTTCATTCAGCACAACAGAACATAGAAGGCATTTACTACAAAACAGATCAGTGTGTCCATATGCCATATATAAATATATACACACATGAATAAATAAACGAATAAAGTGCAACTAACAGATAACGGGTTATTAATGATCACGGTTTTGTCCGAGCCAGGTTTAATAGCCTGATGGCTATGGGGAAGTAGCTATTCCTGAACCTGGTCGTTGCAGTCTTCAGCCTCCTGTACCTTCTACCCGAAGGTAGCGGGGAGATGAGTGTGTGGCCAGGATGGTGTGGGTCCTTGATGATGCTGCTAGCCTTTTTGAGGCAGCGACTGCGATAAATCCCCTCGATGGAAGGAAGGTCAGAGCCAATGATGGACTGGGCAGTGTTTACTACTTTTTGAAGTCTTTTCCTCTCCAGGACGCTCAAGTTGCCAAACCAAGCCACGATGCAACTGGTCAGCAAGCTCTCCACTGTGTACCTGTAGAAGTTAGAGAGAGTCCTCCTTGACAAACCGACTCTCCGTAATCTTCTCAGGAAGTAGAGGCGCTGATGTGCTTTCTTGATAATTGCATTAGTGTTCTCGGACCAGGAAAGATCTTCAGAGATGTGCACGACCAGGAATTTGAAGCTCTTGACCCTTTCAACCATCGACCCGTTGATATAAACGTGACTGGGGGTCCCCATCCTACTCCTTCCAAAGTCCACAATCAATCTGGGCTCAATCCTGACCTCTGGCCCCGTCAGTGTGGAGTTTGCACGTTCTCCCTGCTGACTTTTGGGTTTCATAAGGTCATAATGATAGGAGCAAGATTAGGTCGTTCAGCTCATCATGTGTGTTCTGCCATTCAATTATGGCTGATCTATCTCTCCCTTCTAACCCCATTCTCATGCCTTCTCCCCATAACCCCTGACACCCATTCTAATGAAGAATCTGCCTATCTCTGCCTTAAAAATATCCATTGACTTGGCCTCCACAGCCTTCTGTGGCAAAGAATTCCACAGATTCACCACCCTCTGATTTCTTCCTACATCCCAAAGGTTGGTAAGTTAATTGGTTACAGTAAATCAGTCCTTGTGTGTAGGTGAGTGCTCGAATATGTGGGGAAGGAGGTAATGGTAATGTCGGAAGACAGAAATAAGAATAACGTAAATGGGTGTTTGTTAGCGAGGAATTGGAGGGAAAAGGATGTGTTTCCATATTTTGTTTCTTTTTGACTATGAATTTGAATGAAGATCCAAGGTATTAAACTAGACATTAATATGGCTAATATAAGCATAAAGGCCAAGCATTTAAATCATTGATATTAAATGAATTTTCACAGAGGCAGGCCACACATTAAATTACAATTTAAAATGTATTTGTTACACTGTATCCACACAAAAAAAAAAAATCAGAAACTTCCTAACCCCATGCATTTGCTTCTTCAGATGCACTAAATATAAGATTTATTCATCTTGAACTATTGAATTAATAACTGAATTAAAATGTAGATTAATCATGACCAGTACAAATTGCTTTTCGAGGTAGTTAATTCCACTACACCCCAAGATGTGGTCCCATCAATATCTAGGAAAATTTAACGGTATCACAGCAAACCATCACGTCTGACGATTGCATTAGTCCACATGGAGTTGAAGGAATATTACATAAAGTTTAATATGTTGTTCTGTAAATTCAGGTATTTCAGGTTTCCTCCAACAATCCTCGCCCTCCTGTTTCTTCCCCACAGTCCCCATATACCTCAGATAGATACAAAATGCTGGAGTAACTCAGCGGGACAGGCAGCATCTCTGGAGAGAAGGAATGGGTGACGTTTCGGGTCGAGACTCTTCTCCATATACCTCACTTGGACTTGAACCAATTTCTCCCCCCCCCCCTCCCCTTCCTGTTCTACCTACATTCCTTCCTCTATCTTCACGATTTGCAACCCTTCAATCCTTTTGTCTCACGCAGTTTAGGGAGGTTGAGGATAGCATCGAGCGGGAAATTAGGGATGTGTGTAGCAAAGGCACATCATGGGTGACTTTAATCTACATATAAATTGGGCCAACAAAATTGGTAGCAGTGCTGAGGAGGTGAATTTCCTGGAATATGTATGGGATGGGTTTTTAAACCAATATATAGAGGAACCGACTAGATGGCAAGACATCCTAGACTGGGTATTGTGAAATGAGGAAGGATTAGTTAGCAATCATGTTCTGCAAGGTCCCCATGGGCAACTGTGACCATAATATGGTGGAATTCTGCATTAGGATGGAGAGTGACATTGTTAATTCAGAGACTAAGATCCTGAACTTGAATAAAGGAGACTTTGAAGGAATTAGCTAGGATAGACTGGCAAATTATACTTACAGGGATGACAGTGGAGATGCAATGGCAAAGATTCAAAGACCGTATGGATGAACTCCAGAAATTGTTCATCCCTGTCTGAGGAAAAAATAAAATGGGGAAGGCGGCTCAACCGTGGCTGACGAGGGAAGTCAAGTGTTAAATCCAAGGAATGTCCAATTGGCCAGAAGAAGTGGCAAACCAGAGGACTGGGAGAAATTTAGAACTCAACAGAGGAAGACAAAGGGGTTAATTAAGAGGGGGGGAAAACAAGTTCTTTAGTAACTTGTCAGTTTCTTTGTTGAACTAAATTAAGGCGCATGTTGCAATCAAAAGCGCTTGAACAATGGGTTGGGAAGAAAGCCAAACTTTAAGAAAGAGGACTGCATGAAAGAAAACTTGTAGGGACTATAAAAAATGACTGTAAACGTTTCTTTAGGTAAGTAAAAAAAAAGCTTAGTGTAGAATGTAGGTCCCTTACAATCAGAGACAAGTGAATTTATATTGGGAAACAAGGAAATGGCAGAACAGTTAAACGAGTACTTTGGTTCTGTCTTCGCTAAGGAAGACACAAACAATCTTCCAGAAGTACTAGGGGATCGAGGATAGTGGGAGTGAGGAACTGAAGGGAATCCACATTAGTCAGAAAATGATGTTCGTTAAACTGTTGGGACTGAAGGCAGATAAATCCTCAGGGCCTGATGTCTGCATCCCAGAGTATTAACCATATAACCATACAACAATTACAGCACGGAAACAGGCCATCTCGGCCCTTCAAGTCCGTGCCGAACAACTTTTTTCTCTTAGTCCCACCTGCCTGCACTCATACCATAACCCTCCATACCCTTCTCATCCATATGCCTATCCAATTTATTTTTAAATGATACCAACAAACCTGCCGCCACCACTTCCACTGGAAGCTCATTCCACACCGCTACCACTCTCTGAGTAAAGAAGTTCCCCCTCATGTTACCCCTAAACCTCTGTCCCTTAATTCTAAAGTCATGTCCTCGTGTTTGAATCTTCCCTATTCTCAAAGGGAAAAGCTTGTCCACATTAACTCTGTCTATCCCTCTCATCATTTTAAAGACCTCTATCAAGTCCCCCCTTAACCTTCTGCGCTCCAGAGAATAAAGACCTAACTTATTTAACCTATCTCTGTAACTTAGCTGTTGAAACCCAGGCAACATTCTAGTAAATCTCCTCTGTACCCTCTCTATTTTGTTGACATCCTTCCTATAATTGGGTGACCAAAACTGCACACCATACTCCAGATTTGGTCTCACCAACACCTTGTACAATTTTAACATTACATCCCAGCTTCTATACTCAATGCTCTGATTTATAAAGGCTAGCATACCAAAAGCTTTCTTTACCACCCTATCTATATGAGATTCCACCTTCAAGGAACTATGCACGGTTATTCCCAGATCCCTCTGTTCAACTGTATTCTTCAATTCCCTACCGTTTACCATGTACTTCCTATTTTGATTTGTCCTGCCAAGGTGTAGCACCTCACATTTATCAGCATTAAACTCCATCTGCCATCTTTCAGCCCATTTTTCCAACTGGCCTAAATCACTCTGTAGACTTTGGAAATCCTCTTCATTATCCACAACACCCCCTATCTTGGTATCATCTGCATACTTACTAATCCAATTTACCACCCCTTCATCCAGATCATTAATGTACATGACAAACAACAAAGGACCCAACACAGATCCCTGAGGCACCCCACTAGTCACCTGCCTCCAACCCGACAAACAGCCATCCACCATTACTCTCTGGCTTCTCCCATTCAGCCACTGTTGAATCCATCTTGCTATTCCTGCATTTATACCCAACAGTTGAACCTTCTTAACCAACCTTCCATGAGGAACCTTGTCAAAGGCCTTACTGAAGTCCATATAGACAACATCCACTGCTTTACCCTCGTCAATTTCCCTAGTAACCTCTTCAAAAAATTCAAGAAGATTAGTCAAACATGACCTTCCAGGCATAAATCCATGTTGACTGTTCCTAATTAGACCCTCTTTATCCAGATACTTATATATATTATCTCTAAGTATCTTTTCCATTAATTTGCCCACCACTGAAGTCAAACTAACTGGTCTATAATTGCTAGGTTTACTTTTAGAGCCCTTTTTAAACAATGGAACAACATGCGCAGTACGCCAATCCTCGGGGACTATTCCCGTTTCTAATGGCATTTGAAATATTTCTGTCATAGCCCCGGCTATTTCTACACTAACTTCCCTCAATGTCCTAGGGAATATCCTGTCAGGACCTGGAGACTTATCCACTTTTATATTTTTCAAAAGTGCCAGTACTTCTTTTACTTTGAAACTCATAGTATCCATAGCTACTCTACTAGTTTCCCTTACCTCACATAATTCAATATCCTTCTCCTTGGTGAATACCGAAGAAAAGAAATTGTTCAATATCTCCCCCATCTCTTTTGGCTCTGCAGATAGCTGTCCACTCGGTCTCTCCAATGGACCAATTTTATCCCTTGTTATCCTTTTGCTATTAATATAGCTGTAGAAACCCTTTGGATTTACTTTCACATATTCCAGGAGGTGGCCCAAGAAATCGTGGATGCATTGGTGATCATGAAACATTTGTGGAGGATTGTACAGGGTAGATGCAGGAAAAATGTACCCAATGTTGGGGGAGTCCAGAACCAGGGTCCACAGTTTAAGAATAAGAAATAGGCCATTTAGGACTGAGATGAGGAAAAACCTTTTCACCCAGAGAGTTGTGAATCTGTGGAATTCTCTGCCACCAATGGCAATGGAGGTCAATTCACTGGATGTGTTAAAGAGAGAGTTAGATTTAGATCTTAGGAACAAGCGAATCAAGGAAAATGGGGAAAAAGCCGGAACGGGTACTGATTTTGCATGGTCAGTCATGATCATATTGAAAGGCGGTGCTGGGTCGAAGGGCCAAATGGCCTACTCCTGCACCTATTTTCTATGTTACTACGTTTCTGTCATTGGCCAAACATATGCCTATCAACACCAACCCCCCTCCCACGTGACTTTCTTCCATTCTTCCCGCATCACCTCCTCTGTTTGTAAAGTTAATCTGTGGCTTTGAATATGACACCAAAATAAGCATTTAGTGCCAATTTATGATGCAGCATGTTGTGTTTTCTGCAACGATGTCAGTAACTTTGCCTTTCGACTTTACAGCTGTCAAGAAGTCAACAAAATGTTCACGCCTAATCTGATTAAACCAAAGAAGGCACTGCTGGAGTAGCTCAGCGGGTCAGGCAACATCGCAGGAGAACATGGATAGATGTCCTTTCGGGTTGGGACCTTCTTTAGATTTTCTCCTGAGATGCTGCCAGACCTGCTGAGTTACTCCAGCACTTTGTGTCTTCTTTTGTCAACCACTATCTGCAGTTCCTTTTTTCCCAGTTAAACCAAAGTTGTCCAAGCCTTATCTCCATTGAAATTTTATATTAAAAAAAAACTGTGATCCTCAGAATGTTGATGTGAGGGTTATGTCGAATCTTATGCTATTCCATGGCTCTCCCATCTATCCCTTTGGTTTTGTTCCTTGGATCTTTGCCAGGATATGGATTGTAGGGACCACAAAAAAAGTATTCATGTTATACTGTGATGCCGAGGAGTTAAGAAATATATCTAAAAAAAATATATCCTTAAATATAAAACCGCGCTGACTGCACATTTCACTCCGCAGCAGATTGAGTTATCTGAGGCAATTGTGCTCTGCTGTACAAGGCAACAAGTGAAAGATAGAATGGATCAATAATGAATGTGTTCAAGACAATTTGCCACGAGAGGTGAAATCACTGATGGTTGAAGAATGCACATCAAAGCATCTTCCACTGAAAGCTCAAAAAGAATATCAAGCTGTCCAAGTTGCTTGAGTTGGAATTGTCATGTTCCGGGAATAGAACATTGCCCTTGGAAGACCATAAGACACTGCTGTGAGGAATTAAACGCTGGCGGATAAATTTGCTCAAGAATATCAACAATTAAAGCAAGGAGGTAAGGGGGTACAATACAGTGCTGATACAGTGATGGCAACTAGACCAACAATGTACATAGGTACGGTGGCACAGTGGCACAGTGGCACAGTCGCTGTCTTACAGCACTTATAGTGCCAGAGACCCGGGTTCGATCCTGACTACGGGTGCTGTCCGTACGGAGTTGTACGTTCTCCCCATGACCGCGTGTGTTTTCTCCGAGATCTTTGGTTTCATCCCACACTCCAAAGAGGTATAGGTTTGTGGGTTAATTGGCTTGGTATAAATGTATGTATAGTGTGTATAGGACGGTTTTAAAGTGCGGGGATCGCTGGTCGGTGCAGACTCGGTGGGCCGAGGGGCCTGTTTCCGCGCTGTATCTTTAAACTAAATAAAGGAAACAAGAATGTTTAGAATGTCCTACATGTAGAACGTAGCTTGTAGAATGTAACATGTGGAATGTAGCATGTAGAATGTAACATGTGGAATGTAGCATGTAGAATGTAGAATGTAGTATGTGGAATGTAACATGTAGAATGTAGCATGTAGAATGTAGCATGTAGAATGTAACATGTGGAATGTAGCATGTAGAATGTAGTATGTAGTATGTGGAATGTAGAATGTAACATGTGGAATGTAGCATGTAGAATGTAACACGTGTAATGTAGCATGTAGAATGTAGTATGTAGTATGTGGAATGTAACATGTAGAATGTAGCATGTAGAATGTAGCATGTAGAATGTAACATGTGGAATGTCATATATGGATAAGTTAACCAACTCATGAATGTTTCTTGTTTGACAATGAAAGTTTATCAGAATCCTTCAGACTATGAGGTGATCCTTGTAGCCAATGCAGGAACTGACAGAATGTAATGTGAGCATTTGTTATTCACCAGGTCCGCTTCTCATGCACCACACATAGGTGGGGTGAACAACTACAGCTCGCAAATCTGTGTACTGAATGGTACAAGCACATCCGTCAATGTGACGAGTGAACGAACCTTCAATGGTCTTCACTGTCATCCTATTCTAACTCAGCACAGAAATGCCAGGGTCGTTCTTCACATTTGAAATACATCTCTGACAGGTCTGGGAGCATTTCCATTGCAAACAATGTTCAAATCCAAGAATGTTAGTGTCCATAGAATCATAGAACTATACAGCATTAAACAGGACTCTCGGCACGTTAAGTCTGCACCGTTAGCATTTATTTCAAGAGGGCTTGCATACAAAAACAGGTATATATTGCTGAGGCTCTATAAGGAGCTGGGTCAGGCCGCATTTGGGATATTGTGAACAAATTTGGGCACCGTATCTGAGGAAGGTGTGCTGGCTCTGGAGAGGGTCCAGAGGAGGTTGACAAGAATTATCCCAGGAATGAGGAGGTTAACATATAACCATATAATAACCATCTCACAATTACAGCACGGAAACAGGCCTTCTCGGCCCTTCCAGTCCGTGCCGACCATTTATTTTCCCCTAGTCCCATCTACCTGCACTCAGACCATACCCCTCCATTCCCTTCCCGTCCATATAGCTATCCACTTTACTTTTACATGTTAAAATCGATCCTGCCTCCACCACTTCTGCAGGAAGATCATTCCACACAGCCATCACTCTCTGAGTAAAGAAGTTCCCCCTCATGTTACCCCTAAACTTCTGTCCCTTAATTCTCATGTCATGCCCTCTTGTTTGAATCTTTCCTACCCTCAATGGGAAAAGCTTATCCACGTCAACTCTGTCTATCCCTTTCATCATTTTAAAGACCTCAATCAAGTCCCCCCTTAACCTTCTGCGCTCCAAAGAATAAAGACCTAACGTTCAGCCTTTCTCTGTAACTTAGTTGCTGGAACCCAGGCAACATTCTAGTAAATCTCCTCTGTACTCTCTCTATTTTGTTGACATCCTTCCTATAATTAGGCAACCAAAATTGTACACCATACTCCAGAATTGGTCTTACCAATGCCTTGTACAATTTTAACATTACTTCCCTACTCCTATATTCAATGCTCTGATTTATAAAGGCCAGCACACCAAAAGCTTTCTTTACCACCCTATCTACATGCATTCCACCTTCAGGGAACTATGCACAGTTATTCCTAGATCCCTCTGTTCCACAGCATTCCTCAATTCCCTACCATTTACCATGTACGTCCTATTTTGATTTGTCCTGCCAAGATGTAGCACCTCACACTTATCAGCATTAAACTCCATCTGCCATCTTTCAGCCCACTCTTCCAAATGGCCCAAATCTCTCTGTATATGATGAGCGTTTGATGGCTCTGGGCCTGTACTCACTGGAGTTTAGAAGAATGAGGGGGGACCTCATTGAAACATCCAGAATAGTGAAAGGCTTGGATAGAGTGAACTTGGAGAGGATGTTTCCACTAGTGGGACAGTCTGGGACTAGTGGTCATATCCTCAGAATTAAAATTTAGGACAGATATGAGGGGATTTCTTTAGTCAGAGGGTGGTGAATCTGTGGATTTCTTTTCCACAGAAGGCTGTGGAGGTAAAGTCAGTGGATATTTTTAAGGCAGGTAGATAGATTCTTGATTAGTATGGGTGCCAGAGGTTATGGGGAGAAAGCAGGAGAATGGGGTTAGGAGGGAGATATAGATCAGCCATGATTGAATGGTGGAGTAGACGTGATTGGCTGAATGGCCTAATTCTGCTCCTATCACTTATGATCTTATGATCTTATGACATCAAATGCCCACTTACATAAATCTTGACATTCACTATTTTATTCTCTCAATGGTCCCATTAACTCCCCCCGCCCCCAGATTCTGCATCTCATCTACACATTAGGCAGAGTGTGAAGGAGAGAAAGGGGAATCAGGGATTAATCTGCTTGACCTATGTACTTGATTAGGAGCTAAGCATTGAAGCATTGCATAACTAAATTGCGGAACTACAAGAAGCTAGCCAGGCTTATCTCATAATGCTAGCTACGGGCTAACGGCTAACTGTGGGCTAACTTGGGGCACAGTTAGACCATGGGAGACACGAGACAGTACCACCTGTACAAGGACACGGAACTTACGGGAAAATAAGGGAAGTAACTCGAGAATAGAGAAGTGCAGAAGGTGAACAGGCCAAGATATTGGTACATTAGAGCTGAACACAAGGACCATTGTGTTATCACGAGTAAATGATCTAATAACCACACGTACAACTGTTGGCATTAGGTAATACTAATGACGATTTGACTTCTGACTGATTATAAGGCCGTTGGTGGTAAGTAACTGAACTCGTGATCACCCTTTGAGGCCTCTCGCATCTTATGTATAAATATTCTGCTTAGCCACTCCGTCAGTAGTCAATAATCTAGCAACCGCTGCAGTCACTGGGAGAATGTGTAAGAAAGAACTGCGGATGCTGGTTTACACCAAAGATAGACCTCAAATGCTGGAGTAACTCAGACTAAAGAAGGGTCTCGACCCAAAACGTCACCTATTCCTTCTCCCAGATGTGGTGCCTGTCCCGCTGAGTTATTTTAGCATTTTGTGCCTATCTTATAACCATATAACCATATAACAATTACAGCATGGAAACAGGCCATCTCGGCCCTTCAAGTCCGTGCCGAACAACTTTTTCCCCTTAGTCCCACCTGCCTGCACTCATACCATAACCCTCCATACCCTTCTCATCCATATGCCTATCCAATTTATTTTTAAATGATACCAACGAACCTGCTGCCACCACTTCCACTGGAAGCTCATTCCACACCACTACCACTCTCTGAGTAAAGAAGTTCCCCCTCATGTTACCCCTAACCCTCTGTCCCTTAATTCTAAAGTCATGTCCTCTTGTTTGAATCTTCCCTATTCTCAAAGGGAAAAGCTTGTCCACATCAACTCTATCTATCCCTCTCATCATTTTAAAGACCTCTATCAAGTCCCCCATTAACCTTCTGCGCTCCAGAGAATAAAGATCTTTCAGGAGAAATTCTCTTCAGGAGAATGTGCAAACTCCACATAGACAGCACCAGAGAATAGGATTGAATCCAGGTCGCTGGACCTGTGTAAATTAAACGTAATCTCTGGCGACTATGATACTCTCCTATATTCAGCGTTAAACATTGTAGTGATAAGACATATAGTTTTGACAACCGAGCTACAACTTGCAAAGGCTTCAGAACAGCATTTTGTTTATTAAACATGAGTACAGTACCCAACAAGATGTCAATGATGAAACTAAAGCCACAATGATGAATGTTGTGCGATCTCCGAGTATGACACTAATATAGTTTAAACAAGGCAACATATCATTGGAAATAAAGCTTCACGATATCACATATGTTCTACAAGTTTAGGTCAAAGTTTATCATGCACTCACCTCTGATCTTGTGCTGTGAGATAATAACATTGTCTTTAATTACAAAGGCTTAAATAGTGTCAGGCATTGCTGGTGTGAATGTCATTTGGATTATGGAAGTTTGCCCTTTGAGAATTCACAAATCTCTACCTCAGAGTTTGAGATAGAGATTAAAATTTACTCTTGGGGTATATTATGAAGAGAGTGAGGTTTAAAACTTGCGACCAAACTGCGGAACAAGGACAGAAAGACTGCCAGCAATACTCATTTATGCACAGCCTCTGCACACAGGTCTTCCAGGTTTGTCCCAGAAGATAAATGATCCACATCCACACAAGCTGGACCAAGCCTCGGAAAACAGCTTGAAAGCAATGACAGAGAAACGGGTGACTTTCACATCTGTTTAGTTTAGTTTAGTTTAGTTTAGAGATACAGCGCGGAAACAGGCCCTTCGGCCCACCGAGCCCACACCGACCAGCAATCCTCGCATATTAACATTATCCTACACACACTGGAGACTATTTTTTACATTTACAAAGCCTATATACCTACATACCTGTACGTCTTTGGAGTGTATGAGGAAACCAAAGGTCTCGGAGAAAACCCATGCGGTCAAGGGGAGAACGTACAAACTCCATACAGACAGCAACCCTAGTCAGGATCGAACCAGGGTCTGTGGTACTGCAAACACTGTAAGGCAGCAACTCTACCGCTGCACCACCATGCCGCCCTGCTCTGTTGCAGTTTGTGGATGCAGTTCTATTGAAATGTTATAACTATATATGTAAGCTGGTAGGACCTTATGACCTGCAGCCATTTGAAGTGCTGGCTATGACAAGATTCACGATTACAACACTGTTTGCAAAGTGTCACTATAAATGCTCCATCCTTTAAAGTACTTGCAGCACCAGCCACTAGCAGTTGAATACATATGGAACATACACAAGATCGAGGAAGAAAATGAACAATTCGGAGCCAATGTTGTCACATCGGTAAATCAGTAAGTGTTGTCCATAATGCTAATGGAAACTTCCCACATTCCTGAAACAGATTGGTTCTTTCAATTAGAGAAGTTACGAGGATTTCAGAGAAGATTTACGGGGATGTTGACAGGACTAGAGGGTCTGAGTTATAGGGAGAGGTTGAGTAGTCTGGGACTCTATTCCTCGGAGCTCAGGAGGATGAGGGGTGATCTTATAGAGGTGTATAAAACCATGAGCGGGATAGATCGAGTAGATGCACAGTCCCTTGCCCAGAGTAGGTGAATCGAGGACCAGAAGGTGAATGGGAAAAAGTTTAATAGGAATCTGAGAGATAACTTTTTCACACAAAGATGTTGTGGGTGTGTGGAACAAGCTGCTAGAGGAGATAGTTGGGACTATCCCAACATTTAAGAAACAATTAGACAGGTACATGGATAGGACAGCTTTGGAGGGATATGGGCCAAACGGAGGCAGGTGGGACATGTTGGCCGATATGGGCAAGTTAGGCCTAAGGGCTTGTTTCCACGCTGTATCACCTTATGACTCTATGTCCCTCTAATATGCGGAGGGATGTTTGGAAATGTTATCCTGTGTTCTCCGGCGATGCTGTCAGACCCGTTGAGATGCTCCAGCACTTTGGGTCTTTTTTTTCAAATGTCATGTTTGGCTTTTGAAGAGTGAATTTGGTTACCGAAAAAAGAGATAATATTGAAGTGGCAAGTCAGTAAACTGGAAGTGGCACCGTGGGCAGTCGAGGTGGTGCAGCGGTAGAATTGCTACCTTGCAGCAAATGCAGCACCGAAGACCCGGGTTCGATTCCGATTATGGGTGCTGTCTGTACGGAGTTTGTATGTTCTCCCCGTGACCTGCGTGGATTTTCTCAGAGATCTTCGGTTTCCTCCCACATTCCAAAGAGATACTGGTTTGTAGGTTAATTGGCTTGTTAAATGTAAAAATTGTCCCTAGTGGGTGTAGGATAGTGTTAATGTGCGGGGATCGCTGGTCGGCGCGGACCCGATTCCGTGCTGTATCTCTAAACTAAAAAAAACATTAAAAAAATGTGAATGGTTGTTAGTAGAAATTAGATATTGTAAGGGTAATACTAAGGGTAATAAATTATTAAAATCAATTAACTGATTCTTACATTAGAAATGTCCTTACCGCAGAGTAATAAGAATGAGGAACTTGTATCTACAGTGTGAAGAGCAGCGAACTACATTCTGAAACATTTTCTTTCCTGCCCTCTTCTTCTCCACCCGATACACTACAGTATTTACAGTGGACACAAAAAAATGCCAATGTCCCTTTACTATCTGCCCACATTAAAATAAGGCCTGTGGTTTGCAAATAAACAGGGAGATACTGGTTGTGGAAGAGTGAGGCAGAGCAAGCACTCTGCACCAGACTCCGATTTCAGTCCAGAATTTGTTGATCGGACTTGTCAAACTGCAAAGGATGAGATGTGACCTTGTTCTTGGCAATGACACATGACGCAGTTCCAGCGATATCATTGCTGTAGAAACCGCAACCACAACTGTCTTTGGTGCACCCGTCGTCATTGTCACTTTGGGGGAAAAGTAAGCATAAACACTTCGATTACAAACACTGCTTTTTTGTGTGTGTTTCTTTCTTTCATTTGTTCTTCCACCATAGCGAGGATGCCACTGCCTGTTTATTCCTAATGTTCCTGGAATTGGAGTGCTGGGCCACTTCTGATCCAGCTGTGTGTGTGGAACCACCTGTAGACCACGTCAGATAGAAACATAGAAACATAGAAATTAGGTGCAGGAGTAGGCCATTCGGCCCTTCGAGCCTGCACCGCCATTCAATATGATCATGGCTGATCATCCAATTCAGTATCCCGTACCTGCCTTCTCTCCATACCCTCTGATCCCCTTAGCCACAAGGGCCACATCTAACTCCCTCTTAAATATAGCCAATGAACTGGTCTCAACTACCCTCTGTGGCAGAGAGTTCCAGAGACCCACCACTCTCTGTGTGAAAAAATTCCTTCTCATCTCGGTCCTAAAGGATTTCCCCCTTATCCTTAAGCTGTGACCCCTTGTCCTGGACCTCCCCAACATCGGGAACAATCTTCCTGCATCTAGCCTGTCCAACCCCTTAAGAATCTTGTAAGTTTCTATAAGATCCCCTCTCAATCTCCTAAATTCTAGAGAGTATAAACCGAGTCTATGCAGTCTTTGTTCATAAGACAGTCCTGACATCCCAGGAATCAGTCTGGTGAACCTTCGCTGCACTCCCTCTATGGCAATAATGTCCTTCCTCAGATTTGGAGACCAGAACTGTACGCAATACTCCAGGTGTGGCCTCACCAAGACCCTATGCAACTGAAGTAGAACCTCCCTGCTCCTATACTCAAATCCTTTTGCTATGAAAGCTAACATACCATTTGCTTTCTTCACTGCCTGCTGTACCTGCATGCCTACTTTCAATGACTGGTGTACCATGACACCCAGGTCGCGCTGCATCTCCCCTTTTCCTAATCGGCCACCATTTAGATAGTAGTTGGTTTTCCTATTTTTGCCACCAAAGTGGATAACCTCACATTTATCCACATTATACTGCATCTGCCAACATAGTAGGTATATTTCTTTCTCTGACATACGTTTGTGAAATAGGTGTGAGTCAGATCGTTTAGTCGTCACCGGCAGTTTAATTTCAGATTAGTTCTGTGAATTGAAATTCCCCGGCTGACATAGTGGAATTCAAAACCATATTTCCAGATTAATACTTAGGTCTCTGAATATCAGTCTAGCAATCTAACCACTGTGCAACAGGCGACATGGTGGTGCAGCGATAGAATTGCTGCCTTACAGTGCTTGCAGAGCCGGAGACCTGGGTTTGATCTCGACTAAGGTTGTTGTCTGTACGGAGTTTGTACGTTCTCCTCGTGACCACCAATTATAAGGTATTACCTGGGAAATCGAGAGTTGGCATCTCCTCCCAAAATATCTTTTGGGAAGGACACAGGCAGTGTAGTCCCTGAAAAATACTGAAGCCTTCGTTATCTCCAAGATCTTCGGTTTCCTCCCACACTCCATAGACGTACAGGTTTGTAGGTTAATTAGCTTGGGTTTGTATACTTGGTATAAGTGTAAATTGTCCCTAGAGTGTGTAGGCTTGTGTTAATGTGCAGGGATATCTGGTCAGTGTGGACTTGGTGGGCCGAAGGACCTGTTTTTGAGCTGTATCTTTAAACTAAACTACACTATCCTAGAAGCACAAGTTCTTTTTTCCAATACTTCCTCCATACCGAAATTGTCAAAAGCATTTGGGGCACCTTGGTCAGCATGGATGAACAGGGCCTGTTTCCATGCTGTTTGACTTTATGACACTGTAACTCAAAATTAGTAAAATACACATTATTTCTATTGCTGAAAATTAAGGTTATTTTAGTAGCAGCTTTCACATCTCTTCTAGGACACAGAGGGCACTTTGTAGTCAATTAGGTACTTTTGAAAGAGGGTGACTGCTTAAACATGGAATACATGTTTGTACAGCAAAGGGACAACAGCCGAAAACCCTATTTTAATTGTATCATTGAGGGCGGAATGCAATGTAAGACATGGATTAGATTCTTCAGGGACTACACTGCCGGTGTAGGGAAGTTCTCTTCTGCAAGCATACTTTGGGAAGAGCTGCCAACTTTCAATATCCCAGGTACATACCTTATGTTCAGTGCTGCTCCAGTGGAATTGCAGGTGTTTAGTTTAATTTAGAGATACATCACGGAAACAGGCCCTTCGCTTCATCAAATCCATGCCAGCCCGCGATCCCCGCACACTAATACTATCGTACACACGAAGGACAATTTACAATTTACTGAAACCAAATTAACCTTCAAAACTGCATGTCTTTGGAGTGTGGGAGGAAAGGGGGAATTGGGGGATAAGGGGGAATTCCTTTAGGATCGAGATGAGGAAACCATTCTTTACACAGAGAGTGGTGAGTCTCTGGAATTTCATTTCGGAGTCACGTGAGTGACTTCGTGAAGAGCCCGCCGGCACGCATGCGCGACATATCGTCGCAACGCATTGCTGCCGACAGCTGGCGGTGGGGCGCGCTCCTCGCCAGCCCTTCAAAAGGAGCCGCTTAGGTAAGTTAAACTCACCTTAAGTTGGTTGGCCCTTGCTGTCGGTTTTGTCTTTCAGCAAGGGTGCGGATTGGAGTGTTCAGAATGTCTGGACGAAGAAGTCGTGGCCCGGCGCCCTCATCGTTTCCACCTGGGGCCGGGAAGAAGGCGGGGAAGTCATTGCCGTCTGCTGCTGCAGGTCGGGACCCGCTGAGTCGCCACAGCTCCGAGGAGGAGTGCGTGGAGGAGGACGTCGGGGTGCCTCCTGAAAGGGTGGACCCTGCCACAAGTTCGCCTTTGGCGACAACGGGGAAGGGGTTTCGTGCTGCGGCCCGACCCCCCTCCGCTAGCCCTTCATTAAAAGGCAGCAGAGGCGCCCGTAAGCCTAACCCGGTCCGGGCCAAGGCTCCACCAGCCGCCATGGAGCGGTCTGGTGCAACGGCGGGACCTGGGTCGTTAAGGTCTGCTACCCAACTCCCAACCCCCGCCGCCGGGACGGGGGGCTTGGGTACGGTCCCGCCTCGGTCGCCGAGTCCCCCATGGATGGGAGGACGAGACCATGCGTCGGCACCGTCCGAAATGCGGACAGCCGGCAAGCCTGTGCGGGCGTCGCTCCATGCTTCTGCTGGAGTCGACCCCAAGCCGTCAGGGCCCTTTGTGGCAACGGCTTCTACTCCTGCCAAGAAGAGGCGGTTGGACACCCTGCCCGCACGGGACTCGCACGGTTTCGCTGCGGCGGCCGAAAGCGATCCATTCCGGCACCGAGATCACTTCTCTGAGGTGCGGGCCGATGATAGGAGCCCCGGCATGTTTTCTGAGCCGGAGGACTCCGACCATCCGAGTGTTCAGGATGGGGGGCGTATTGACCGCATCGAGCGGCTGCTGGAGCTGGTACTCCATAATCAACAGCAGTACGCACCCACGGATATCGTCAGGCACAGGGCCGCCTCGCCGGTTTCCCTCATCAGCGAGCCACAAGGGGAAGAAGGGTTTGACCCCACCCCAACACCGTCGGAGCCACCGACAGCTGAGTTACTGGACGTGGCAGCCAAATTTGCTGCACCAATTACAACTGGACTTCCGCTCCAGCCAAAGCTGGCAGCAACAGTGGACTTTCTCACGAATCATCGGTTGCAGGAGGAAGTACTCTCACAGGCCACTCAGCGCCACAAGGCCCCGTCCAACTGTAATGCCCTCAACGTGCCACTGGTCAATACGCCCATATGGGGCAACATCGGCGTGGCTGTCCGCCATCAGGAGGTTAAACTCCAGCGGATCCTCAAACTCCTCACGGCCGGTATTACCGCCTTTGCGCGGTCGGTCGATGGAACGGACCTGTCATTGGATCAGGAGGATGCGTTAGCACTATTATGTGCCACCCAACATGAAATCAACGATTTCCGGAAGAACAGCATCCGTCCGTCTATCAACCCAAAATTTGCAGGGTTGTGTAAGCCACCGCCGCCCCCACCGCCCCGACAACTCTTCGGGGAAGACCTTCCGAAGAGGGTCAAGGAGCTGGACGAGGTAGCCAAAACGGTGGGACTTATGCGATCTCAGATCGCCCCCAGACCGATGGTGCCAAAAGCTCCCCCTGCTCGACCGCGAGGTCCGGTCGCATCAGCATCAAGACCATATGCTACTACTCAGCACTACTACCAACAGGGCCAGCAGCAGCGGTCTTTTTTAGGGTCAGGCACACAGCGACCCCAGTGGAAGATGAAGCCATCTTATCGTCAGCCCAACCCAGCACCTCCTCGGCCACCCAAGTATGTCAGGGACCGCCGGTGACCATGGAGGTAAGGCGGTCTGGGTTTCTTTCCCCTGCCCCTTTAATCTCACATGTGGGAGGGCGACTCCGGTTCTTTGCTAAAGCTTGGGTATCAGTTACTTCGGATAAATTTGTGTTACAAAATGTTCGGGGTCATTCTATTGAATTTATTGACGGCAAAGTTCCTCCATCCCAGCATATGCCTAAACGGAAGTTTACGCTGTCTGCTGTTGAGCAGGCAGCAGGCACGGCTGAAATTTTTCGTTTGGAACAAAAAGGCGTGATAGAGAAAACTATTCACGAGCCCATTGAATTCGTCTCCAATATATTTACTAGACCAAAAAAGGATGGAGGTTGTCGGGTGATTATTGATTTGACCCAGTTGAATACCTTTGTAACATATACACATTTCAAAATGGACACCTTTGAGACAGCCAAATCACTGATTTCGCATGGTTGCTTTATGGCATGTATTGATTTAAAAGATGCATACTATTCAGTGTCCATCCGGAAACATCACCGGAAATTTTTGAAATTTGTCTGGATGGATCAGCTCTGGCAATATCGAGCCTTACCAAATGGGCTTACTACTGCCCCTAGGCTCTTTACTAAATTACTTAAACCTATTATGGCCAAATTACGCATAGAACATCATATTGTCATGGCTTATTTGGATGATATTCTGATTATTGGCAATACTCTGGAAGCAGCTGAAAGCGCTGTTTTAGCAACTGTTACTATATTTCAGCAACTGGGGTTTATAGTTCATCCAGAAAAATCGAAGTTTCACCCATCCCAGGTTATGGATTATTTGGGTTTCACGGTGGACTCTATTCAAATGAGGGCCACCATTCCATTTCACAAGGTGGAGGATGTCTCCCTTGCATGTCAGGATCTCGCATCCGCCAGTATACCATCTATTCGGCATACAGCTAAGATAATTGGGAAAATCGTAGCTTTATTTCCGGCAGCCCGGTTTGGGCCTTTACATTATCAAAACCTGCAAAGGGCCAAAATTATTGCGTTAAAAAAGAACGCTGGTCATTTTGACAGACCTATGGAGCTGCCTTCTGATGCTAAGGTTGAGCTCCAATGGTGGGTGTCCAATATTGGCAGGGCATTCAAACCCATTGTTGTGCCCAATCCGGTGGTATATTTGCAAACTGACGCAAGCTCTCTAGGCTGGGGAGCTGCGGACAGCTCTTCTAGTTGTGGAGGCAGGTGGGATCCCCTTGAAGCTAGCATGTTGCTAGTACAAGGGATTAACTATTTGGAGCTGCTTGCAGCATTTCACGGACTGCGGGCATATTGTGCTCATCTTAGTGGCACTCATGTCCGTCTCCAAATAGACAACACCACAGCGGTGGCATATTTAAACCATATGGGCGGTACCAGGTCAGTCTCTTGTGACAAATTGGCTAATACTATTTGGTGCTGGTGTATTAATCGAGATATTTGGATTTCAGCCACCTATTTGCCAGGTAGGCTTAATACTGTGGCAGACACCAGGTCACGCAAATTCAATGATAGTATTGAGTGGATGCTGCATCCTCAAATATTTGCCCAAATTACAGCCAAATTTGGCCAACCGGATATCGACCTTTTTGCGTCCCGGTTGAACCATCAGGTACCGACATATGTTTCATGGGAACCAGACCCTGGGGCATTAGCGATTGATGCATTCTCGCTAGACTGGGGGAAGTGGTTTTTCTATGCATTCCCCCCGTTTTGCCTCATCAGTCGGGTATTACAAAAAATCAGGATGGATTCTGCCAGAGGCATTCTTGTCATACCCGACTGGCCTACACAGCCTTGGTATCCGGTGGTCTCTGACATGATTAGTCAACCTTGGGTCCCTCTAGAGGGTTGCCCGCATGTGGTTTCTCACCCTGTCTCAGGGGAGTTACACCCCTGCCATGCCTATCTAAAATTACTGGCTTGCAGGTTCTGACCAGGCCATGGATGCAGTATGGCCTTACCACCCGGACCATGAACACCATTGGAGCATCCTGTCGAGAGTCAACCAGGCGGAGATATCTCTCCCACATCACCAAGTGGGAAGCCTACTGCAGTCGCTCTCACATCACCTATGACGATGTCTCCATAGCCGACGTCCTGGAATTCCTCGCGGGGTTGCACCATGATGAGCACTTGAGTTATAGTGCCATCAACAGCGCCAGGAGTGCGCTATCATTCTACCTCAACATCGAGGTTGGATCGAACAGGCTAGTGTCCAGGCTTATGCGGGGAATATTCAATCTCAATCCGCCTACACCACGCTACAACATCACCTGGGATGTCAGGGATGTGCTTACCCTGCTCAGGTCGTGGTCACCCATGGAAGGGTTACAGCTGGACCAACTCACTATAAAATTGGTGATGTTACTAGCGCTGACTTCAGCACAGCGGGTTCAGACGCTCCACAAACTACGTATTGACAGGATGACGTCGACCCCTGGAGAAGTAGTCTTTTTCATCGATGAGCTACTTAAGCAGCATAGACCTGGGTGCACAGGGCTGCAGCTGAAGTTCCCGGCATACCCTGCAGATGCTCGGCTATGTTTAGCCACTCACATCCGTTACTACATCAAGGTGACGAGGAGCATCAGAGGAATGGAGTTGTACCTGCTTGTCACTCACAAACGACCTCACCATCGAGTGACAGTCCAGACGATCTCCAGGTGGCTCCGGATCGTCCTGGCTAAGGCAGGTATTGACACTAATGTGTTTAAATCCCACTCCACCAGGGCTGCATCTACGTCGGCGGCGAGGGTCATGGAGGTACCCATGGACCATATCCTCGCCACAGCAGGATGGGCGAATGAAGCTGTGTTCCAGCGTTTCTATAATAAGCCTGTTGCTGCTCCCCTTCAGTTTGCAGAGGCCGTGCTGAACGCCGGGTGTGAACGTGGGGATGTCCCTGATTAAAAGGGCGTTATTTGTTGTATTATTAATAAATCTTCTTTTTGTTTCAGTATAACCTCGTTTCATCAACTTGTTTACTCCAATCCATCCTTGCTAGTGGTGTGTCTGCATGGACGTTGTCCAGGGCGTGTAATCACAGAAGCTTTGAAGTCTTCACGAAGTCACTCACGTGACTCCGAAATGAAATAGTAAGATTGAACGAGAACTTACCAAGTTTGAAGGTTGATCTTTATTTCATGAGGAGTTGCGGTGAGGGATTTCGTGCCCTCCGCTCCCAACCCTCGATCATCTTCAGCTGGTAATCAGAGTCTCTTTAAATCTTACTATGCCAAGTCATTTCTGTTGTTGTTTCTGTGATTCCACACCGCTGCTTTGAAGAATGTCGCGCATGCGTGCCGGCGGGCTCTTCACGAAATCCCTCACCGCAACTCCTCATGAAATAAAGATCAACCTTCAAACTTGGTAAGTTCTCGTTCAATCTTACTATTCTCTGCCACAGAAGAACGTTGAGGCCAGTTCATTGGCTATATTAAAGAGGGAGTTGGATGTGGCTCTTGTGGCTAAAGGGATCAGGGGGTATGGAGAGAAACATAGAAACATAGAAAATAGGTGCAGGAGTAGGCCATTCGGCCCTTCGAGCCTGCACCGCCATTCAATGTGATCATGGCTGATCATCCAACTCAGTATCCCGTACCTGCCTTCTCTCCATACCCCCTGATCCCTTTAGCCACAAGTGCCACATCTAACGCCCTCTTAAATATAGCCAATGAACTGGCCTCAACTACCTTCTGTGGCAGAGAATTCCAGAGACTCACCACTCTCTGTGTAAAGAATGTTTTCCTCATTTCGGTCCTAAAGGAATTCCCCCTTATCCTTAGACTGTGACCCCTTGTTCTGGACTCCCCCAACATCGGGAACAATCTCCCAGCATCTAGCTTGTCCAACCCCTTAAGAATTTTGTAGGTTTCTATAAGATCCCCCCTCAATCTTCTAAATTCCATCGAGTACAAACCGAGTCTATCCAATCTTTCCTCATATGAAAGTCCTGACATCCCAGGAATCAGTCTGGTGAATCTTCTCTGTACCCCCTCTATGGCAAGGATGTCTTTCCTCAGATTTGGAGACCAAAACTGTACGCAGTACTCCAGGTGTGGCCTCACCAAAACCCTGTACAACTGCAGTAGAACCTCCCTGCTCCTAAACTCAAATCCTTTCGCTATGAATGCTAACATACCATTTGCTTTCTTCACTGCCTGCTGCACCTGCATGCCTACTTTCAATGACTGGTGTACCATGACACCCAGGTCTCGTTGCATCTCCCCCTTACCTAATCTGCCACCATTCAGATAATAGTCTACCCTCATGTTTTTGCCACCAAAGTGGATAACCTCACATTTATCCACATTGTACTGCATCTGCCATGCATCTGCCCATTCACTCAGCCTATCCAAATCACCCTGCAGCCTCCAAGCATCCTCCTCACACCTAACTATACCCCCCAGCTTGGTATCATCTGCAAATTTGGAGATGTTGCATTGAATTCCCTCGTCCAAATCATTAATATATATTGTAAATAGCTGGGGTCCCAGCACTGAGCCTTGCGGCACCCCACTAGTCACTGCCTGCCATTCTGAAAAGGACCCGTTTACTCCTACCCTTTGCCTCCTGTCTGCTAGCCAGTTCTCTATCCACATCAATACTGAACCCGCAATACCGTGTGCTTTAAGTTTGTATGCTAATCTCTTATGCGGGACCTTGTCGAAAGCCTTCTGAAAGTCTAGATATAACACATCCACTGGTTCTCCCTTATCCACTCTACTAGTTACATCCTCGAAAAATTCTATCAGATTTGTCAGACATGATTTACCTTTCGTAAATCCATGCTGACTTTGTCCAATGATTTCACCACTTTCCAAATGCGCTGCTATCCCATCTTTAATAACTGACTCTAGCAGTTTCCCCACTACCGATGTTAGACTAACTGGTCTGTAATTCCCCGCTTTCTCTCTCCCTCCTTTTTTAAAAAGTGGGGTTACATTAGCTACCCTCCAATCCTCAGGAACTACTCCAGAATCTAAGGAATTTTGAAAAATTATCACTAATGCATCCACTATTTCTGTGGCTACCTCCTTGAGTACTCTGGGATGCAGACTATCTGGCCCTGGGGATTTATCGGCCTTCAATCCGTTCAATTTACCCAACACCACCTCCCGGCTAACCTGGATTTCACTCAGTTCCTCCATCTTATTTGACCCCCGTTCCACTGCTATTTCCGGCAGATTATTTATGTCTTCCTTAGTGAAGACGGAACCAAAGTAGTTATTCAATTGGTCTGCCATGTCCTTGTTCCCCATGATCAATTCACCTGTTTCTGACTGCAAGGGACCAACATTTGTTTTAACTAGTCTCTTTCTCTTTACATATCTATAAAAACTTTTGCAGTCAGTTTTTATGTTCCCTGCCAGTTTCCTTTCATAATCTATTTTCCCTTTCCTAATTAAGCCCTTTGTCCTCCTCTGCTGGATTCTGAATTTCTCCCAGTCCTCCGGTAGGCTGCTTTTTCTGGCAAATTTGTATGCCTCATCTTTTGTTTTTATACTATCCCTGATTTCCCTTGTTATCCATGGATGCACCACCTTCCCCGATTTATTCTTTTGCCAAACTGGTATGAACAACTTTTGTACTTCATCCATGCAGTCTTTAAATACCTTCCATTGCACATCCACTGTCAACCCTTTAAGAATCACCTGCCAGTCTATCTTGGCCAATTCACATCTCATACCTTCAAAGTTACCTTTGTTCAAGTTCAGAACCCTTGTTTCTGACTTAATTTTGTCACTCTCCATCCTAATGAAGAACTCAACCATATTATGGTCACTCTTGCCCAAGGGGCCACGCACAACAAGACTGCTAACTAACCCTTCCTCATTACTCAATACCCAGTCTAGAATAGCCTGCTCTCTCGTTGGTTCCTCCACATGTTGGTTGAGAAAACTATCCCGCATACATTCCAGGAAATCCTCTTCCTCAGCACCCCTGCCAATTTGATTCACCCAATCTACATGCAGATTGAAGTCACCCATTATAACCGTGTTACCCTTGTTGCACGCATTTCTAATTTCCTGTTTGATGCCATCCCCAACTCCAATACTACTGTTAGGTGGCCTGTACACAGTTCCCACTAGCGTTTTCTGCCCCTTAGAGTTTCGCAGCTCTACCCATATCGATTCCACATCCTCCACGCTAATGTCCTTCCTTTCTATTGCATTAATCTCCTCTCTCACCAGCAACGCTACCCCACCTCCTTTTCCTTTTCGTCTATCTCTCCTGAAGGCAGGTACAGGATACTGAGTTGGATGATCAGCCATGATCATATTGAATGGCGGTGCAGGCTTGAAGGGCCGAATGGCCTACTCCTGCACCTATTTTTCTATGTTTCTATGAAACTCGATCACCCGGTGCAAACCCACGCGGTCACAGGGAGAACAGACAAACTCTGTACAGACAGCACCGGTAGTCAGGATCGAACCCAGCATCTGGCACTGAGAGGCAGCAACTACCACTGCGGCACTATGCCTCCCTGTTGAATTCCGGGGTGGGATTTCAATGAAATTTACAGCAAGAGCAGCTGAGGTCGTTACAAGACTGTTACCTTACCAAGGAGAAGAGTGATAATACTTTGTGAGAATTCCTTTAGGTTGTACAGCATTCAGTCAGTGCCCAGCCTCAGTGGGTCTGCCTAGAGGGACATAATTAATCCCTGGAAGAATTTTGAGTGGAACTTCATATGAATATTAAGGCAAGTTGTTCATCTCCCATTCTATTTATTATTTATTAGACCTGAAAATTCGGACATAGGATGGAAACTCAGTTTGAAAATTAAAATATAACTTAAAAAGTGGAAATCTAAAATTAAAAACAGAAAATGCTGGAAACATTCAGGTGGTAAGGTCGTTGAGGCCAGTCTAAAGAGAAGGTAGACATAATAAGCCGGAGTAACTCAGTAGGACAGGCAGCCTCTCTGGAGAGAAGAAATGGGTGATGTTTCGGCTCAAGACCCTTCTTCAGATTACTCAGGGGAAAGAGAAACGAGAGATATCAACGATGATGTTGAGATATGAAGAACAATGAATGAAAGATATGCAAAAAAGTAACTATAATAAAGGAAACAGGCCATTGTTAGATGTTTGTTGGGTGAAAACAAGAAGCTGATGCGACTTGGGTGGGGGAGGGATGGTGAGAGAGGAAATGCAGGGATTACTTGAAGTTAGAGAAATCAATATTCATACCACTGGGCTGTAAACGGCCCAAGCGAAATATGAGATGCAGTTTCCTACACATTTTGTCTGTGTAAAGAGAAACAGAGTCAACGTTTCAGGTACACGGCCTTTGCCAGAATTGGGAAGAAAACATTAGTTTTAAGTCGTAGAGAAGAAGATGGTGGGATGGGAAGAACAAAGAGAATATCTGTGGTGAGGTGGTATCAGATGGGCTAATGAGACGGATGATGTTTCATTTTGGTGAGTACTGCTAATAGGATATGCCCAGAAGGTCAGGGATATGTCCAGAAGGTCAGGCTGCAGAGAGAGGAAAAAACAAGTTAAAATCACAGATGGATGATTAGCTGAAATGGCCGGTTCTGATACGGACAGAAAGAATGAGTGTGTTACTTGAAGTTGGAGCATACAATGTTGAGTGCAGATTGTTTCTGATGAAGTTGCTGTACCTCACATGGCAGGACAGTTTGGGTCGCTGGATGGCTGGAAGGCTTGAGGTAAAAGTATAGGTGCTGTATCTCTTTCATTTACACTCAAAGGTCATAAGGTCATAAGTGATAGGAGCAGAATTAGGCCATTCAGCCCATCAGGTCTGCTCCACCATTCCATCACGGCTGGTCTATCTCTCCCTTCAAATCCTGTCTTCTCCCCATAACCCCTGCCACCCGTACCAATCACGAATCTATCTATCTCTGCCTTAAAAATAGCCATTGGCTTGGCTTCCACAGCTGTCTGTGGCAAAAGTGTCATAAGTAGGGGAAAGTTTCATGGAAGCAGAAGTGCGGACAAGGGAATGGTGTCTTCAGAAGGGAGGGAGGAGGGAAAATGCACCTGGTTTCATATCATTGATGGTAATGGATATACGAAGGGTGATCTCTTGAGTGCAAAGGCTGGTGAGGTGAGAAATGAGGATTAGGAAACTCTAACCTTGCTCTGCCAAGTGAAGGGGTGGGAGCAGAGACAATGGAAACAGATGAGATACAGTCAAGGACTCCTTACAATAGTAGGTATAGTCAGGGTAATGTTGGATTCTGTGGATGTTTGTTGCTGAACTATCCTCTGAGATGGAATTGGATAGATACAGATATGGGTTAGAAGAGCCAGAGATGAATGATATGAAATTGAGAGCAGGGTGAAAGCTGGCAGAAAAATTGATGGCAATTTTGAGTTATGAATAAAACCTGTTGGTCGCAGATGTGAATATGTTCCATAACGGTATCCACAGCCATTGGTGTAGAAAATCTCAAAGGATGACAACCTGAAATGTCACCTATTTCTTTTCTCGAGAGACGCTGCCTGACCCGCTGAGTTACTCCAGCTTTTTGTGTCTATGAAGGGTAACAAGACTCTGAGAGAAGGTTCTATGCCCATGACTAATACAGATGAACAACACCAGTGCTGGCGATGTTCAAAACGTGGGCACAGTCCGTGAGTCTCTCAGCATTCCCACTGCCTCAACTTGAACTTGTGGATCTGCGCCAAAGGCCTCTCATTCACAAATATAGACTGAGGCCAAGTTTACTTAATATGCTGTCACATTTTCCCCAGCACAATCAGTCTGGCACTCTGATGGAGACCAGTGAACCAGGGAATGAGGAGTGGTGCTGTTTCATACACTTTTGTCCAGTTGCCAGAATTACAGTTTACAGAATATCATATTTGCAATCTTTGCCTCATTCCTGCACTATTCCCTCTGCGCTTCAGTTGCAGTAAGATAATTTTACATTCCAGAGCCACGGTGATCGATTCCAGAAAGCTTTCCTTTAAAAAAAATTAACTTTAACTGTTTGAGAATAACGCAAGGCAAAAAATAAATTTGTCACAAAATGCTGGATTAACTCAGTGGGACAGGCAGCATGTCCAGATGGAAGGAATGGGTGACGTTTCGGGTCGAGACCCACCATGCTGCCCGTCCCTCTGAGTTACTCCAGCATTTTGTCTCTATCTTCGGTGTAAATCAGCATCTGCAGTTCCTTCCTACCCCCAAAAAAAAATTGACGGGTTAGAGTTTATCTTATAAAGGGTGGAATCTGACTGCATCAGTGAACATTTTTTTCCTCCTTTCCATTGTTCTGTCAGGGATATAGTTATCAACCACATGGCAGTTAACGTTGGCTTGCATCTGCTCAACTTCAGACTAATGTATTTAATATAATTTTCATATGGATAACATATCTCATAATCTCGCAGCCAAGTATCACAACCAATTTGGAAAATTTAAGCGTTTTGCATTTGAATATATTTAACAATAAAGAACAATGTTTACTACAAGCGATAAATCAAATCAACCATTCAATGAATAGAAATGGCATAATGAATGAGCTCACAGTTTTAGCATAATCAGTGCGCTATGATGAGATCGCTGGGATGTTAATGAACAGCAGTTATCATCAATGAAATATAATCATTTATGCACAGAGATATCACCATGAATTATCCTCTTCTGTTATTAATGCTTCGTTGCAATTATATGCTAACAATATTTTTCATGTTCCCATCATAGTTAATTAGTCAGTAAGTGATGTAAGATGCCAGAGACTAGTGACTTCCTCAGTGCATTGGATTATATCGGAATAAGATCCACGATAGATGAGACAGAGTTAAGACTGGGCTCCTCGAGAGCAGAGTGCAGATGGTTTTCTGTTAACTCTTTAAATGCTTCAGGTGCAGTTGCATATAAAATCTTTACATCTTGACAGGGCGGCATGGTTGCATAGCGGGTAGAACTACTGCCGTACAGCGCCGGAGACCCGGGTTCAATCCTGACCACGGGTGCTTGCTTGTATGGAATTTGTACGTTCTCCCCGTTCCCTGCGTGGGTTTTCTCCGAGATCTTCGGTTTCCTCCCACACTCCAAACGCCTACAGGTTTGTAGGATAATTGGCTTGGTATAAATGTAAAATTGTCCCTTGTGTGTGTGTAGGGCAGTGTTAATGACTGGGGATTGCTGGTCGGTGCGGACTGGGTGGGCTAAAGGGCCCGTTCCACTCAGTATCTCTAAACTAAACTAAACTAAACTAAACTAATGTCCTCAATTTATTTTTGACGAGGGTGGATGTGGTCTGGAAGACAACATTAATCATTAGAAATGTAAAGAACAAAGAATGCTTTTTGGCTCATCTTGTCCATGCTAACCAAAAACAGCATTTGAGAAAAATCCCATTTTCCCCTAAAGTGCTCCTCCTGGTACAATTTCAGTGCACGAGGCTGCTGCATTCATCTCCCGTTCAGACAGTTAGTTACAAAGGTCCACCATCCTTAGGGTAAACTCCCCCAAATCTTCATTCAATCAATTGGATTGATGCCTACATTATTATATTCGGCATGGATGTTGTGGACCGGAGGCTCTATTCCTTTGCTGTCCTGTTCTGCAGAACACAAAGCGCTGGAGTAACTCAGTGGGTCAGGCGGCATCTCTGGAGATCATGGATAGATGACGTTTCGGGTCCGAAGAAGGGTCCCGACCCGAAACACTGCCTATGTGTGTCCTCCAGAGATGTTGCCTGACACACTGAGTTACTTCAGCACTTTGTGTTCTACGTAGGATTCCAGCATCTGCAGTTCCTTTTGTCTGCACTGTACCGTGATCTATGCTCTATAGTGGATGCATGAGTACCTTATCAAATTATTGAAGAAAGATAAGGCCAATATTTGTTTCGCAGGACCATTATGCTCTTGTTAAAGCTATGGTGTTGTAAAGTCATCGGTATCTGGTTGGTTGTTATGGTGACCATCCAATTTATTCTGCTTGCTTAAGAATTGGGCTGTGAGGGGAACAGTGAGGGTGCTCCTGCTACTTTTAAATTGTCAAAGCGCAGGCATTTTCACCGAGAGCTGACATTTCTAATCCCATTTGTGACACCATCAATAACATTACGCTGCTCTCTGCATGAACTAAAATTAGCTCGTCAGTGCCCCATTAATACTGGTTTTATGGCAAAGTTGCAGTCAGTCTGATGTCCTAAGTAGCTCCAACACATCACCCATTCAACTGGACTGAATATATTTACAAGAAGGTTATGAGACAGATTTGACATAAATCCTCAGAAGAGATAATTGTGGAAATTGATCAAAAGCTCAACCCAAGCAGTAGGATTTGACAGTAGCAGTCGGATCGTAAAGCTGAGTTCAAGCATCTTAAGACAGAGATGCAGGCACATTTACTGAGATGTCCCCTTTATTCAGTAAACGCCCTGTCCCACGGTGCGAGTTCATTCCAAGAGCTCTCCCGAGTTTGCCCTGATTCGAACTCGGAGATTTACGGTAATGGCCACTTGTCGGTACTCGGGGCTCTCGTGGACATTTTTCAACATGTTGAAAAATCTTCACGATTCTTCCCGAGCTTACCTGCTGTTAGCGAGTCTTCCCGAATACCTGCCGTTAGCGTTACGAGTCGCTAAGTGACATCCACGAGTTCCGACGTACCCGCTATGTTGATTCTCCGTGCTTACCACGAGTTTGATTTTTTTTAACTCGAGAGAGCTCTTGGAATGAACTCGTACCGTGGGACAGGACTATAAAGGCTTCCCCCCTTCTATCATACACCCGCGTCTCCTCTGTGCTCCGTGGTTTTGCTCTCTCTCCCCCTCCCCAGAGGAAGGGTAGTTCCCCTGGTCCTCACCCTTTACCCCACCATTCTCCGCATCCAACACATCATCCTCCGTCATGATCCCAAGGTCCAGTCACATCTTCCCATCGTTTTTGCCTTCCATCACAGTGGGGAATGTGGGGAATCTGCTGTGGTGGATGTTTATGTTAACTTTTATGTAGTTGTGTGTCTTGCTGCTTTTTTTTAGTTTGGCTGTATGGTAATTTGCATATCACTGTACCTTAATTGGTACACGTGACAATAAAAGGCCTTTGAACCTTATCCATGTGCTTTATGTGCTGCTTGACCTGCACTGTGTGTCCTTTGAGCACATTTACCAGCACCAGGGAGAGTTAATGTGTGGATACGCTGAGGTTCATAGCCGAGGGAGCACACATTTCTTGGAGGTTTGTAGAGTTGGCTGAAACTCCAGATATCATTCTGGATACTTACAGAGGAATTGAACACATTGACCCATGAGGTCAGCACAATCGGTGGTGAGATGAGGAGACAAGGAGAAAGGAGGTGTGAAATGGGAAGCCAGAAGAAGGGATGTTTGTGGATGGGGATTGGGGGGGAAGTGAGGTTAGTAAGAAGGAGTTGGACTTCATTGGCATAGGTACACAAGATAATAGGGGCAAAAATAGGCCTAGTTCAAGTCAACTCTGCCGTTCAATATGACCATGGCTGATCCGCCCAGGGCTCTCTTGTGGGAGAGCTTCCGAACAGCCTTTAATTCTCCAATCTTTCAAAAATTGTTCTATCTCCTCCTTCTCCATGGATCTCACCTGCATAATCCTCTGGTTTGCCCTGCATCTGGCCACTATTGAAACTGAACGTATTGGACAAGGATTCTATAGAAATAATGGGAAAACTGCGGAGTGGTTCCACAAGACGATTTCATAAGTACATAAGTTGATAGGTTCATGAGTTATAGGCGCAGTATTGGGCCATGTGGCACATCAAGTCTACTCCACCATTTAATCGTGGCTGATCTATCTTTCCCTCTCAACCCAATTCCCCTGCCTTCTCCCAATAACCCCTGATACCAGAACTGATCAAATTCAGATTGCCACCTTTGCTACCATGAATACAAGCAGAAGGAGCAAGCATAATGTATTATTGATCAGGAGTCCACTCCCTTTAGAAAGCTAAAACAGATAAATTATTCAACTACATATTTACTTCATTTGAGCGAAGCATGTCTAACTTGCACCAAGAATTTTATAGATTTTTTAAAAAAGGAATGCAAATAGGGCAATGAATTAAATTTAAACATTTGGCCAGTTGGTTTGAACCAAATCCAATGGAATTCCTTTCCAGGCTTTGTTGCTTTTTTACTGATTGCTGCTGTGGGCAAAACAATTCCTGGCAGAATTCCTGAAAGTCCATTGCATCCGTTACTTTTCAAGGAGTGCGATGCCAGGTTGTGTTACTGAGATGGTTCCATTTAGGTTGGATCATCCGAAGCTGCGTTACAAGGAGACCTCCAAGCTAGACTTGGCGAACGATGGCATTACAGATATCTCTAATATCTGGACATTTCAAAATGCACTAACTCCATTAAAAGTTTCTAAAACATCTTGGGTCAGAATTTAGCTGCCTGGGTGTTCTATTTTGAAGGGAAGGCTATTGGGTATCTACACGTATATCACAAGACCTTGAAAGGAGCCAATGATTTTTGGAAAGGAACGAGGCGTTCTTTTTGCTGAAGTAAGTCTCTGGAAAATAGCAGTTGATTTAGTGATGATGTTACCCAGAAGCTGCAAAGCCACATTTGTGTCCAAGAAACATTTATCTGCACCTCAAACCCAATGTGGTGGAAAATTGAAAATGTAATGACATTCCTGCTGCATGTGGAATTATATCGACCGACATTGGTCAGAGTGATCATTATTAAAGAGGGAGCACGGTGGCGCAGCGGTAGAGTTCCTGCCTTACAGCGAATGCAGCGCCGGAAACCCGGGTTCGATCCCGACTACGGGTGCTGTCTGTACGGAGTTTGTACGTTGTCCCCATGACCTGTGTGGGTTTTCTCCGCGATCTTCAGTTTCCTCCCACACTCCGAAGACATACAGGTTTGTAGGTTATTTGGCTTGGTAAATGTAAAAATCGTCCCTAGTGTGTAGTGTGTGTAGGATAGTGTTAATGTGCAGGGATCGTTGCTGGCTGCAGACATTTACCAAGCCAAATAACCTACAAACCAACAAACCGAAGGGCCTGTTTCCGCGCTGTATCTCTGATCTAAACTGTACCTCTAAACTAAATTAGAGCTCCCCAAGCAAATAAAATGACCTCAACCAACCATCTCCAAGTGCTCGATGAACTGCGAGTTCTTTTGGAACAGAAGTCATGGAGGGAGTTCAGAAAGGTCCATGGTCGCTCTGCAGATCCTGCAACTCTGTGTCGTCAAATAAAAGGAGCACACATTATAAAACCTTCAAGTAAACACAAAAAGCTGGAGTAACTCAGCGGAACAAGCAGCATCTTTGGAGAGAAGGAATGGAAGAGGTTTGCAGTTCGAGACAATTCTTCAGAACCTGAACCTGTCCAGGAGAAAACTGAATTATCCAGTGGGATCTTGAGGAGAATTCAGGTCAGCCATAAACTGGCATTTGACAAAACCCAAAGCACCACAATGTAACTAATTGAGTACATCGCTTGCATTTAAGGAGCAGATAGTGCAACCATCTGTCCATCTCAGCATTGCTGCCACAGCATCAGGAGTTGTCTTTTTAAACTATGGTAAATGTGATCTTACTCCACCCTCCCTACCATGGACTCATAAGTCTAAGGAGCAGAATTAGGCCATCCGGCCCAACAGCCTACTCCACCATTCAATCATGGCTGATCTATCTTTCCCTCTCAACCTCATTCTCCTGCCTTCCCCCCCATAACCCCGACACCCGTACTATTCATGAATTTGTTAATCGCCGCTCTAAAAATACTCAATGACTTGGCCTCCACATCTGTCCGTGGCAATGAATTCCACAGGTTCACCAGCCTCTGACTAAATCAATTCCTCCTCATCTCCTTCCTAAAGGGACTTCCCTTAATTCTGAGGCTGCGCCCTCTAGTCCTAGACTCTCCCACTAATGAAAACATCCTCTCCACATCCACTCTATCCAAGCCTTTCACTATCATGTATGTTTCAATGAGGTCCCCCCTCATCTAACCTCTAGCGAGTACAGGCCCGGTGTCGACAAATGCTCATCATAGAGTCATAGAGTCATACTCCATATCCTGTCACTTGGTCTGTAAATTTGGGATGGTTAAGATTTAACATTAGCTGCTGTCTACTGAATTTTGCCATAACATTGCAGGAAAATCTTAAAAGAGCTTAAGTGGCAATCTGGCTGAAGTGAGTCATGTCTCTGTGGGACCCCGCAATTTCCTGCTGCAATTGCTCCACACATAATTCAATAATATTTGGAATCGTTTGCCCTTGCAGTTTTAATTGGTTTTCATTTTTCAGCATGTGGGCTATTGGCAAGCCAGCATTTATTGGCTAAACCTACTTGCTCTTGACAAGGGCATACCAAGCGACTGCATGACAGTGAAGACACTCCCCATTATGTCGATGGACATTGACTTCCTGTGGTTGGTGCCAGTGACAAAGAATGGAGAGTCAAAGTGCTGTCAAAATGAGATCTGCAAGGGAATCTATAGATGGTGGTGTTCCCATGTAACTGGTATCTGTATTCCTTCTTGGTGGTAGAGATCATGGATTTGGGAGTTGCCTTTGAAGCAGGCCTTGTATCTTACTGCTTTGTTACCTTTGCTGCTATGTACTCTGTATACTTCTTGGATGCCTACATTTGAGTTCCCAGGTCTGTTCTGATTCTCTCCCTTTTAGTGCCAGGCAATACATTGACAAATATCTTCAGAGTAAAGATGGGTTTCACATTTACATGTGTTTGGGACCGTGTGGTGATTACTTTCACCAATGCTGCCATGGGCACCAGTAGTCTGGTCAGGACAAGGTCAAATAGGATTATATCTCATGTTGGCTCGCCCAATACTTGCTGGAGATCAAGTCTGGCATGTATGACTTTTAGGACTTGACCAGATCTCTCAGTGGTGGTGTTACAAAAATACTCTAGGTGATAAAGTTTGAGATATACTATGAAGAACTTCAACATGGTGAAGCGTTTATCTGTATACCATGAATGTCTTCATTATAATCATGTATAGTCATTTCTTTGACTGGATAGCATGCAAACAAAAGTTTGTCACTGTACCAAATGCGATTCCCCAACAATCTGGAAGTTCAGAAGTCGCCATTAGTATATCCAGATCTTTCTAAATTAATCACGTAAACTCATCTGGCCTCTAGTTGTTATTTAATCCCTGCACTACCACCTAATTCGACCACAGCAAAAAATAATTCAAATTAATTTATGCCCAGTGAACTCATTCTGAGGCTCCCATCTGTTTTCTGTCTGCACGAGCCCAGAGAAATTACACATCTAGTTGTGATTGAGCGTCCAACCATCGTATAATCGTTGCGAGCTGGGCAGATTGCCTGGTTAGTCAAGTTTCACTGATGCCAGTGATAAACTTGCCCAGATATCGGAGTGTGGGTGCATGGACTGGTATATTGCAGTGATAATCCATGACGGCCCACACAATGATGCTTTGATTGCAGCTGTGGAGATTGGGCATGATTCCAGTGGCTGGGATGACTGACAACAGGGGTTGGTGAGCCTAGCTTAGAATGTCAGTGAGAGCTATTCTTCGTTTTATTTGCTCTCTGTGTTAACTAGCAGTAAAAGAACAGCCAGACCACGGTTTTGTCATCAATCCTGTTGAGTGGGGTTTTTCCATGAGAAAAACCCAACTGATTCTTAGCAGAGTGGAAGTGCTTAAACAGCCAGCCAGAGCAAAGTTAGTCTTTGCAAATGCTCAGGGAATGAGGACATAAGGCTGGGACCTTAGGAGAGATGTCAGGAAGTATTTCTTGAAGCAGACAACTGTAGAATAAATTTATCAATGGACAATAGGCAATAGGTGGAGGAATAGGCCATTCGGCCCTTCGAGCCAGCACCGCCATTCAATGTGATCTTGGCTGATCATCCCCAATCAGTACCCCGTTCCTGCCTCCTCCCCTTTTTTTTTTACGCAGTCCCCCACTACCACAAATTTTGCAGTCGAGTATCCCGCATTTGGTGACATCGCAGGTGTCAGCACACCCGAAGTGCAATGGGATAGCCTCGTTCTGGGAGAACCCGCCATGCTGCTTCACCAACTCAGGTTCAATCCTGACCTCGGCTGATGTCCACTCCCGCATTCCTAAAACAAAAACATGCAAGTTCGCAGGTTAATTGGATATGGTGATTTGTCGCTGGTGCGGCTGTATTGTAGGCTCTAGTGCGGGTTTTGATGAGAATGTGCAGAGAATAAATACCGTTAGGGTTTTATTTAAAATAAAATGTGTTTGATGGGCAGTATGTACTGAAGAGCCTATTTTCATGCTGTATCTATGATTCTACGATCAAGCCTCCATATGTCCCACACAACACCACCAGGGATTAATGTAGCAATTTTAATGCAGGAAAACAATCCAATGATTTGCCAAAGCCTCAACAAAGATCCACATAGGAGGTTGGAATAGACACCAGCTTAGAATAGAACATAGAATAGAATAGTTTCTTTATTGTCATTGTAACATGAACCATGTACAATGAAATTAAAAAATGTCAGCCAGTCAGTGCACCATTCAAACCATAAAAGCTAACGATACATACAAGGTAAAACATTAAAAAGATGATAAACAACTAAAATAAATATGAAATATAAAAACAGCACGCATAAACACCCAACCCTACATCCTTCTGTCGATTTCACAGTGTACCAACCACAGTCCCTTAGTCCCCGCGTTCCTTGGCGACTACATTTAGTGCCTTTATAGCAGTGGGGTAAAAACTGTTTTTAAGTCTGTTTGTCCTTGTCCTTGGAGATCTGTAGCGTCTGCCTGACGGCAACAGTTCAAACAGGGAGTGTCCGGGGTAGGAAATGTCCTTTATACTATTCTGGGATTTTTTGATGCAGCGGGAACTGTGTAAGTCCTCCAAGGTAAGGAGAGGGCAGCCGACAATCCTCTGGGCGTTGTCAATGGCCCTCTGGAGCACTTTCCTCTGAGCCGCTGTGCAGCTGGTGTACCACACACATACACAGTATGTTAGGATGCTCTCAATGGAGCACCGATAAAAGGACAGCAGCAGTCTCTGTGTGATGTTATTCTTCCTGAGCACCCTCAGGAAGTGTCGTCTCTGCTGGACCTTTTTCAGCAAGTCAACAAGGTCAGTTTAAGGAGGGAAGATTATGAACAGTTGATGCTGCGATCTCACCAGTACAGGAACCCAGATTTTATCCTCACATCAGGCACCCTTCTGTGCAGAGAGTATCAGCATCAGATGGGCTTGAGCGATTGGAAACGTGGACATATTATAAGTGGTCCCAGTGGCGATAGCAACAAAACAATTCTACCGTTTCGGGTCAGGCCACATTTTCCGACCATCTGAAGAAGCTTCCCCTCCGAAAACACCGTTTACCTCTTTCTCTCCACGGATGCTGCCCGACCTATTGAGTTCCTCCAGGACTTTGACTTTCACTCAAGAGTCCACCATCTGCAGTCTCTTTTGTCTCCAAAAACATTTGACTGTCTTATTCTTCCAAGGGACTACGAAGATTAGCAATATATCTGTGGAGACTGGAATTTAATTCAGTAGATTTCCACTTTCTTGAAGGCCAATAATTCCATGGAGGATTCGAAGTCACACTTCTCCTTGGCATGGTTATCTTTGTGTCGGGTGAGGTATGCCCCTGTCCCACTTAGGAAATCTGAACGGAAACCTCTGGAGACTTTGCACCCCACCCAAGGTTTCCGTGCGGTTCCCGGAGGTTCCCGGAGGTTTTTGTCCTCCGGCAACCACCTTCAACTAGCATCTCAACCGGCTTCGACTAAAAAATTACTGATTTTTAAAACGGAAACCACTTTCGACCATCAGGGAGACTGACAAAAACCTCCGGGAACCGCACGGAAACCTTGGGTGGGGCGCAAAGTCTCCAGAGGTTTCTGTTCAGGTTTCCTAAGTGGGACAGGGGCATTACAGTGCTGGACATGTTGAATCTTGTAACCAGCCTGGACATCACAGTGGCATTCCTTAATTGAAGGGCTTAGCATTCACAAATGCATGCAGTCCACCTGAACGGGTGATCAATAGTCAGTTAATTTCATTATCAGATTGAATGTCATACAATATTAAACCTTCACTCCCTTAGCTTTTCCTATTAACTAAAAAGGATTCATAGGCTGAGTGGAACTGGTTGCGTTTTGGATATATTAGCAGCAGGAATATCGTAGAATCAGATTTAACAGAACAAACTGCTGGAATACAGGAAACCCTCGTTATAATGGACTATGAAGGGTGGCAATGGTGTCCGTTATCACCAATTGGACGTTATAACTGGGTAAAGGGTTATAAGCAGTAGAATCAAAGTACATGCTGATTAACACACAAAAAGTGCTGGAGGAACTCAGTGGGTCAGGCAGCACCATGGATAGGTGATGTTTCGGGTCGGGACCCTTCACCTGACTCTCAGTTTGGAACTGGGTTTGGAGTCCAGGTGAGTTGAGGTGACGAGCAGCGTGATGAGTCATTAGTCACGGCCTGTGGGGGCTGGAGCGCATGTCAGGGTCGGCAGGTGCTCTCACTGGAAATTAGAAGGATGTGGGGGGGGGGGGGGTCTCATTGAATAATAACCAACTACTGAATAATGAAAAGCCTAGGTAGAATGCATGTGGAGAGGATGTTTCCAGGAGTGGGAGAGTCTAGGAGTAGAGGCCGCAGCCTCAGAATCAAAGGGCGTATCTTTAGAATGGTGGCAAGGAGGAATTTCTTTAAACCAGAGGGTGGTGAATCTATACAATACAATACCGTTTATTGTCATTTGAACCTACGTTCAAACAAAATTTGGTTTCTGCAGACATACGAACAAGAACAAAAGGCACACAATTAATACAATTTACACAAACATCCATCACAGTGAATCTCCAAACACCTCCTCACTGTGATGGAAGGCAAGGTTTTGTCTCTCCACTGTACTTTATTCTTCTCCTGATGTTAAATGGGATTTGTTACCATAGACGATATTGGAGGCCAAGTCTGGATATTTTTATGGTGAAGATTGATAGGGTCATGATTAGGAAGGGTGTCGAAAGGTTACGGGGAGAAGGCAAGAGAATGAAAATTGATCACCCACGATCGAATGTCGAAGGAGACTTGATGGGCTGAATGGTGCAATTATGCTCCTTGGTCTTATAAACACTGCCATGGTGTTGTTCCCCCAACAGAGGTGTGTCCCTCCACGCTGCCTCACTGACTGACTACTGAACGCACTGCACCGTTCCTCAGATCCACCCCCACAGCCTAAAATGAAGATTGATAGTCTCCAGTTGGGCCATTTATAATAGTTATTATAACAGTGGGGCCCTTACAATAATAATCACTCCCTCCCTAGCATGAGAAGCTCGCTGCACAATCAGGCCCACAACAACCTTTGGCACATAATCTAAGCTGATACTCCCAGTGCATTGGTGAGAGGGAGCTGTACCATTGGAAGTGACATCGTTCAGACTTCACATTAAATCTTATCTGTCCATGTTCAGTTTCCCACGGCACTATTTCCAAGAAGATAATTAGCCAAGGAAGCATCTTGTTCTCCATTTGGAAATATATCCACCTGAACAGCTGGAGGAAGCAGATTGTATAAAAAAAGAGAGAAAAAGACTGGTTTGGTTTAGAGATACAGCATGGAAATGGGCCCTTCAGCCCATCAAGTCCATGCTGGCCATCGATCGTCCGTCCACACTAATTCTGTGTTATCCCACTTTCTCATCCACTCTCTAAACTCTAGGAGAGAACTTTTACAGAGGCCAATTAACCTACAAACCCACACGTCTTTGGAATGTGCGAGGAAACCAGAGAACCTGGGGGAAACCCACGTGGTCACAGGAAGACCATGCAAATTCCACATCGATAACGCCTCAGGTCAGGATCGAACCTAGGTTTCTGACACTGCGAGGCAGCAGCACCACCAGTTGCACTACTGTGCTGCCCTTGATAGGGGAAGAGAAAATGGGTCTCAAGAAAATACGCTGCAAATACGTTGTGAATGGCCTCTCTGATTGGATGATTCTTATTAAAAACACATTTCCACACTGAGTACAAAAAGTAACTTTCTATCCTGCCCACGGTTTCAAGGCTCCTGCTATTTTGCCGAGTTTGCAAAATGATAAATTATATTCTTAGAGCAATTTAATAAAGCTTATCATGAAATTCCTCAAGTTTTCAACGTGCCAGCTACAGCATTTTCTCATTCAGTGGTTAATTCATCTGTCAAAGAAATACTGAGTAGAACTGGGCTATTCAACCCATCAAGTTTTCATCAGCTATTTTAATACTAACACGTAATGTCTTTCCAATGGCCCTTTGACGTACTCCTCCATTGAACCTTCTCTTTATAGTTATGGAATTATTATGGTAAAGAAGTGGACTATTCAGCCCATTGAGACTATCTCAGCTCCTAATAGAGCTAATTCTTCAATCCTATTCCCCAACACGCCAGCACGAGGCGCAGTGGTAGAGTTATTGCCTTACAGCCCCAGAGAACCGGGTTCGATCAGGACTACGGGCGCTGTCTGCACGGTGTTTGCACGTTCTCCTCGTGACCTGCGTGGGTTTTCTCCGAGATCTTCGGTTCCCTTCCACACTGCAAAGACGTGCAGGTTTGTAGGTTAATTGGCTTGGTATGAATGTAAATCGGCCCTAGTGTGTGTCGGATAGTGTTAGAGAGCGGGGATCGCTATATTTATGCAGAGAGTGATAGGATTGCACAGCACAGAAACAGGTCATCCGGCCCACCTTGTCCATGGTGACAAAGTTGGGATTCTGGGCTCATCCCATTTGACTTTATCCCATAGTCCACTAAATCCTTCCTATCCATATATCTGTCCAAATGTTTTTTAAATGTCATAATTCTATGCACTTCAATAAATGTATCTGGCAGCTCATTCCAGATAGAGAACATCTTCTGAGTGATAAAGTTGCTCCTGGAACTCCAAGGAATATGGAACAATACAGCATAAGAACAGGCTCGTCAGCCTACAATATCTGTGCTGAACATGATGCCAAAACCATATCTTATCTACTTGCACATAATCCTTATCCCTCCATATCCTACACATCCATATGCCTATCCAAAAATCTCTTATATGCCACCTTTGTATCTGCAATCCACTATCGTATTTATGTACATCACAAACAGTAGAGGTCTCAGCACAGATCTCTGTAGAACTCCACTAGACATGGAGCTTCAGCCTGAATAATGTCCTTCCACCGTGACCCTCTTGTCTTCTGACCCCATACGACCGAGTCACTGTTAACGCCATTCACCTTAATCTTCTAAATCAAGTTTTGATAAATCAATATGGGGCAGTTTTATCAAATTCCTTACTAAAATCAATGAAGACAACATCCACCACACTATCTTCATTGATCACCTTCATTCCCCTAAATCTCTTCCCTCTCTACTTAAGCCCGATGCCTTCCAGTTTCAGTCTGAAGAAGGGCCTCGACCTGAAACTTCACCTACCCATGTTTTCCAGAAATGCTGCCTGACCTGTTGAGTTACTCCAGCACAATGTCCTTTTTAAAACTCTCTATCTTGGGAAAAAAGACTATGAGTATTCACTTTATCCATGCCCCTCATGGTTTTGTACACCTCAATAAGATCACCCCTCCGCCTCCTACAGCTGGATAAAAGTTCCAGCATATCCAACCTCTCCTTACAACTCAAGTCTGCAAGTTTAGGTAACATCCTGGTGAATCACCTCTGCTCCGTTTCCAACTTATTATTATGCATATTATTCCCCCTTAAGTTCTAATCCGATTCTCCTTTGACCATTCTTCCTTCAACACCTCCACAGGCAGGGAATTATTTTTACTTCTGGGAAAGGTCACATTTCCACCATGTAACAGTCCTCGTTTTTGGAACTATTCTAATATATGTTCACACAATGCCGGTGTAACTCAGCGGGACAGGCAGCGTCTCTGGAGAGAAGGAATGGGTGACGTTGTGGGTCGAGACCCTTCTTCAGACCCGACCCAAAACGGCCCCCGTTCCATCTCTCCAGAGTTGCTGCCTGTCCCGCTGAGTTACTCCAACATTTTGTAACTTATCTTCAGTGCGAAACAAGCATCTGCAGTCCCTTCCTACACTAATAAAATGTCAACTGCTTATGTACATTGTTATCAAGGAGAAGATTGAGAGGAAGGCAGTATTTGAACATTTCACAGTCCTAATGTTTCCTGATTGATTACACTAGTCATGTTTCGCTGGTTTATGACAGGGATCAAGGCTGCAATTTCTGGGCCTTGATTATTGTCACGTGAGCCAGTCTCTGGTTCTGGCAGTCACTCGCCAGACACCAGTCATTATCTATATCTTTAAATAAATCTCTTCCTCCTCCCACACTCAGCAACGGGTTCTTTTCCAGTCTGCTGGGAGAAGATTATTGTGTAAGAGATGGGAATCCATCTAATTATGGTTAGAGGATCCCTGGTGTGGCAGTGCTATTACGAAGAGAGAGATTTTTTTTCAATTTACTGAGGAATGGGAGAGGCTCAACATAAACTGTAGTTAGAGGCACAAATATTAAATAATGGAAACTTCCGTCTGGGCAAGTTTTCAGCTCACAGTTGGCGGTCCAAGTCTAGTGGCAGGAAATGCAACACGGGCACCGCAGTGACAATTTGCTTTGCGTAGCTGGTTTTGCAGGCAAGGGGAGCTCAGTGCCTTAGTGAGCTGACTTTACTGCAGCTTGCCCTGAGTGACTTTGTAATGTTCTCGAGGCCCGCTCCCGAGATGCTGCCCAATTAAAAAGAGGCAAATAAAACCCAGATGCCGTGGTACCTGAGCACGGGGGCTGTGATGGAGTTGTTCTTGGCAGGCAGATCAGAGGGAAGCAAGTGGAAATGTTAAATCCTCAGTGAAGGTTTACAGAGCCACTTACAGCTCTGTGGAAATCAATAGCAGTGAGACCAGTCCAGTCAATCTACGTTCTCAAATATGCTTCTGTCTAATGAGTCTGAGGGACTGAACATTGATTTGAGAAATAGCAGAATTGTGTGTTTGGCGTCTCAGTGCACTGAGAATAATCAGGTAGTCTATAGGCACCTAATAAATTAGAATGTTGACATTATTCCTTATTTGCTTTACTACTTTCCTAAAGCTAAAGAATTAAAGTTTTCTGAGCAAATTAAGGGTGTTGTTTTTTTCACACCATGTATGTCTATACATACGTGTACATTTATTCAGACAGACATACATTCACAAAGACACACCTCCTCACATGTACCAATGCTTTAGTACACACATATGCATACAGGTGTGTGCGTACATGCAAAAAACACAAATAGCCATGCATATATATATATATGGATATGTACACGCGAGCATCTGTATCTATATATGTCGACTTGTTGCCTTCAACTTTAAATATTTCAGCGGACAGAAGATTATGGTCACAAAATTATTGAGGTTAGTACAGCTATATAAGACGTTGGTGAGGCCGCAATAGAATGTGTTAAAAATGGTTTGTGTAAAATGCAACACTTTGTAACTTTATCGGTGCCCTTTCTGTGGCGACCCTTTGCACACCTTGGGTGTGCAAAACAAAGAATATCACTGTGACTTGTCTCATGAGATGATAAAGTATCACTCAGGCAAGAATGTAAACGCATTTTCACTCTGGTACTTGCACAGCCAAACTTTTTGCAGTTGAAGACAATTAATCCCACCTTGTGTGTATTGGCCATTGAATTATGCAACTATGCAACCCACCCAGCGCAATGAAAGAACTCCTGCCCATTTTCCTCCTATCACTCTGCCCTCCACTCTGCCCGCAATTGTGAGGTTCATTGAATCTGCTTCCACTTCCAATGACAAGATGTTGTTGCATAAACCCACCTCATCACACCTACTGAATTTTGAAAGTTATCTTGAATCTTTCCTCCTTGATTATGAACGTCCCTGTCAGTGTTCACCCTTACTTACTCTCTGAGATTGATTTTATGAAATGTTCCTTTGATCTTCTCGACTGCACAGCCTGACCTCTCTGCTCATCTGGCCATGTGCCATTATGCTGATGCCTTGCAAGGAATCTTTTTAAAACACTGCTACACCCACTGCAAAAGTAAATGTGAAAGAGGAATTCTATTTTATTCTGTAGTATCGTAAGGAAGTGAGAGTAAAAACAAAAGTCTCCCTTGTCTCCCTGTGCTAAATACACAGTGCTACACCAGCCTAGTTGTCGAGACAAGATGCATCTACTAAAAGGAACATTATTTTCTCCATTACTTGAAGAGAAGACTCGAGATGCAGCAGGTCAGGAGTCAAGAGTGTTTTATTGTCATAGGTCCCAGGTAGAAAAATGAAATCCGCACTTGCAGCAGCGCAACAGATTATGTGAACATAGTACACTGTAAACAATATAATAAACAAGGAAAAAAAGTCCAGTGTGTGTATATATACACATACACATCTATACATATACACATGAATATACACACAAGCATAGATATTTATATATACATGCACACACACACACACGTATATATACACACACAAACACACATGTATATATACACACACATACACATGTATATATACATGCACACACATGCACATGTACATATGTATACACACACATACATGCATATATACACACACATATACACTTTTATATATACACACACACACACATACAGGAATATATATACTGTACATATACGTGTATATGTGAGTGTGTGTATATACACATGTGTATGTGTATATGTGTATATATACATGTGTATGTGTACATATACACACACACACATATATATATATATATATACATGCATATATATGCACACACACACACACACGCACATGTGTACACATAAAAAACACAAACCATATAAGAAACATCCTATGATTAAGTCTAGTCTATTCCAGGCTATTGTTTCCAAGCTATCAGTTATACTGTGTGTCCAGTTTGTATTCCCAAACTTCGTGGGAATTAATGGTAAAGGGACACATTGACCTTCCACTCAGTCAACTCACGACTAGTGGGTATAAAATATTCCACAGCGTTATTCTAAAGAATAGTGGTGGGCTACTAGGAGGGCCCTGGCCAATATTATCCTTCACTGCACTGATAGACAGATGGTATGGCTGGAAGTTTAAATGTAAACATTCTATTCTTCAGCAAGATGCAATGGAGCTATAATAGCACCCACTGTTACCCTAAAAGAAATGACCAGGCACTTTCTGTCTTCAGTTACCTTAGTGACTGCAACATCATTTCCTTATCACATTATTGAAAACCCTCTGTGGTCTTGCCATCACGTTTTGTGTGAAACCTTTCCTCTAAAATTCATGGCAATGCAACACTTCTTCTGAGCATTTCAGGCAGCATCTGTGCAACACATAGAACATAGAACAGTACAGCACAGGAACAGCCCCTTCGGCCCACAATGTCTGCACTGAACATGTTACCAAGTTAAACGTATCTCTGCCTGCACATGATCCATAACCGTCCATTCCCTGCATATCCATGTGTCCCATCTAAAAGCATCTTAAATGTTACTATCATATCTGCCTCCAATGCCACCCCAGGCAGTGCGTTCCAGGCACCCACCACTCTCTGTGTAAAAAAACTTGTCCTGCACATCTCCTTTAAACCTTGCCCCTCTCACGTATGTCCTCTAGTCTTTAATCTGATTGAAAAACAGTTAATGTTTCAGAACTGAGCAAGGGAGGAGAAAGGTTAGACTTTGTAGCAGAGAAGATTGGGAAGGTCGGTGGTGGAACAAGATATCTTTCTGATAGGATGAAGTCATATAGCCATTGAGGGGCAGCTAGGTTCCTTTGTCTGTGCAATTGGGACAGTCCGTCTATTGTTGTCTAGTCTGTGTTACTGGGAATGGCCTTTCTGAAGTGAACATTTAGTATTGGTTTAATACTGTTGCTGCAGTATTCTACGGGGGTCTACTGGAGAGGTTAGAGACAGTGTTGATAACAACTTTGATCATCTCGCTAGAGTGTCAAATTTCAGTTACAAATATGGTCTGTGGGGGAGACAAGTCAGAACAACAGATGTCCAGGAAGTCGTGAGTGGGGGATGTATCGTGGGGCCAGGAATGGTGAAGATCTTAGTGGGGGCCTTAGGTCAGGGATCTGGGGAGGGTTGGAAAGGGGAGTGAGTTTCAGAAGAGATGACAAAATGTGTAAGAAGGAACTGCAGATGCTGCTTTTCATCAGAGATAGACACAAAATGATGGAGCACTTCTGCGGGACATGCAGCATCTCTGGAGAAAAGGAATTGATGACGTTTTGAGTCGAGACCCTTCACTCCGAAGAAGGGTCTCGACTCGAAACGTCACCTATTCCTTTTCTCCAGAGATGCTGCCTCACCAGCTGAGTTACTCCAACATTTTGTATCTATCTTCGCAAGAGATGAGTTGGTTAATAGAACTGTTTGGGTGCAGGCATGAAATGGCCAAGGACTTGTCAGCAATTTACTGGTGTGGAAAGGAACTATAGGTGCCGGTTTCAATCGAAGATAGACACAAAATGCTGGAGTAACTCTGCGGGACAGGCAGCATCTCTGGAGAGAAGGAATGGGTGACGTTTAGGGTCGAGACCCTTCTTCAGTAGTGGGCAGTAGAAGAAGGGTTTCGACCCAAAACTTCACCCATTCCTTCTCGCCAGAGATGCCGCCTGTGTTACTCCAGCATTTTGCGCCTATCAGCATTTTATTTGCTTTCCAGGCCGTCAGTCCACAGGACATTGTCGTCTCAGGACTGGCTAACGCTGGGCGACCACAGTACAGTGTAGTTCATGCTTCTCCACAGTGCTAAGATGGAGCATTGCTTGTTGAAAGACATCATCCTTGGCGCCCCGATGAGGATGTCACATTGGAGTCACTATAGTGATAGATGACAGGAAGATAATGGTCAAATTAACCGGCTGACCGTGGGTGTCATTACATTTCCATTGCATGATGCTTTTATTTGTACATCCGGGTGCACCATCATTCTCTCAAATCAACAAACATGTCACATGAGACTTTTTCAATTGAGAACTTCCAACCTGTCCTAGAAGAGAATTTCAAGACATCATACATCAGACATCAAGACATAATATGAGTCACGTTATTTGGACAATTTGATCCTTTGAAATATTGGTTCTTTCATATCTGTTGCAACCAGTGCTGGCCAGCTTTTCCTTTCTTAACGTGGCTCCCGAAGGGAGGGGCCCACTAAGGTTTTGCACACCAGTTGTCTCGCAGCGGGATTCAACTCTCCTTTGACTGAAATGTGTTGGGCTGTGAAGCAGGTGACCCCACAGAGGATAAAGTCTGACCTCAAACTGTCGAGCAGAAATGCAAGCGTCCCACTGTGCCCCTTTCATGGCCAAATGCATCAGCAAGCTTCTACTTTAAGCTTTTTTAAAATGCGACAGGGGAAGCAAAGTGACGAGATCTCGTTGTCTGCAATATTCTTCATGAAGATAATTAGCGTGAGGGTGTTGGTGTTTATAATGAATCTAATTCAGGTAAGGAAACCAATTGCATCTCAAATGTACTAATAGCAATGTTGTCTGTTCCTCATTGTATCTGGAATCCAACTTGCCCATGCCATCCAAAATCTGCTGAACAAATCTCTGGAGGCAATGGACTTGGGCTCCACCCTTTAAATGGTCATGCTACTGTTTGCATGGATACATCTGCCAAATCTTCAATGCTTTGGTAAACAATCTTTTCGGGACATCACGAGAAAGTAGCCTTGGCTCTTCTTCCAATAGGAGGCATAGCTCTCACCTAAGATGTTCATGTCTTCTACCAAAGATGGTTGAGTGAGAGGATGCATAAAGCCTTGACTTCTGATCTGTCCATCGCCATGATAGAGGTATTGATCTATCTTTAATAAACTGGCTGTATTTCAAATAATAGAGTGTATTCTCCTGCTGCAGTAAATCCTCACCAAGTACTTTCCAGGACTTAATGAAATATTATCCTGCATATTTCTGTAGGTCAGAACTGCCAGCATAGGAGTCACTGTTTTAGATCCATTGATTAGCTATCCTGTGGGAGGAAGGCCGTGTGCCTTTTCAAGAACTGATCTTAACTCCTGTAGATCCTAATCTAGCTGGGACACATCAACATTATGTTTTATCAGACAATCATTAAAGGAAAATAAAGTACGCCTGTGTTTTTTCCAGCTCAAAGCATCTTCTAAAGACTTGGGAAATAAATCCTGAGAGATGAAGATCCAGTGGTGAGTTTTGCCTCTATACTTTAGGTAATTTTAGTTTGATAGATAGCAGAATGTCCAAAGTTATGGGGTGGCAGTAAAAGGAATGGATTTCTGAGTTAGGATAATTCTTTAATTAAAACATCTTTAGAACTGCAGATAGACACAAAATGCTGGAGTAACTCAGTGGGAGAGAAGGAATGGGTGACATTTTGGGTCGTGACCCTTCCTCAGACTGAGAGTCAGGGGAGAGGGTGTCTAGAGATATGGAAGGGTAAGGTGTGAAAATGACAGATCAAAGCGGATGCTGTTAAGGAAATGTAGAATGGTTCAATGTTAGGGGAATGGACAACATGGCATAAAATCAGTAATAATCAACCAGGAGGACAGTAGACCTAGCCAGAGAACTAGGAGGGGAGGGTTGGAGAAAGCGGAAAGTTAGAGAAATCACTTTCATACCACTGGGTTGTAAGCTACCCAAGCGAAACATGAGGTGCTGTTCCTCCAATTTGCATTGGGCCTATTACTGTAACATCATTATGAAGATTATTTCATCCTGTATTATTGCTGAAGACTCCCAGATATACCTGTGGCACCTGGCCAAGCAGCATGTGAGTTGAACAATTCCTCCACAATTTAGTGTCTGTTTTTTGTAAAGCAGCATCTGCACTTCCTTGTTTCAACATTAACCTTTTACCCTAATTTATACCTTAGGATGGGTTTGGACAGGCAATGGGCTGCACCAGGTAGAAATTCACCTGCTTTTTCAGAATTGGGATTTTTAAGCCTCCTGTCTCATGAAAATCCCAATCAGCTAAGGACTCACCTCTTCCTGAGAGTCTTTTAAACATAAGTGAGTAGGAAATAGCAGTTGAAGTGGTCCGTCCAACCGCTCAAGCCATCCTGTCATCAGTCTCACAAACGCTTTCCTGCCTGTTCCTCAATAACCCCTAAAGACCAATAATGCCTTTATTAGAATAAATTTAAGGCCTCAACAACAGCTTAGAATAGAGAATTCTGAGGTTATGGTGTGGCGAAAGTTGGACACTATGTTCAAACTCGTTGAAGGGACGATACACTATTAGTTTTCTTATAGTGCAGGCTTATAGGACAGTATTTTCTTATAAAGGCTACATTAACATGTGAAATAAAATGAAGGTAGGAGTAAACTACGAAGGGAAACTTAGAATTAACAGCAGAGATCGACAGATCAAAGGACCAGTTAATCTTGCTCTCCCTTCTGGCTTCATCACACCTTTATGGTAGATTATTGTATTGCCCTCTTGATCACTCCTGAATGGAATTCACTATGACAGTAAACATGCAATGGGTAACATTTAAAAAATCAATACAAAATTTACAGGCAATATATTTCCCTTCTGGGCATGAAGAAAACCATCAGGAAAGTGGTCTGCCCACGGCTATTAAAAGGAGTTTAAGATATTATCTGATTGAATGAAAGTTGTCCAAAAAGCAGAAAGCCTGAGAATTGGGAACATTTTAGATTTGAGCAAAGGAGTCCTGGAGTGGATAAGGACAGTGTTTTGGTTTGATACTTGTATATATATTCCCCATTTTAGATTGATGTTGCATTTGAGTATGTTTGCATTGCCATTTTGTACCTGTAAATACAATTTTGTAAACAAAAACTGGTGTCGATAGGGAAAAGAAAAATAGAGTAAAAGAATCAAGACAATAAAAACAGGCTCTAAATAGGTTCAACTGATACAGTATATAAATAGGAAATGGTTATCTACAGGTAAGTTCCTTACTGATTGAGACAAGAAGAATTCTGGAGCAGAAAAGACTACAAAAAGTAGTAAACATTGCCCAGTCCATCATTGGCTCCGACCTCCCTTCCATCGAGGGGACTATCACAGTCGCTGCCTCAAAAAGGCTGGCGGTATCATCAAGGACCCACACCATCCTGGCCACACACTCATCTCCCTGCTACCTTCAGGTAGAAAGTACAGGAGCCTGAGGAGTGCAACGACCAGGTTCAGGAATAGCTACTTCCCCACAGCCATCAGGTTATTAAACTCGGCTCGGACAAAACTCTGAACATTAATAGCCCATTATCTGTTTATTTCCACTTTATCAGTTTATTTATTCATGCGTGTATATATTTATATATGGTATATGGACACACTGATCTGTTTTGTAGTCAATGCCTACTATGTTCTGTTGTGCTGAAGCAAAACAAGAATGCCATTGTCCTATCAGGGACACATGACAATAAACTCACTTGAACTTGAACTTGAACTTGAACATATTACGGAATAAGGAAATAGCAGAGAAATTAGACACAAAATGCTGGAATAACTCAACGGACCAGCATTCTGTGCCTATCTTCGGTGTAAACTAGCATCTGCAGTTCTTTTCTACACAGAGAAATTAAACAAATAATTTGGCCCTGGGTTCGTGGAAGACAAGACATAAAACCTTAGGAAATAGTAGAGGACTACAAGTCTGGACTGAAGGGGGAGCTCAAAGAAATGATTATTTATGGGAAAAAGTGAATTGCAGAAATATTGAGCTGAAATCTGATGCAGTAAATGCCCAGGATCCACTGCCCTGGATCCTTAGGTGTGAAAGAAGAGGGAATGGAAACAAAGGATGCGCTGGATATCATCTTCCAAAATGTAATTGATTTTAAAACGGTTCTCATGGAATGGAGTGCAGCAAAAAATAACTTCACAACTGAATAAATCAGGGAGAGAATGCTGGAAAGCTACACACAATATCCTAATATTGATAGTGGGTATAATGCTGGAATCTATCATTAAATAAATAATAGCCAGGCAGTTATAAATTCTAACAGATTGGACTGCTACAGATTTACAACAAGACCCAATGCACCCAGAGGAACAGATCCTTATTTTCCATTTGGGCATATTGCAACCTGCAGGATTCAATATAAAATTCACTAACTTTGGTTAACAACTCTTACTGTCTGTTTGTATCAGGAGCGGCCATTTGTACCTGCCATTCCTCGCCAGCTTTTACTATTTGTATATTCTGGTCAGCTCACCAGATCCCAATGGACCAAACTATACAACATGGTCCAGAAATAAAGCATTAGCACCACATTACATAGAAAAAGCCGATACCAGGTCTGAAGAAGGATCCCAACACCAAATTCCACCTGACCATTTCTTCCACTGATGCTGCCTGACCTGCAGTTCCTCCAGCACTTCCCGCAGCAGTAGCATTGCTACTTACAGCGCCGGAGACCCGGGTTTGATCGTGACTATGGATGCTGTCTGTATGGGGTTTATACGTTCTCCCTGTGACCATGTGGGTTTTCTCCGGGTGCCCCCGGTTTCCTTCCACACTCTAAGATGTACAGGGTTTGCAGGTTAATTGGCTTCAGTAAAAATTGTAAATTGTCCCTCATGTGTAGGGCAGTGCTTGTATGCGGGGATAGGTGCAGACTCGGCAGGCCGAAGGGCCTGTCCTGCGCTGTATCTCTAAACTGAACTAAACACAGGTAAAGGAGCTCAACAATATATGTCCATCATTTCATCCCATTACTGACATTCCCTTTGTTTCACCCATTGCTCCTCCTCATCTTCTTAGATTAATTTACTTTCTCTTTTAGTTCTAATTAACGGTCTTTGACCAAAACAACCATCTGGTTTCTCTTTCCCCAGATGCTGTTTGGCTGGTTGAGTTCTTCCAGATTTCCAGCAGTTCTGAACTACTATCCACCTCATTGGAGACCTTTGGACTATCCTTGATTGGACTTTACTGGACTTTATCTTACACTAAGTATTATTCACGTTATTCCCTTTATCATGTATCTGTCCATTGTGAATGTCCTGCTTGTAATCATGTATTGTCTTTCTGCTGACTGGTTAGCACGCAACATAAGCTTTTCACTGTACCTCTGCACAGGTGACAAAACTCAAGCTCAATTCCAACTCATCTTGTTTCAGATTTCAGCATTTGTAATTTTACATGTGAAGAGTGTGAGTCCAAAATGAAAGTTGACATGATTTTTCGGTATTATAGGAATCAACAGATCTGGGATCAGTCGGTGCAGGAGAGGAGGAATGAGGTGCAAGATTGTTTTGGATGGTGGAGCAATGAGGAACAAATCCACTTGGTAAGTAGTACCAGGACACTTGGTGAACATAACCAACAACCTTAAGGAAAGCTTTCTACATTCTTGCTATTACATTCCACTTACTAAGTATTACTATTCCACTTGCCCGTAATAGGAAACGTCCTGAGGACTATGATTCTCATTTACCACTGTTACCTTTCAAGTTGGAATGACAATCTGCAGGAAGGAACTGCAGATGCTGGTTTAAACCAAAGATAGACACAAAATGCTGGAGCACCTCAGGGACAGGCAGCATCTCTGGAGAGAAGGAATGGCACCCCCGCTCCACCCCCCCTCCCCAAATGCTGGAGCAAATGCTGGAGCAACGCTGGGACAGGCAGCATCTCTGGAGAGAAGGAATGGGCGACGTTTCGGGTCGAGACCAGACTTTAGTCTGAAGAAGGGTCTCGACCTGAAACCTCACCCATTCCTTCTCTCCAGAGATGCTTCCTGGCCCGCTGAGTTACTCCAGCATTTTGTGTCTATCATATGACAATCTGTATGCTGGGCTTGTTTGGCAACCCCCACCCCACCCCCCCCCCTCCCCATAACCCCTGTTCCCTTCCTTCCCATCAGCACACTCACACATCCAGCCAGTAGGAGGTCCACCAGCGGATCTTGCCCCCTGCTGTTGCTCCTCATTATATCATGGTGTTTCTTCATTCTCACTTTGTCCTTTGACAGGCAGTCATTGTTTCTGATCGTCTTAACCTGTCAAAACCAATTTCCATTGCGTCGGGCAGACGGTGTAGTTCACAGCTCATCTCACCTCAGGTCTGTCCAGCTCCTGTCAGTGCTCATTTACCTCCCTCATTCATCTGAGAGGGAGAGGCGTGGTCCTAACTTGGAAAATTCACCGCAATAAACAGAGGAACCAACCTATTAGCGCTCAACTGGAATGCCAGGAATCTTAATTAGGAGAATAGTCAATTATATCAATTGATATTTGTCCATATTTAATTATTCACACTGCTCTGCATTCTAAAGAATCTATTGTTCACCCCCATTCAAGGCAATGACAGCTAGTGATGGGATTTTGCCATGCAGTGGGCAATAAAGGAAACTGTCTCTGTTCGTACCTCTTTCTCAGCTTGTGTGGTAGCCCTGCTGGTTGAGGAGACATCCCTTTGTATGTTGTCAGTGATGCTCCATTTCCCTGCCTTCTGTCGCTGAAAAACAAAACGACACAGAAAAGTGTTTCAACTGACTGAGGGGTGAACCAAACTCACAAAGGTTGACTGTGACTTATTCTTTTTTAGAAATGCAACTTGTGAGCCAGGACTGAAGGGGCCATGAGCATTAGTGAGCACAAAGCAGTTTAATAAAACATAAAGTGATTGAGTATTTTCAGCTTGTGATTCAGTATCAGTAAAAATATTGAAATGGTTAAAATTCTCTCACATTTCGCACGGTCCACAGGTTTAACGGTCAAGTTAGTTCCTCGAGGTCTTATCCTTTCAGGAGGGAGGTGCAGTTTGTGACAATAGGCGAGAGAATGTGAGTCCAATTATCAGGAGCAGAGCATAAAAACATAATGATACAGAAGGAAGCCATTCAACCCATCTGATCCATACTAGCTCCACCACACCCATTTCCCTGTACCACCTTAATGCCTCATCCTTCTCGAGTTATTTTTTGGTCATTATGCCCACATTTCCTACATTATATATTTTCTATGGTATATGGACACACTGATCTGTTCTGTATTTATGCCTACAATATCCTGTTGTGCTGCAGCAAGCACGGATTTCATTGTCCTATCTGGGACACATGAGAAACAAACTCTCTTGACTCGACTGAGGGGTAATTTCTAGTAACTGGTTGAACCTACAAGCAAGTCCCTGGAATGTGTGGGGGGAAAACTAAGGAAACTATAGGGAAAATGTGCAAACTTAACATTCGAGGTGGGGATTGAACCCAGATCCCTGGAGCTGTGGAAGACCAGCGCTAATTGTGTCACACACACAAGATCATTCTTGGATCCAAATGGGTCAAGTTGGATTCAGGCTGAAAGTACGACAGCACTTGTATTTTGCCGTGCCTCCTATAATCACAGGATGTTGTCTACAATGCAGGCACCTGTCACCCTAAACTGTACACAAATTGTCTGTTCACAGAGCCACAGTTTGAGGCTCAGTTTGTGTCAGACTTCTGACCACATTCAGCGAAAGGTCGAAGTTCAAGGTGAGCTGGGAGGTCAGGCCTTGTGCGCTGGAGAGAGTAGCTGACTGCACATCGTATCCAACAGCTCAGCGTCAGGCCACAGATGGTGACCCCATTCATTTTAATGGGGTCACTGCATGAAGTGAAAGATACCTTTTTGAACTCCTTCGTTTTTGTGTTATTTTAATCTTTTTATTTTAGTAATTGCATTTCTTTTCATTGATAATACTTTGAAAAAATATTTTGAAAAATCAGAGAGGTTGTCAATATTGATAATGAGACTGGTGTTATTTTGATGGTGTTTTAATATGTTATAAGTAATTTGTATTTCTTTTGAATGTTAAAACATTGGCAATCAGAGACATCAAACAGAAAAAGTGTTCAAAGGCCTGTTCGAAGGCGTGGTATGGTGGCGCAGCGGTAGAGTTGCTGCCTTAAGGGCATGTCCCACTTTGCCGTCATTTGCGCGCAATTTACGCGGCATCATTTACGCGTCGTGACATGCACGTGATGCGCGCATGGTGCGTGGTGACATAGGCAGTGACGCGCGGCCGCGCCCGGCGACGCGGGATTTTCTGATGTACAAAATCTTCACGTGCCATCTGCATGACGTGCCAATGACGGCCAAGTGGGACAGGTCCCCAGACAGCGCCGTGAGAGTGAAGTTACCCAATCTATTGGTCTGCAACCAGTCCCTGCTAAGACATCGACTTGGTTTTCACAACTAACATCTGTAATGCACATATTTCAGCATTGTGGGCGGCACGGTGGCACAGCAGTAGAATTGCTGCCTTACAGTGCCAGAGATCCGGATTCCAGACACCAGCATTTGGTGTCTATCTTCGGTTTAAACCAGCATCTGCAGTTCCTTCCTACACAGAAAAATACTTTTGTTCTTTAACGCTTGTATCCAACTCGATCCATTTGGGGCTCTCTCCTGACCAGTTGCAATCAGTTGTCAGCAGGAGGTGAACGGCTGACTTGTATTTTTCTCCGATGGGGTCTAAGTGCTCTGATTACCTGCCCCGATATAATGACAATGCCTAGTTACACATAAACAGAAAGCCAGCCACAGCTGCCTGCTCGGCAAATAATCCTTTTTCTATTCCATAACATCGCACCTTTCTGCTACATTAATCGACACGTCTGTGCCACAAAACAGGCCACAAGTTTCGACAGCAGTCCGACATGACCTAAACTGCAGGCTCCCAGCAAGGGGTATCCTCCATTCCAAGTGTCTCTGATTACTTTATAATATTCTGCGATGGCAGGAAAAATGCAATTCAAATTAGGTTTGCCTTTTACCTCTGCTTTTTATGCTGCAATCTATTTTTAATAAGAAACATTCACCTTTGCCACACAGTCTCTCTCCTTCAACTGCCTGTTGTTTCCCAAGCTTTCTTCTTGAAAGATTCTCCTTATTTCACTTCATAGAGCTATTGTGGATAAAGAACAGCAATTACATTACTGAAGATCGTCACAAAATGCTGGAGTACTTTCTTTTTCTTCTTTCGTGTGGCGTGCACAGCCTAAAGTTGTAGGACAACTTGTTCTATTTGATCTTCTGTTTGTGCACGTCGAGTTGATTGCATTAGTCGAAACAGGGCGGACCACGTGAAGGTTGCAATCTTCCACCCCCTGGAGTACCTCAGCCAGCAGGACAGGCAGCATCTCTGGAGAGTAGGAATGGGTGAGGCCCTTCTACAGACTTACATTACAATGGTCAAACAAGACCTTTGTGTCTGGCAATGTATTGGAGTGATGCTTTGACATTTGTACACCAGGTATTGAGCTTGTCATTGTTGTTGCTCTGTTTTGGGTGATAGCATCCCACAGGACAGTAATGGAACACAATGAGTAGAACTGCTGCCTCATAGCACCAGCGATCCGGGTTCTGCCCTGTCCTCCAATTCCACTGTGTGGCGTCTGCATATCCTACCTGTGACTGCATGAGTTTAGCCCAGGTGCTCTGGTTTACCTTCAATGTCTCCAAAACGCGCGGACTGGTGCGTTAATTGGCAACAGTTAATTGCCCCTAGTGTGCAAATGGCAGAACCTGAGAAGAGCTTTTTAGTTTAGTTCATTTAATTTAGTGATAAAGCGCGGAAACAGGCCCTTTGGCCCACTGACTCCGCACCGACCTGTGATCCCCGCACACTAACACTATCCTACACACACTGGGGACAAATTACATTTATACCAAGCCAATTAGCCTACAAAATGTACATCTTTGGAGTGTGGGAGGAAACCAAAGATCTTGGAGAAAACCCACGCAGGTCATGGGAAAAATGTACAAACTCCGTACAGACAGCGCCCGTAGTCGGGATCGAACCTGGGTCTCTGTCGCTGTAAGGCTTCACCACAGTGGGAAAATAAAATGAGTTTGATTAAAATTGATGTAAAAGTGAGTGCTGAATGTATGCAACAGACCTGATGGGTTAAGGGTTTGTTTTTAAACAGTGTCTCTATATAACTCTAAGTGATGAGCATCTGATTTTCCATTTGTACCTCAGTGCAATTGGAAGCCAAGCCATTGGGTATTCTAAAAGCGGAGAGTGTAAGGATGCCAAAGGTTATGGGGACAAGACAGGAGGAAGGGGTTGAGAGGGAGAGATAGATCAGCCACGATTGAATGACGGAGCAGAGTCGATGTGCCGAATGGCCTAATTCTGCTCCGAAGACTTATGAACTCCTGAATAAAGAAGGGTCTCGACCCAAAGCGTCACCCATTCCTTCTCTCCAGAGATGCAGTCTGTCCCGCTGAGTTACTCCAGCTTATTTTGTCACTCCTGGATAAATGTTCCAATGGTACAAGTTAGGGACTGTAAGGATTTAATGCATCATAAGATATGCTTTGGGGACTCTCTGTTTCATTTAATAGGCTTCCTTAGCGCTGAAAGTGCATAGTTGAAGATTATGTTTGAGGCTTTTGAATAGGTTGTGTGATTTTGAGCGATGCCTGGACGTGAAACATCAGCTCCTTGTTGTCTCCACAGATGCTACCTGACGTGCTGAGTATTTCCAGCATTTTCTGTTGTGTTTAGTATTTCTACAGCCATTTTATGACCACATCGATTTCCAAATCGTTTTACAGCCTCTGAAATATTTTGACACCTAATAAAACAGGAAATGTAACAGTCAATTTTAGTACACCATGTTCCAACAGGATAGTCTGTCCTTGGGAGGCTGGCTGAAGGCTATATGTCGGTCAGGTCGCTGGGAAGAATCTTGTTCTGTAGATCTTTCTTAGAGGCCAGAATCATAGTGCATTGAGTCAGGCCTTTTAACCATATAACCATATAACAATTACAGCACGGAAACAGGCCTTCTCGGCCCTTCCAGTCTATGCCGACCATTTATTTTCCCCTAGTCCCATCTACCTGCACTCAGACCATACCCCTCAATTCCCTTCCCGTCCATATACCTATCCACTTTACTTTTAAATGTTACAATCGATCCTGCCTCCACCGCTTCTGCTGGAAGATCATTCCACACAGCCACCACTCTCTGAGTAAAGAGGTTCCCCCTCATGTTACCCCTAAACTTCTGTCCCTTAATTCTCATGTCATGCCCTCTTGTTTGAATCTTCCCTGCCCGCCATATCCATGCTGACCAACAAAATTCCATCCACACTGATCTAATTTACCAGAACTTGGTTTATAATCTTCTGTGACTTGGTGATGTGCGTATTCTTGCCCCAATGTTGCGAGAGTCACTACCTCTATCACTCACTCAGATTCCAACCATCATCTGAGTGCAAATGTCCTTCCTCAAGTCCTCTGTAAATCATTTAGGTTTAAGGTGAAGGGGAAAAGATTTAACAGGAATCTGAGGGGTCATCTTTTCACACAAACTGCTGGGTATATGGAACAAACTTCCAAATGAGGTAGTTGAGGCAGCGACTATCCCAACAATTAAGAAGCAGTTAGACAGGTACATGGATTGGGCAGGTTTAGAGGGATATGGACCAAATGCTGGCAGGTGGGATTGTGTGGTTGGGATATGTTTGCCGGTGTGGGGAAGTTGGGCTGAAGGGCCTGTTTCAACACTGTATCACTCGAGGACTATAAATGTCTTCCTCCTCACCCTAAACCTATGGCCTGAAGAAAGTTATGCCCCCTATTGAAACATCTGCTCTGAGCAATGGTCTCCTACCACCTGCCCTCTCTACACCCCTTACAGTCTGTGTACCTAAGAGAGCACAAGAGACTTACGCTCAACATTTCATCTGAGAAGTTCACATTTGATCATTCTCCCACGTACAAACATTTCAGGTCAGGACCCTTCCTCATACTGTCTGGAGAAGGTCTCAACCAGAAACATTGCCTATCCATTCCTTTCACAGATGCTGCCCGACCCGTTGTGTAATTCCATCCCTTTGTGTTTTGCTCAAGCATTAGAAGATATTCTTTAGTATTCGCCAACGTCTTTTCCATAAATGTCATAGTTTTGCATGCAAGGTCAATGTGAATTTCACAAATGCACACACAGGTACACACACACATTTCTTTGTATTTAAAGACATTGATTGAATTGTAAGTTCAGCATATTTAAAAGCTTTGATGCAAGTTGCTCGTTGATTAAGCCACAGAGCTATGATATAGCATATTGCCTCTGAAATCACAGAGACTGCTGTGTGGAGGCAGGTTCTTCAGCAAGACAATGCATTTGCTGGCAGACTCACTTCCTTGGCCCTAATCCATCGATCGCTGAGAGTTTAGAGTTGAACTGATGAAATTCTAATTTTTTTAATTAAAAAATATATATATTTTAAATATTTTTATTAGAAGCAATGTACAGTAGTATAAACGGTGGGTAACATAATACATTTCTTGTACAACTTCTGGATTTAAATTTAATACTAGAAAAGTAACAGAAGTAAGAAAAAGAGGGAAAGAGAAAGTTAAGTAAAGTGGTGATATTAATAGTTTGTGAGAGAATAGAGAGAAAGAACCCAAAAAGATGTGAAGAGAGAGAGAAAAAAAGAGAGAAAAATAAATAATCATAATTAAAAATAAGAAAACAAAGCAGAATATATATTTTTTAACAAAGAAGGATATACAGTGGCTTGCAAAGGTATTCATACCCCTTGAACGTTTCCACATTTTGTCACGTTACAACCACAAACGTAAATGTATTTTATTGGGATTTTTGTGCCAGACCAACACAAAGTGGTGCATAATTGTGAAGTGGAAGGAAAATGATACATGGTTTCCAAATTTTATTACAAATAAAAAACTGAAAAGTGTGGCATGCAAAAGTATTCAGCCCCCCTGAGTCAATACTTTGTAGAACAACATTTCGCAGAAATTACAGCTGCAAGTCTTTTAGAGTACGTCTCTACCAGCTTTGCACATCTAGAGACTGACATTTTTGCCCATTCCTCTTTGCAAAATAGCTCAAGCTCAGTCAGATTGGATGGAGAGCATCTGTGAACAGCAATTTTCAAGTCTTGCCAGAGATTCTCAATTGGATTTAGATCTGGACTTTGACTGGGCCATTCTAACACATGAATATGCTTTGATCTAAAACCATTCCATTGTAGCTCTGGCTGTATGTTTAGGGTCGTTGTCCTGCTGGAAGGTGAACCTCCGCCCCAGTCTCAAGTCTTTTGCAGACTCTAACAGGTTTTCTTCCAAGATTGCCTTGTATTTGGCTCCATCCATCTTCCCATCAACTCTGACCAGCTTCCCTGTCCCTGCTGAAGAAAAGCATCCCCACAGCACGATGCTACCACCACCATGTTTCACAGTGGGGATGGTGTGTTCAGGGTGATGTGCAGTATTAGTTTTCCGCCACACACAGCGTTTTGCATATAGGCCAAAAACTTCAATTATGCTCTCATCAGACCAGAGCACCTTCCTCCACATGTTTGCTGTGTCCCCCACATGGCTTGTGGCAAACTGCAAACGGGACATCTTATGGCTTTGTTTCAGCAATGGCTTTCTTCTTGCCACTCTTCCATAAAGGCCCGATTTGTGGAGTGCACGACTAATAGTTGTCCTGTGGACAGATTCTCCCACCTGAGCAGTGGATCTCTGCAGCTCCTCCAGAGTTACCATGGGCCTCTTGGCTGCTTCTCTGATCAATGCTCTCCTTGCCCGGCCTGTCAGTTTAGGTGGACGGCCATGTCTTGGTAGGTTTGCAGTTGTGCCATACTCTTTCCATTTTCGGATGATAGATTGAACAGGGTTCCGTGAGATGTTCAAAGATTGGAATATTTTTTTATAACCTAACCCTGCTTTAAACTTCTCCACAACTTTATCCCTGACCTGTCTGGTGTGTTCCTTGGGCTTCATGATGTTGTTTGTTCACTAATGTTCTCTAACAAACCTCTGAGGCCTTCACAGAACAGCTGTATCGATACTGAGGTTTGATTACACACAAGTGGACTCTATTTACTAATTAGGTGACTTCTGGTTGCACTGGAATTTATTTAGTGGTATCAGAGTAAAGGGGGCTGAATACTTTTGCACGCCACACTTTTCAGTTTTTTATTTGTAAAAAAATGTGAAAACCGTGTATCATTTTCCTTCCACTTCACAATTATGCACCACTTTGTGTTGGTCTATCACATAAAATCCCAATAAATACATTTACGTTTGTGGTTGTAAGGTGACAAAATGTGGAAAAGTTCAAGGGGTATGAAAACTTTTGCAAGCCACTGTACCTACTTCATAACTTTCCACACCCCTCACCCGGTTCTGAAACAGTTAATTTCCGGGGTTATGTTGCACCATATGCTTGTAAGAAGCGGTCTAGTAACAAGACATAACAGTTCAGCCATGCTTGAAATCCACATTTTAAGCGTTGGGGTGGGTGGATTTTTCCAGAATTTGAGTATACGTTTTTTTGCCGTTATGAAACCATAATTATGGAGACAATTTTGGAACAAAGTCAGCTCAGAGCCGGCTTCTATTATTCCAAAAATAATCAGTTCTGTATTGGGGTCCAATTTTGTTTTAAATAATTTTGTGAAAATTTCAAAAATGTCTTTCCAAAATTTATGGAGTTTTTTAATGCAGGAAACAAAGGAGTGTGCTGTAGTTGAGATAAACACTTATTACAGATGGGAGAAACATTTGGAAAAATGTTCTAATTTTTGGTCAACTTTACTCACAGGGTTGACTCAGCCATTTGCTTTCTACTACATTAAAGGTTTGGTTAATATATGGAAGGTTTCAGGTCCCAGTTCAGCTGCAAGAGCGTCTTAGTTTAGTTTAGTTTAGTGTGGTATAGTTTAGTTTAGTTTAGTTTAGAGATACAATGTGGCTACAGGCCGTTGGGCCCACAGAGTCCGTGCTGACCAATGATCACCGGTACACTAGTTCTATCCTACGCACAAGGGGACGATTTGCAGAACCCACAAATCTGCAGGTCTATGGAATGTGGGAAAATAGAGCTCCTGGGAATAAGACACGTGGTCACAGGGAAAACGTACAAACGTACAGACAGCCTCGTAATCAGGATCGACCCTGGGCCACTGGCACTGTAAGGCAGCAACTCTACCCCTGTGTTACTGTGCCTTTCTCATGCTCACCTTTTTCCAGGTGTCTTCCCGCCCTCAGCCTCAATCCTGAGCATTCAGTTCCAATACATTCCGATGGGACTTAAATGTGAACCGTCAGGTTTGCACCGCAATCACTCACACCAGGCTACCAAAGTACTACGCAGTCGTTCTGTCATCAACATCATCTGATGCTGTTCCTGCTAAAGCTAATGTCACCAAAATGCATAAAATTCCCACCACTTCAGTGCCAGTGCTGTTTAATGGCTACACCTTCCAACTTACTAAATTAGCTGCTATAATTGGGCAGCATGGCACAGTGGCGCAGCGGTAGAGTTGCTGCCTTACAGCGCTAGTTCGGTCCTGACTCTGGGCGCTGTCTATAAGGAGTTTGTACGTTCTCCCCGTGACCACTTGGATTTTCTCCAGATGCTCCAGTTTCCTCCCACACTCCAAAAATGTACTGGCTTGCAGGCCAATTGACTTGGTATAATTATAAAATGTCCCTAGTGTGTGTAGGATGGTGTTAATGTGCAGGGATCGAGGGCCAAAGTGGATTTGGTGGGCCGAAGGGCCTGTTTCTGCGCTGTATCACCAAACTAAACTAAATACATTAACCTTGGAGAGTATTTTATAGCAGTGTACATACACATGTGAACACACACACATTTGCACGCTCACGTACACAGATAACGTAGGCACACAGAAACTTACACTCATACAAGCGCACACGTTTACAATCACACACAAACTCAGACACGTACATAGTTACACACACATATTTACACATACAGTCTAGAGTAACTCAGCAGGACAGGCAATATCTCTGGAGAGAATGCTGCCTGTCCCGCTGAGTTACTCCAGCATTTTGTGTTTATCTTCAGTTTAAACCAGCATCTGCAGTTCCTTCCTACACATTTACACACACATCCTAGCTCCACTGGCTACGCTCTATCTAGCTAATTCAGCACTTCTCCATGTGAATTGTGCCTGTCCTTGCCAGGATCCCGGACCCTCTCCCAGCCACAGTAAGGTCTCTTCTCAGGCTGAGATTTGGCTGGTCTTCCCTCTCATGGCCGTACGTGTTAGCATCCTCTCAAAGAGACTAGCAGCTGATAATCTCACCAATGCTGTTTGTTTCTCGGTCTGCCACTGATGTCGCCAACACTCTCAGCTCACTGGGATGTTTTCTGGCTCCCTGCCTCCAATGGTTTTCTTTGCACGAAGACTCTTCTGCACAAACCCATTGCCAATTTGTTGAGTATGTGTGAGTTCTCATTTTAACTGAGCACAGTGCTTGGAATATAAATGAGCGCAAGTGATATAATAAGCTATTTAGACATGTTTATTCCACTCTGCCTAATGTACCTTATGCGTGTTTGTGTTAGTGTGTGTGTGTATGTTTGCATGTACACGTGCATGTGTCCATGCACATGTATACCACACATGTCCTTCACATAAGAGGACACAAAGTGCTGGAGTAACTCAACAGGTCAGACAGCATCTCGGAGAAGATGGATGGGTAAAGTTTTGGGACAAGACCCTTCTTCAGTCTGAAGAAAGGTCTTGACACAAAACGTCATCTATCCATGTTCTGCAGAGATGCTGACTGACCTGCTGAGTTACTCCAGCACTTTGTGTCCCTTTGTGTATTAACCGGCAGCTGCAGTTCCTTGTTTCTGCATCCTACACATTTACACCTACACTACATACATGCCTCCCTTCATAATAATGTCTGCGCAAATTCTGCTCCCTGCACACTGCCTTTTTGTCAATTGCCTTTCATTTTGGATTCTCTCCCACAATGGATGAAAAAACCTCTCCCCTTTCAACTCCTTCAATCATCCGAAGCACTTATTAGATCACCCTTTAATTTTCTATACTCACAGGCTATGCAATCTATCATAATTTAAGCTTTTGAGCCCCAGAATTATTCTTGTAAATTGGCATCGCACCCTCTTAAGAGCAACAGATCCTTCTCGAGAGGCAGCCTCTGGAGCTAAATGATGTAATTCAAATTGGCTCTAAGTAGCTTGTTACATAAACTGTAACATAAGCTCCATTTCTTTCTTTACCAAACATTTAAGATAATGGCCAACATTCACTTAGCCTTTTCATGCTATTCTTTGCACTTGAAATGTTAGTTTAGATCACTGAATTTCCCTGTTCCCCTATAGAACCAAGTTATCCCTAATTAGACCATATTCCAATCTATCTTTCCTATGTCTATAGTGGATAATCTCATCTTTGTCCACATTGAACTCCATCTGTAAAGCTTTTATTCCCACTCACTTCATCCATCAATGTCCCTCAGCACCATTCTGCTCCGATCTACACTATTCTCTGTGACACTAAGTGGCATCAGGAAAATTGAATGAGTGGCTCTCTAATAAGACACTTAAAGGTGTGGTGTAAAGCTGAGCCCCAACGTGGATTCCTGAGGGATATCCCCCGTCATGTGTGTCCAAGAGTTGTTCATTCCTGTTACCCCCCCACCCCCCCCCCCCCCCCCCAGCCTGTACTTCATACCTAGAACGCAGAACAGTGCAGAACAGAACAGCTCAGGAACAGGCCCTCCAGCCACAATGCCCATGTTGAACATGATGCCAAGATAATTTAATCTCATTTGCCTCCATCCGATCCATAGAAACATAGTAACATAGAAAATAGGTGCAGGACGAGGCCATTCGGCCCTTCGAGCCTGCACCGCCATTCATTGTGATCATGGCTGATCGTCCCCAATCAATAACCCGTGCCTGCCTTCTCCCCATATCCCTTGATTCCACCAGCCCCTAGTGCTCTATCTAACTACCCATAATCTTCCATTCCCTGCATATCCGGGTGCCTATCTAAAAGCCTTTCAAACATCACTATCATATCTGCCTCCACCACCATCCCTGCCTGCATGTTCCAGGCACCCACCACTATCTGTGTATAAATCTTGCCCGCACATCAACCTTTAACCTGTTCAGTGCCACCCCTGAGGATACTCGGGTCATAGCCGATAGTGAAAAAGAAATCTTGGCAGTAAATAGATCAAACGTTGCTCCTCTCTCCGTAACGTTATGCTCTCTAGTTTGTGGCATTCCCACCCCACGAAAAAAGTTTCTGATTGCCCCCTTTATCTGTGCCTCTCATGATTTCATTAGCTTCCATCAGTAGTTCCCTCAGCCTCTGACATTCCACGGTTAATAATCCAAGTTAGTCCATCTTGCCCTTCAGAATTGCCCTTGAGCCATCTTCAGCAGGTCTGACTGCTGAAAATAGTTTGCAACATGTTAGTGGGGTTGGGTGTATGTATCCATGTCAGGGCTGCAGAGATAATCAAATCAAACGTCAAATATATTAAAGCCATATAAAATTGATGGATTCACGGAAATCTAAGCCGGTGTTGGTAAATGCTGTTCTTCTGAAATCCCAAGATTTTAATAACCTCGTCCTTGTTTTCAAATTCTGCTGTGGTTTCTGGCTAAATCTATAATATCCTCCAGCACTGTTGATCTCAAATATATCAGAGGTCTTCTATTTCCTCTCTTGCATACTCCTGATATCCTTTGGGTCACTATTAGCTTTAGCTGCAATGGTTTTGGAATCAAAAATTCCCTCCCTAGGATTCTAGATCACTTTTTAGCACTTCTCGACCAATTTAACTTATTAAAGGGGCCGTCCCACTGTAGCGACCTAATCCGCGAATTCAGAAGAGTTTGCCCTCGACTCAAACTCGCAGCATGGTCGACACGTGGTCCGTGGAGGTCCTATGAGGTCATTGGAACTCTCCTTCATGCTCGAGGGAAGTTCCCGCCTACTCACGGCCTCAGCTAAGTCGCGGAAAAATGTTCAGCATGTTGAAAAATTTTCCGCGAGTAAAATTTGGCTGGCATGGTTCTTTTTAAATCGTAGTGCAGTGGAGTGCGGTCCCTATTTAATTACAGGCAGTCAAGGGCAGCCGTAGGCAATCTCCTTCGCGGTCTGATTTTGCATTCGCAGGCATTTTGATTGGCTCATTGGAGTTTCCAGGACCAAGGAAAACCGACCGGGAGGTAAAATGCCCGGTAAACTTTATTAAACATTGTCTGACTTCTTAAAAGTGTCTCCACTCCTTCTCTCCCCTTCTCTCCCCTTCTCTCCCCTTCTCTCTCCTTCTCTCCCCCTCTCGCCATTTCTCTCCCCTTCTCTCTCCGCCCCCCCCCCCCCCCCCGCACTCTCTAAAGGACTTACCGTACACTGTGCAGCCGTCTGTTCATCGTGGGTGTGAATTTCAGGCAGGGCTCCCCCGCTTTCCCTGGCCCCCGCCTTTGCGATGTGTGTGTGTGTGTGTGTGCGTGCGTGCGTGCGTGTGTGTGTGTGTGTGTGTGGTCGGTCGATCCAGCTCACGACCTCTGATCTCTGGTTCTTTCCGTGTAGTTGGCTGGTTATCCCTGTGGCCACGTAGGCTTGCTCCGGGTGCTCCAGTTTCCTTTTCACATCCCAAAGATGTGCGCGTTTGTAGGTTAATTGCTTTATGGTTTACCTCTACAATTCCCCTGGTGTGTAGAGAATGGAGAACATAGAACTGGTATGGAACGATGATGTGGTGTGGACTTGGTGGGCTGAAGGACCTGTTTCCCAATCAATTAAAATAATGCAACATCACCTGTTAATTAGCTGGGTCTCTGAACTCTTAAAATAGACGATTGCTGGATGACTTAATAGAGATCTTTGAAATTGTGATGACTTTTCTGGAGCAAAATACATAGAAACATAGAAACATAGAAATTAGGTGCAGGAGTAGGCCATTCGGCCCTTCGAGCCTGCACCGCCATTCAATATGATCATGGCTGATCATCCAACTCAGTATCCCGTACCTGCCTTCTCTCCATACCCCCTGATCCCCTTAGCCACAAGGGCCACATCTAACTCCCTCTTAAATATAGCCAATGAACTGGTCTCAACTACCCTCTGTGGCAGAGAGTTCCAGAGACCCACCACTCTCTGTGTGAAAAAATTCCTTCTCATCTCAGTCCTAAAGGATTTCCCCCTTATCCTTAAGCTGTGACCCCTTGTCCTGGACCTCCCCAACATCGGGAACAATCTTCCTGCATCTAGCCTGTCCAACCCCTTAAGAATTTTGTAAGTTTCTATAAGATCCCCTCTCAATCTCCTAAATTCTAGAGAGTATAAACCGAGTCTATGCAGTCTTTGTTCATAAGACAGTCCTGACATCCCAGGAATCAGTCTGGTGAACCTTCTCTGCACTCCCTCTATGGCAATAATGTCCTTCCTCAGATTTGGAGACCAGAACTGTACGCAATACTCCCGGTGTGGCCTCACCAAGACCCTATACAACTGAAGTAGAACCTCCCTGCTCCTATACTCAAATCCTTTTGCTATGAAAGCTAACATACCATTCGCTTTCTTCACTGCCTGCTGTACCTGCATGCCTACTTTCAATGACTGGTGTACCATGACACCCAGGTCGCGCTGCATCTCCCCTTTTCCTAATGGGCCTCCATTTAGATAATGGTCTGTTTTCCTATTTTTGCCACCAAAGTGGATAACCTCACATTTATCCACATTATACTGCATCTGCCAAACATTTGCCCACTCACCCAGCCTATCCAAGTCTCCTTGCAGTCTCCTAGCATCCTCCTCACAGCTAACACTGTCCCCCAGCTTAGTGTCATCCGCAAACTTGGAGATATTGCCATCAATTCCCTCATCCAGATCATTTATGTATATTGTAAATAGCTGGGGTCCCAGCACTGAGCCTTGCGGTACCCCACTAGTCACTGCCTGCCATTGTGAAAACGACCCATTTACTCCTACTCTTTGCTTCCTGTTTGCCAGCCAGTCCTCTATCCACATCAATACTGAACCCCCAATGCCGTATGCTTTAAGTTTATATACTAATCTCTTATGTGGGACCTGGTCGAAAGCCTTCTGGAAGTCCAGATCCACTGGTTCTCCCCTATCCACGCTACTAGTTACATCCTCGAAAAATTCCACAAGATTCGTCAGACATGATTTACCTTTCGTAAATCCATGCTGACTTTGTCCAATGATTTCACCACTTTCCAAATGTGCTGCTATCCCATCTTTAATAACTGACTCTAGCAGTTTCCCCACTACCGATGTTAGACTAACTGGTCTGTAATTCCCCGTTTTCTCTCTCCCCCCCTTCTTAAAAAGAGGGGTTACGTTTGCTACCCGCCAATCCTCAGGAACTACTCCAGAATCTAAAGAGTTTTGAAAGATTATCACTAATGCATCCACTATTTCCGGAGCTACTTCCTTAAGTACTCTGGGATGCAGCCTATCTGGCCCTGGGGATTTATCGGCCTTTAATCCATTCAATTTACCCAACACCACTTCCCGACTAACCTGGATTTCACTCAAGTACTCCTTTGACCCGCAGTCCCCTGCTATTTCCGGCAGATTATTTATGTCTTCCTTAGTGAAGACGGAACCAAAGTAGTTATTCAATTGGTCCGCCATATCCTTGTTCCCAATGATCAACTCACCTGTTTCTGACTGCAAGGGACCTACATTTGTTTTAACTAATCTCTTTCTCTTCACATATCTATAAAAACTTTTGCAGTCAGTTTTTATGTTCCCTGCCAGTTTTCTTTCATAATCTATTTTTCCTTTCGTAATCAAGCCCTTTGTCCTTCTCTGCTGGTCTCTGAATTTCTCCCAGTCCTCTGGTATGCTGCTTTTTCTGGCTACTTTGTATGCATCATCCTTTGCTTTGATACTATCCCTGATTTCCCTTGTTATCCACGGATGTACTACCTTCCCTGATCTATTCTTTTGCCAAATTGGGATGAACAATTTTTGTAGTTCATCCATGCAGTCTTTAAATGTCTTCCATTGCGTATCCACCGTCAACCCTTTTAGAATTGATTGCCAGTCAATCTTGGCTAATTCACGCCTCCTACCCTCAAAATTACCTTTCCTTAAGTTCAGAACCATTGTTTCTGAATTAACAATGTCACTCTCCATCCTAATGAAGAACTCAACCATATTATGGTCACTCTTGCCCAAGGGGGCACGCACAATATGACTGCTAACTAACCCTTCCTCATTACTCAGTACCCAGTCTAAAATAGCCTGCTCTCTCGTTGGTTCCTCTACATGTTGATTTAGATAACTATCCCGCATACTTTCCAAAAAATCCTCTTCCTCAGCGCCCCTGCCAATTTGATTCACCCAATCTATATGTAGATTGAAGTCACCCATTATAACTGTTTTGCCTTTGTCGCACGCATTTCTAATTTCCTGTTTGATACCATCCCCAACTTCACTACTACTGTTAGGTGGCCTGTACACAACTCCCACTAGCGTTTTCTGCCCCTTAGTGTTTCGCAGCTCTACCCATACCGATTCCACATGCTCCAAGCTAATGTCCTTCCTTTCCATTGCGTTAATCTCCTCTCTAACCAGCAACGCTACCCCACCTCCTTTTCCTTTCTCTCTATCCCTCCTGAATATTGACTATCCCTGGATGTTCAGCTCCCAGCCTTGGTCACCCTGGAGCCATGTCTCCGTGATCCCAACTATATCATACTCATTAATAGCTATCTGCACGTTCAACTCGTCCACCTTATTACGAATACTCCTTGCATTGAGACACAAAGCCTTCAGGCTTGTTTTTACAACGCTCTTACCCCTTATACAATTTTGTTGAGAAGTGGCCCTTTTTGATTTTTGCCCTGGTTTTGTCTGCCTGCCACTTTTACTTTTCACCTTGCTCCCTATTGCTTCCACCCTTGTTTTACACCCACCTGCCTCTCTGCTCTTGTACCCATCCCCCTGCCACATTAGTTTAAATCCTCCCCGACAGCACTAGCAAACACTCCCCCAAGGACATTGGTTCCATTCCAGCCCAGGTGCAGACCGTCCTGTTTGTACTGGTCCCACCTCCCCCAGAAATGGTTCCAGTGCCCTAAAAATTTGAATCCCTCCCCCTTGCACCATTTTTCAAGCCACGTATTCATCTGCAATATCCTCCTATTTCTACTCTGACTGGCACGTGGCACCGGTAGGAGTCCAGAGATTATTACCTTTGAGGTCCTACTTTTAAGTTTATCTCCTAGCTCCCTAAATTCACCTTGTAGGACCTCATCCCTTTTTTTCCCTATATCGTTGGTGCCAATATGCACCACGACAACTGGCTGTTCACCCTCCCCCTCCAGAATGTTCTGCAGCCGTTCAGTGACATCCCTGACCTTTGCACCAGGGAGGCAACATACCATCCTGGAGTCTCTTTTGCGGCCACAGAAACGCCTATCTATTCCCCTGACAATTGAATCCCCTATTACAATAGCCCTTCCCCTCTTTTTTCCCCCCTCATGTGCTGCAGAGCCACCCATGGTGGCATGAACTTGGCTGCTGCTGCATTCCCCTGATGAGCCATCTCCCTCAACAGTATCCAAAATGGTAAACCTTTTAGGAGCAGAATGAGCCAGTCCCCAAAAAATAAAACAGCCATGGCTTACAGATGAGGCTAAGAGCAGTGAGTGGGCGGGACATGGTTGAGACAAATAGTATAGATTCACTTTGGGAAAAGCTGGATAAATACATGAGAGGGAGGAAGTAAAGGGTTATGCTGATAGATTTAGAATAGGAATGGCTGGAGGCAGCAGTATTGAAGAATATACATCCATATGGGCTAATTGGGCCAATGTATTTCAGTGTAAGAGGCTGCAGCACCATTAGACTGAGAATGTACATGTTGTGTTGTTAGACTAGTCTGCCTTCAGCTGCTGAAGATGGAATTCTTTTCATTGCTAAATGCAAAACCCACATACTTTGAACATTTTAATTGTACTGTGCAAATACTTCCTGTACGTTTGAACGAGTGAGGGAAATTAGAGCGATACAATCGCAACATCTGTTCTACAGAAGCCTTAATGAAAGCCTTTATGTTGTTAGCAGAACTATAAATGTATATATGTCTACTCGAGATTAGAGGGTAGAACCTTTTTCAAGACTGTAACTGCGACTGGCCCCCTGTTAAATTACTGCAACATGCCCATAAAATGGTGCAAGACAGTTTTAACTCCTTTGAGCTTTTAAATTGGGGCTTGCAGTTCCCGATTAATATTCGCTTAAGGCACAATTATTCTAAGTCAAACAACCTTCTACAGTCTTGCATTTGAACAGTGGTATCCAGTGAAATACTTTACTGCACTAGTGTTAAATTACTGATGCAATTATTTTAGTGCATTAGAAATCGAGTTTGACACTAAAAGTTGACCTAATTGATAAATATTTACTTGACGTCCTTCAAAGAGCTGAATGCACAGATGTCATCCAGCAATCTTTTGGTCAGTGGATTCAATTTTTGGGTCTGTTTCTCAGTGGAGTTTGCCAATGAGCTGCTAGGATGGAGGCGAACAGGGGTCTGAAAGCAGAACAGGAGAGAGAGACTGGGAAGTGGACATCTCGTGAGGGTCTGTGCCAAACTCAGAGTATGTAGAGGAGCCCGTGCTTTGAAAGGTGTGGGCACTGGTGATCAGGAAGGTTAAACCATCACGACTTTGCCACCCTTGAAGCTATCTACTGAAATCTGAAAAAAATCAGGATTCATTTCTTAGTACTGGTAGTTTAGTTTTAGTTTGGAGGTACGGTGCAGGAACAAGCCTCCCCCACCCCCCCACCCACCCTCCCCCCCCCCCCCCCCCCCCCCGAGTCCACGTCGACCATCGATACCCACACACTAACACTATCCTACACACATATTGGATAATATATAATTTTACCTAGCCAATTAGCCTACAAACCTGTACGTCTTTGGAGTGTGGGAGGAAACTGCAGCTCCAGGAGAAAACACACACAGGTCATAGGGAGAACGTATAAACTCCATGCAGACAGCGCCCGTAGTCAGGATCGAACCCGCGTCTCCGGCACTGTAAAGCAGCAACTCTACCCCTGCGCCACTTGCCGCCCTAACGTTAATTGAGAAATATTGAGAGATGAGGAGTGTAATGAGCATGTATTTGGAATCCAGAGTCATTGAAGAAGGTATCTTGTCGCAGAGCTATGGATGGGTTGGGAGGTTGGTGGTAGGGGGTTACAGATAATCTGGTTTTGATGTCTGTGCATCGATCATGGAATAAAAACAAAACACAAAGGTCTGGGAGAACTTGGTGGGTCAGGCAGAATCTGCAGAGGGAATAGACAAACAAAGGGTTGGGTTGGGAGGGGAAGGGTCTTCAGACTGGAGAAGTATCTTGATCCAAACCACGTACTATCCCAAACTGAAAGTGTATTGCACATGCATAATCTTGAGCAAAACACAAAGTGTTGGAGTAACTCAATGGTTTAGGCACTAAAGATAGACACAAGATGTTGGAGTAACTCAGCAGGTCAGACAACATCTCTGATGAAAAGGAATAGGTGATGTTTTGGGTCGAAACCCTTCTTCAGGCACTATCTCTGGAGGAGTATCCGCAGTAGAACTATCAGGACATCACTACCTCTGGAGAACATCGAGCAACATCAAGGTGGAGAAGGGTTCCATCCAGAAACGCTGTCCATCCACGTCCTCCAGAAATTACTGCCTTACTTGTGGAGTTACTCCAATACTTGTAAGTATATTGGTGCATCTTTATCATTACAGGGTCTCAATCCTGAAATCCTCTGCATACGTGCACATACCCAGCAGGTTTATCACGTGGACTGCTGAAGAACAAGAACATGTGTCTGTCTATAAAGGGTTTCGGCCCGAAACGTTGCCTATCTCCTTCGATCCATAGATGCTTCTGCACCCGCTGAGTTTCTCCAGCATTTTGTGTAAACCCTGTCTGTCTATAGTACCTGACCCACTGAGTTACTCCAACACTTTGTGTTCACCAACACCTTCTGATGTGTAGTTTGGGGAGTGCATTAAATACTAGCATTGCCAGTGACACCCATAGCCAAGGAATGAATGTACAAACTGCACAGTGCAGGGAAGTTGCACATTGGCAGTCTGGTGGGCTGGGATATTGATCCAGAGCCACAGTGAATTCCCAGCACAGTTGTGGGTGACTTTACCTTCAAATAATTAAATAAATCTGGCAATAAAAGGCCCGTAAGAAAGGTGACCTTGAAACTATGGGGTTGTTATTAAAGCCATGTGGTGCACTAATGACGTTCAGGGAAGGAATTTTGCCAACCTTTGCTGTTTTGGCCCAGGTGCAATTTGAGACCAAATGGTTAACTTTGAAATAGCCTTTCAAATCAGACTGTTGAGGTATAAATCAGCAAAGCACAATGCGCTGGAGCAGTTCAGCGGGTTAGGCAGTATCTGGGGAGGGCATGGATAGACGACGTTTCAGGCTGGGACCTTCCTTCACAGTGAAGATGGGTCCTGGACCTCAGCGATGCCTATCCACGTCCTCCAGCGATGCTGCCTTACCCGCTGAGATACTCCTACACATGAACGATAAATGCTGGCCTAAATAAGACAACCCACATTCAGTGAAAGAGCAAATAACACAGGTCATCGATATCATTGCACGGAGACAGAAGGGCTTCTGCACAAGCTGATGCAAACACTTTTGCTTCTCAGATCTTTAACTCATTTTGGCATCCCTTGTACCACAGAGGGTACTGTTCACATTAATTGTTGTTGTTTGCCTTCTTAAAGTTATTGGACTCTTTGTGAGAGATCTGAGAACTCTGCTGTTGCTCTCCCATTGAAGACAAACTCTCTGTGCTAACTTGTGTTCTGCCATTAGGTCCGTCTAGCCTGAAATGGCAGGTGTTTGAGCAAACAGCCCTGGACAGCCACACGAGAACGTGCAGACATGTATAGTGAAGCTTTATTCAAAGTGTAACTCAATGGGTCAGGCAGCTTCTCTGGACAAAAAAGGTGGGTGACATTTCGAGATGGGACCCTTCAAAGGGTCCCGACCTGAAACAGCGCCCATCCTTTTTGAGACAGGATAGTTAACTTTGAAATAGCTTTGAAGGGTCCTGGCTCAAAACGTCACCCATCATTTTTCTCCTGACCTGCTGAGTTACTCCAGCACATTGTGTCTATCTTCGGTATAAACCAGCATCTGCAGTTCCTTCCTACAGATTAAAAGATCACTTTTTCTTGTCTTTATGATACTCAGGAGGATTTTGGGTAGCTGAAGTCACGGTGTGACACAGATGGACATCTTGGTTGAGTCGAAGGGGCCTGTTTTGTTGCTGCCTGATTTGAGAACACTATTATCATCTTAGAGAACTTTAAACTCCCCTGTGGTGGCCTGCCCTTATTTTCCTAACCACCACCGAGTTCTTGGATCTGATATTTCCAAATCGCTCAACAGCACGAGCTGCAAAGTCCCTTGTGTCCGAGTCTTAACCATCGGGGCTGCTAATGAATATAAATGCACATTAGTGTCACTGGGCAGTGGGTTTAATTCAGATTGGTAATTAGAGACTCAGTGCATTAGTTTGGGAGAGTGTGCCAGAGCTATCGTATCCTGTTGTGTCCCCTAGTCGAAGGTCTGCCAATCACCCTACCTCCTAATTTACACTTAGCGCCTCTCCAACCAATCAATGAATTAAATATTTGAGTCCTTCAAAATTGATTTCTTTCTATTTCCTCACGATATGCTGCTGCAATGAGGGGGGAGATTACAATGACAATTCTTGGTTTAGTTTCGTTTAGAGAAACAGTATAAAAGCAGACCATTCGGCCCACTGAGTCCATGATGATAGCCCCTTGAGTTACAGCTTACTGGTTCCCAGGGCACATCCATCAATCCTATTCCCCCGGTATTTATTTCCCCCAGATCATTTCTCTCACAGTTGCTCACAAACTCTCCCTTGATACCTCTGACTCTCATCTACACTGTTTTCTGTAATCAGTTAAACTACTGAATATTACAGCTTTAGATATGGAAGGGGAATTGGGAAACATGCATTCAAGGGTGAATAAATCTGACAATTCTTCTTGATGTGCACCGATATATGTTACAGAATCAGGCCTTTCCGCCCCATCTGTCCATTCCAGGGATTATGCCCACCTTAAGCCATTTTGCATCTGTCAGTGGTAGAGGTGGGGTGGCAGATTGCAACCTTCACATAGTCCGCCCTGTTTCGACTAATGCGATCAACTCGACGTGCACAAACGGAAGATCAAATAGAACAAGTTGTCCAACAACTTTAGGCTGTGCATGCCACATGAAAGAAGAAGTGGTAGAGGTGCCAATAGACAATAGGCGCAGGAGTAGGCCATTCGGCCCTTTGTGCCAGCACCACCATTCAATGTGATCATAGCTGATCATCCCCAATCAGTACCCCATTCCTGCCTTCTCCCCATATCCCCTGACTCCGCTATTTTTAAGAGCCCTATCTAGCTCTCCCTTGAAAGCCTCCAGAGAACCCGCCTCCACCGGGTTTGGGAGATGCGTGGCAGGGACCATCTTAAAAGTGGATATCAAGATGAAGTGTTTTAGGCAGAAAATTTCAGAGGATTGGGCTGAAAATAACACGGCAAGGCAGTGAGGAATCTAGTGGAATCCATTGCCACAGAAGGCTGTGGAGGCCGAGTCAATAGACACTTTTAAGGTGGAGGTTGACAGATTCTTGTTTAGCATGAGTGTCAGGGATTATGGGGAGAATACAGGAGAATGGGGTTGAGAGGGAGAGATAGATCAGCCATGATTGAATGGCGGGGTTGACTTGCCGGGCCAAATGGCCTATTTCTGCTCCTAGAACGTATACATTTAGACAATAGACAATGGACAATAGTTGCAGGAGTAGAACATTTGGCCCTTCCAGCCAGCACCGCCACTCAATGTGATCATGGCTGATCATTTATGAACTTATGATCCTATGACTGCGAGGAGAGGTTGCAAAGGTAGGGAAGGGTGAGGAGATTGAGTGGAAACACGACAGAGAATTTTGAAAAGCAGGGTGAGAAGTTTAAAATGGAAGCATTGCTTCAGAAATGCAGCTTCCATCCTGTACTTTAGCACAGTCTGGGAGGAACGGATTTCACAAAAGACAAGCGATCTCCCGACAATGCAAAGACAGAGTACTGAGCATAAAACAATACTGCTTACATTTCAGAATTGGCCAGATCTTTTTGTCACGTTTTGCTTCAACAAGGCTGCATTCTCCAGCATATTTCATGAGCTCAGGAAGTCTCGAATTACCACACAGTCATGGATGTACTTTGGAAATGTCATCCTGGTGATATAGATTATGGGGAAGTGTAGGTGTTTACAGAGCGTATAGGAAGTATCTCCAAGCCCATTACCAGCTGAGATAAGGACTTATGTGTACACTTATGAGACTGCTCTGACAGAATGGATAAAAGGTAGGTCACCTTAATTGACCTTTCCAAATCCATCAATAGCCTGCCACTATCCTGACATGATTGTCCTTTATAATATAATTCCATTTACTCATCTATGTGTTGTGTGCACAACAGAATATACCTCTGAGAAAAGAGGTGGTGTCAATTTAGCCTGCTGTGCTCTGGTAGATTACAATTACACAGTTAATCAGTTTAATCAGATGGCGACACTAGCTCTTGCTGAAATGGCACGCCACTGAGGGCAAGGGCACTGGGCAGTTCTGGGCATGTTGTCAGCATAGATCCACTCCCAGCACTCTCCCATCAACCAGACAGTGTCTCCAGTAGGAGTCATGTCTTTAACACAGGTTTAGTATGAGAGAATAAGAGCTGGACTGAGAGAGCGAGTGCCGAAGGGGAGAGCCAGAGGAAGAGCAGAAAAAGAGGGCAACATTAAGTGTGTGTGAGAGGGAGAGAGAGAGAGAGGAGAGAGAGAGAGAGAGAGAGAGAGAGAGAGAGAGAGAAACGCTGGTCACCGTGTGGGGTTGAGAGTATTGTAAACAATGAATACTGTTGTACTACAATGATTTGTTTGTTATAGTGTTATTTTTGATTATGTTTTGATGTTGTAGTATATGATTGTGTTGAATAAAGTTTTTGAAAAAGAACAAAAAAAAAAAAGAGAGAGAAAGATGGGGGAAGATGGAGACAAAATGCTGGAGTAACTCAGCGGGACAGGCAGCATCAATGGAGAGAAGAAATGGGTGACGTTTCCGGTCGAGACCCTTCTTCAGACCCGGGCCTCGAGCCGAATCATCACCCATTCCTTCTCTCCAGAGATGCTTCCTGTCCCGCTAAGTTACTCCAGCATTTTGTGTCTATCTTCAGGTTATACCAGCATCTACAGTTTCTTCCAACATATAAAATTTGTGGGATATGGAATGAGCAATGGAGCAAAGGGGAACGAAAGAGATGGAGTCAGTGTGAGCGTTTTAGTGAGCAGATCGGAGAAAGAGAGTGTATGTTAAGAACCGTATGCCATGTACCATAATTTTAATACATTTTTGTTCAAGCACCGCTATTTGGTTACAAATTACTATCCTCAGTCATAGACTAAAGGGCCTGTCCCACCAGCATGCAACTCTATGCGATGAGCGCGATCAAACTAGAAGCGGGGGCCGCGCGGAGGTCGGGTGATCCCCTATACAGGGCCGTTCCCACCAGCATGCGCCTGCATGCGGCAAGCGCAGTAGGGGTCGTGCGGAGGTCGGGTGAGTGGCGCAACGCGGCGCAAAATGAGGCGAACTTGGAGCGAAGTCTAAGGTAAGTTCGCCAGGACAGAGAGGGGCACACAGAGAGGGGCACAGAGGCACATACACACACAGGGCCACGGAGCCACACACACAGAGGGTCACGGAGGCACCTACAGAGAGGGTCACGGAGGCACGACGTCGAGACGGTGTGTAATGCGTCGAGACGACTGCGAGCCGACAAGCCGTTGCCGCGCGGAATTTTTGGACATAGTCAGTTTTTCGGAACCCCGCGCGATGTCGGGACGAACTCCGCACAATTCTGCACGGCTCCGGCGATCGAAGTGGGACCGGACCCGCGACGCCGGACGGCTCAAGCGACCACGTTAGGTCGCGCTCATCGCATGGAGTTGCATGCTGGTGGGACAGGCCCTTTAGACTTATACAGCATGGAAGCTCGGCCTTCGGCCCAACTTGTGCAGACTGACTATGTTCCCTACAGGGCCTGTCCCACTTGGCGACTGCCGGCAACATTGACTGATGTTTTAGGTCACTGAAAAATTAGCGGCGTGATTCAGTGTGACGCGGCGGTGACTCGGCGTGATGACGTGTGACACACGGTGTTTTTTCAAGTGTCGCAACATTTTTTCTGTTGCCGCTGGATTTTGAAATGTTCAAAATCTTTTGGCGACCCTGATATGATGCCGGCAGGCCCTTAACTGAGTTAATCCCACTCTCTGGACTATATCCCTCTGAATTTTTCCTATCTATGGATATATCCAAGTGTCTTTTAAGTTAAATAATTGTACAGCTTCCTCAAGCAGCTTTTGTTCCATATCTGCACCACACTCATGTGGAAAACATTGACCTTAAAGTCCCATTAAATCGTGTCATGAGTCAAGAGTGTTTAATTATTGCATGTACCAAGGATGGAATAATTAAATTTGTTCTTGCAGCAGCACAACACAATACAATAAATCTTTCTCTTCTTACCTAAAAGGGGGCGGCACGGTGGTGCAGCAGTAGAGTTGCAGCCGCACAGCGCCAGGGACCCTGGCTCGATCGTGACTACAGGTGCTGTCTGTACGGAGTGTTTGGTTTCCTCCCACACTCCATAAATGCACAAGTTTGTAGGTTAATTGGTTTGGTATAAAATGTAAATTGACCGCAGTGGAGTATAGTGTTAATATACGGGGATCGCTGGTTGGCACGGACTCGGTGGGCCGAAGGGCCTGTTTCAGCGCTGTATCCCTAAACTAAACTAAACTAAACTAAACTAAACTAAACTAAACTAAACTAAACTAAAATCTATGCCCCAAAACGAGAGACTTGCCTACCCTGGAGAAAAGTGATGGCTATTCATCTAAACTAAATACTCGTGATTTTATAAACCTATAAACCTCTAGTAGAATGTTCTGTTGATAGCTCTGTTGCTCTTTATTTGCAAATACACATATAGCAGAAAAGAGACATTGCAAATCGGCAAGTGTGGAAATATTTATAACCGCACATGCACATACCTTTCTTGCACTAGTACTAAGATCATTGGGCATCACACTCTCTGCTCAAATAGGCAATCAAATTATTGATGCTCTTTAATGGATCTTGTTATGTGTGGACTGGCGGCTGTATTAGTATAAATTACAGCACTGACTAAGATTTTTGGGATGTGTAGAAACACAATATCAGTGCAATTCTGCTCTTCTCTACATGAAAGGTGCCTGAACAATCCTATGTAGCTGGGCACAGTTGAGGTCTCTCATTAGTTCGGAAGATTATCTCCACCCCTGCTGGAGTGCAGATGAGAAGCTCCAGTGCGATGGGAAAGATTGGGTAAAGTGTTGGGCCAATAACACAGCCTGAGACGGCACTGAATGCTCAAGCACTGCATTAATAATGGTGTCATGGCATACACGGTCTGTGGCAAATCACGGGGAAAACACTCTAATGGTGGAATCATGCTTCACGGAAAGGAAGCTGTTGTTGTTGGAGGCAAATCAGCCCTGAGAGATCACTCTATGTGTGTGTGTGTACATGTGTGTGTGTGTGGACATGTGTGTGTGTGTACACATGTGTGTGTGTATATGTGTGTGTGTGTGTACACGTGTTTGTGTGTGCACTTGTGTGTGTGTACCTGTGTATGCACTTGTGTGTGTGTGTGTACATATGTGTGTATACATGTGTGTGTGTACATGTGTGTGTGTACATGTGTGTGTGTACATGTGTGTGTACCTGTGTGTACTTGTGTGTGTGTACTTGTGTGTGTGTACTTGTGTGTGTGTGTGAGCACTTGTGTGTGTGTGCACTTGTGTGTGTGTACCTGTGTATGCACACTTGTGTGTGTGTGTGTGTGTGTGTGTGTGTGTGTGTGTGTGTACTTGTGTGTGTGTGTGTGTACATGTGTGTGTACTTGTGTGTGTGTGTGAGCACTTGTGTGTGTGCGCACTTGTGTGTGTGTACCTGTGTATGCACTTGTGTGTGTGTGTGTGTGTGTACTTGTGTGTGTGTGTGTACATGTGTGTGTACTTGTGTGTGTGTGTACTTGTGTGTGTGTGTACACATGTGTGTGTGTATATGTGTGTGTGTGTATATGTGTGTGTGTGTACACGTGTTTGTGTGTACATGAGTGTGTGTGTAAATATGTGTGTATACATGTGTGTGTGTACATGTGTGTGTGTACATGTGTGTGTGTACATGTGTGTGTACCTGTGTGTACTTGTGTGTGTGTACTTGTGTGTGTGTACTTGTGTGTGTGTACTTGTGTGTGTGTGTGAGCACTTGTGTGTGTGTGCACTTGTGTGTGTGTACCTGTGTATGCACTTGTGTGTGTGTGTGTGTGTGTGTACTTGTGTGTGTGTGTGTGTACATGTGTGTGTACTTGTGTGTGTGTGTGAGCACTTGTGTGTGTGCGCACTTGTGTGTGTGTACCTGTGTATGCACTTGTGTGTGTGTGTGTGTGTGTACTTGTGTGTGTGTGTGTACATGTGTGTGTACTTGTGTGTGTGTGTACTTGTGTGTGTGTGTGTGTGTGTGTGTGTGTGTACATGTGTGTGTGTGTGCACACTTGTGTGTGTGTGTACCTGTGTGTGTATTTATGTGTGTGTGTGTGTGTGTACGTGTGTGTGTGTACATGTGTGTGTACTTGTGAGTGTGTTTGTGTATTTGTGTGTGTACTTGTGTGTGTGTGTACCAGTTTGTGTACTTGAATGTGTGTGTACTTGTATATGTACTTGTGTGTGTGTGTGACCACTTGTGTGTGTGCAGTTCCTTCCTACACATTGCATATCACTTTGATTACATAGGGTATAGTCTTGCATTAAAAGATTGAATTGATATATACAGCATGGAAATAGGCCCTTTGGCCCACCCAGTCCATGCCGACCATCGATAACCCTTTCACATTCGTTTTATGTTATCCCACTTTCTCATCCACTCTGTGCACACTGGGGACAATGTTTACAGAGGCTAATTAACCTACAGACCTTTGGGATGCGAGAGGAAACCCACACGATCACAGGTCGAACAAGCAAACTCCACACAAACAGCAACCAATGTCAGGATCGAACCTGTGTCTCTGGCGCTCTGAGGCAGCGGCTCGACCAGCATCACCACTGTGTGCTGCCACCAGAGTGCACCAACTAAAGGGCCTGTCCCACCAGCATGCAACTCTATGCGATTAGCGCGACCTAACGTGGTCGCTTGAGCCGTCCGGCGTCGCAGGGCCGGTCCCACTTCGATCGCCGGAGCCGTGCGGAATTGTGCGGAGTTCATCCCGAGTTCGTCCCGACACCGCGCGGGGCTCCGAAAAACCGAATATGTCCAAAAATTCCGCGCGGCAACGGCTTGGCGGCTCGCAGTCGCCTCGACATTTACACACCGCCCCGACATCGTGCCTCCGTGAACCTATTTGTAAGTGCCTCCATGACCCTCTATGTGTGTGGCTCCGTGGCCCTGTGTGTGTGTGTACCTCTGTGCCCCTCTCTGTGTGCCCCTCTCTGTACTTGGACTTCGCTCCCAGTTCGCCTCACTTTGCGCCGCGTTGCGCCACTCACCCGACCTCCGCGCGGCCCCTACTGCTGGTTTGGTTGCGCTTGCCGCATGCAGGCGCATGCTGGTGGGAACGGCCCTGTACAGGGGATCACCCGACATCCACGCGGCCCCCGCTTCTAGTTTGATCGCGTTCATCGCATAGAGTTGCATGCTGGTGGGACAGGCCCTTTAGTGTATGCTATTTGGACCAAAACGAACCCTAAATAAGTTTTGCTTTACGGGAGCAATAGTCTGACATGCTGCTTGCTGCCCAAATCCTGCCGAGCTATAATAATGATGTCTCCGTATGAAGACTGTGCGAGGGACTGAGAATTTCAGCGCAACAATTAGCTGCAGAGCATGAAGCACATTTGGCCATGAACTAATTATGAACTGCACAGTGGCTGGCCATTTGCTGGAATGCGGTGTGAACTGAAGTTAACAGAATAAGAAAACAGACTCATTATTTTAAACTCCAGCAGCTATAAATGTATTATTTAAGCACACATGAAATAATTCAAGAAATCCACCGTTAAACCTCCCAATTTCCATCTCTGTGATATTTCCTGGGATTTTTCTCAGCCCATCTGTAGTTCAATTCCTCATCCATAACTTTGTACCTGCAATGGTCCGACTTTTCCTGGTGATCTTTCTCCCCCTGTGAACTCGGTTGCCCTTTGTGTTAACCTGCCTATACTGTATCCAAAGAACACTCTCTTGTTGCAGAGCTACCCTGGATCCCTGTTATGTTGCAGCCCGATCATAAAATCGTAGGTGGATGCAAAACGCTGGAGTAACTCAGCGGATCAGTCAGAAGCTTTATCCAAACGGTGGAAATGTCAAAGACTAAAAGGGCATACCTTTGAGGTAAGAGAGGAAAAATTTAAAGAGGATGTGCGGAGCAAGCTTCTACCCAGAGAGTAGTGCTTACCTGGAATTCACAGCCAGGGATGTTGGTGGAGGCAGATACAATAGTGGCATTTAAGAGGTTTTTGGATAGGCATATGTTTATGCAGAAATTGTAGTGATGTGGATGAGATTAGTTTATCTCAGCAACATGTTTGGCACAGACATTGTGGGCCGAAGGGCCTGTTCCTGTGCTAAACTGTTCTATATATGACAGGCAGATTAAATTATTTTAGCCTGACATCGAGATCAGCACAGACATTGTGGGCCGAAGGGCCTGTTCCTACTAAAGACGTATCAGCCAGTAAATATATATGAGAACTGGTCTTCATTCCAGGATAATGATAGCTTCATGACTCAAAACTATTGTTTGCAGAGAGAAGTAATGCACTGGTAAATAAATGCTGTCTGGATTCACAACAAAGCTATTTGAACATGCGGAGGTGTTCTTATCCATGTTAACTATGCAAACTCTCACTGTTAACTGTGCAATTCTACTCAGCCACTTGTCTACACCCATAATGTTAATCTACACTATATAATTGTAACTATTATAATTTTATTTTTTAGTTTTTAATCGCCTGCTGTTATCTTGCTTACACATTAAACCTCAACGTACATTTAGTTCAGCGGGATTCTTCCGAGAGATCCTACCACAGGATTCTCCTATGGGATTCGTTCACGAGGCCTTCTCCTAACTCTTCTTTTGCTGAATAAAGAACTTCTACATCAAAAACTCTGACTGATTCAACGACTCGTTCAAAGTCACAAATTACAGGATTCGTGTTATCAAAGGAGGCCAGTTAACCTGCAGCTAATGTGTACAGGAATCCTGCTTCAAAACATGTCCCTGGACATTTTCTCTCCTTCCTCCTGCATTACACCTTCCCTCCAAATACAGTATTTCCTTCATGTAGTCTGCCCGGCACATGAAATCCACAGAGAACAGTTTGTTTTCATCCTTCACAGTGTGCTGGTGAAATATTAAACTGCATCACTTGGCTGCATAAAACTATTCATCTTCATAGCTTTCTGTGCCGCATGTTACATTGGCTGAACTGCCAAATTGGTCTCCATTAAATAACCACTGTGGTGTGAGACTGCACTGTGTGACACCATCACAGAGAATAAAACATGTGGCTCACATACGGACCATAAAAAGTGAAAATAAAGGACGTATTTGTGTCGTGCCTTTCAGAGCCATAAGATTTTCCCGAGTACTTTACAGCCAATGAAGTACTTTGAAGTTGCCTAAAATATATATATTCCTGACCGGATTACACTAAATGCGTTGTGTAGACATGTCAAGGAGTTGAACTGTGCTTCATACAGTATATTCACTCCATTGACTTTAGTGGGATGTATTTTGGAGACTGCGATAACAATGAGCTATAAGAAAACATCTTTTGTATTTTCAACTGGGGACGCAGTCCTATGAAGGTTATAACCTAAGTGTTTAGGTATTGGGCACAAATGGTGTCACGGTGGTGCAGCAGTAGAGTTGCTGCCTTACAGGGCCAGAGACCTTGGTTCGATCCTGACTACGGGTGCTGTCTGTATGGAGTTTGTGCGTTCTCTCTGTGACCCGTGTGGGCTTTCTCCGGGTGCTCAGGTTTTTTCCCACGCTCTAAAGACGTACAGGGTTGTAGGTTAATTGGCTTCGGTAAATATTGTAAATTGTCCCTGATGTGTGTAGGATAGTGTAGTGTGCGAGGATCACTGGTCGGTGTGGACTCGGTGGGCCGAAGGGCCTGTTTCCACACTGTTTCTCAAAACTAAACTAAACTAAACTAATGGAAGAACTCCATTGGAGGAAGATGTTCAGACCTGTCAAACCATTTGGAGAATGTTATAATTTAATTTACTGGTTGTGGTTCCATAATACTCAGTAATCTTGTTGAGCACATGGAAGATATAAACAAATAAAATTTGATTCTCTCGTTATATAGAAACAAGGAACTGCAGATGCTGGATTACAAAAAAAGACACAAAGTGCTGGAGTAATTTAGCGCAACAGGACGCACCTCTGGAGAACATGGATCAGTGACATTTCAGGTCAAAACCTTCCATCAGTCTGAATTTACTGATTCATTCATTCATTGCATGGCAGGCCTTGACATTAAATTAATGTAGTTACGAATGACATTCATATAGTGCGTTCATTGGTGTTTGTATTGGTTTATTTTTGTACATTTACTGAATACAGTTGAAAGCTTTTATTTGAAGGCTAACTATGAAATCAGATAATACCTTATATGAATACAATCAAGGCATGAACAAGTACAATAGGTTGGGATAAGAAAAAAATACCAGAGTATAGAATATAATTTTTCAGCATTGGAGCATTACAGTTCAAGAGAAAAGTTCCAATGAGGTAGGTTGGAAGATCGTGATTACACCTTAGCTCCTTCTTCTTTCGTGTGGCGTGCACAGCCTAAAGTCATTGGACAACTTGTTCTATTTGATCTTCCGTTTGTGCACGTCGAGTTGATTGCATTAATCGAAACAGGGCGGACCACGTGAAGGTTGCAATCTTCCACCCCACCTTAACTCCTGGGAAGACCAGTCAGAATTCTGATAACAGAGGGGAAGAAGCTGGTCCCTGATTGCCGATGGCTGTGCGTGATTTCAAGCTTCCGTACCTTCTGCCCAACGAGAGCAGGGAGAAGAGGGTATAACCGAGGTGAAAAACCTCCTTGATTATATTGGCTGCTTTGTGGATGCTGTCAATGGGGGCGAGTCTGGTGTGTGTGATGGACTGGGCTACATCTAAGGTCTACATAAATGAGTTAACAATTGAAACGTGCCAGTTAATGTGACCAAAAGCTTACATTAGAGGAGTGCCTTAAAGAATATAATAGATAGTTGAAAAGAGATATGGAGAGTAAACTCAATCTATATTTGTATTTTTCTTTCAATAGCATAAATCACTGTGGGGAGCATTGGAATCCATGGCAGACAGTCCTTCGGGAACATGTACATATGCACATACCTCGGAACGTGGAGCAGGAGTATCCCATTCAGCGGCTGAAGCCTGGACTAGCATTTAAAACAATTGTGGACTAATGGACTGTAATCTCAAACTTGCCAATCCCACCCACCAGTAGCAAACTTTCACCCTATTGCTTATAAAGAAAATATCTCCTTAGCCTTAAAAAACATTCACACATGGATCACCAAGCTTGTAGTCACAATTATGTTAACCTAGGCAGGGAAATGAAGGGTCTAATGTAGCCGCACAAATGTGTGATACCTGCACTGAGTACTATTAACCTTGTCAACTTCCATCTGAGGAATAGCTTGCCTCTTAATGGAAATTCAGTAGACACAAAAGATTGCTTTTTCCTCCCCGGTTGTTTACTCAGTGTTCACAGTCCTTACTTAAAGACCAAAGCAGGGTGAGCTATAAAGCTCTGAGAGCCATTATGGAAACACGACACGTAGACTCTTGCAACAACCCATAACAAAAGTCTCAGGAAACTTGAACAGTAATTGGCACCAGACTCCAATGCACTTCTGGGTTAGATAAGCACTCCCTTTAATGATTATTAGGTTTGCTCGGTTCTGCAAGCGTAACAGAACTTAAATGACTTCAGGGTTAAGAAATTATTTCCCCATTTGGGGACTCCTGACTGAAATTGTTCTTGTTCACAAACGCAGAAATTTACAGTACGGAGAAAAGTCACTCAGCCCATTTGGTCCTGGTGGCCGACAAAGAGCTGTCGAGACCGATCCCAGCTCAGCTATCCAACCCGTGTCTCGTTGGTCAGAGAACATCTAAAACTCGCCTACGATACGATAAACTTTATTCAACCACGGAGGGAAATTGGTCTGCCGACAGTCACAACACTCAAGATAGGCAAAAACTTGAAATTAACAGAGTGTTGGCTGGCTGCCTGCCGTGTGCACAGAGCCCTCACCGGATAAAATGAACAAACAAACAAACAAACAAACACAGACTTATCCCCTGGGCAGAGGATTCTAAACTTGAGTGTCCATCCCCCACACAGGGTCCCCCTTTGTTCTACCACCGTCCCTCACGATGGTCCCCCCTCCCCCGCCAGGTCCTCCAGTGTTCTTCACTGTCCCCTACACGGGTCTCCATTATCGTCCCCTCCCCACGTCACGCTCATCGACCATGAGGCCCGACCACCACCGAGGTTCGTGTTGCCGCTGAGGCCCACGTTGCCGGCGAGGCTCCACTGCCGGTGAGGCTCCCTCTGCCGCCTCTGAGGCTCCCATCATTGCCACCAAGGCTCCCGTCGCCGCCACCGCTGAGGCTTCACCGCAGTTCCATGGGGCACGTTCTGGTGTTTGGTCGTCATTCTGGTCGGCGGGTAAATCGGGCCCGCGCAGCTCCCCGGGGAGACACTCCTGCCGTGAGCCTGGCTCCCCGGGATACCTAGGTATCTCTTAAATGCGGTGGGACTTGCTGCCTCCACCACACTTTCACACAGAGGTTTCCAAACCCCCACCGCTCCTTACTCAATCTTTCTCTGATCCCTCTACCAAATAACTTAAACCCATGTCCCGTATTATTGACCTCTTGTTTTCACCATGCCGAGGCCTCATATTGATTTATATATCCTGACTGAATCTGTTTCAAATAATGCACTCAATCTGATCTCATAGCTCCAGCCCTAGATCTCCAGTGCACCATCCCATCCCGTACAGATGTAGCCAGAACTGAATGCAGAACTGCTCACACGCCTGGCTTTTATGTTTCAAGTGAGTAGATTTTCAGTTAGATAGTAGACCTGTTGCCTCACGGGTCCAATGACCAGGGTTCAATCCAGACCTCTAGTGCTATCTGGGTTACGTTTGCCTTTGTCCATGTGGGTTTTTCCATGTGCTCCGGTTTCCTTCCAAGTACATTTTCCTTAATCTCCATTCCCTTTGTCCTGTTTTCACACCTTACACTTCCTTATCTATGCATCTCCCTCTCCCCTGACATCAGTCTGAAGAAGGGTCTCGACCTGAAACGTCACCCATACCTTCTCTCCAGAGATGCTGCCTGTCCCGCTGAGTTACTCCAGCATGATGTGTCCATCTTTGGTTTAAACCAGCATCTACAGTTGCTTCCTACACATTCCTTGTTTCTGTGGTGTAATGCTCTATGAGATTGAGCAGAAGCAGTATTAAGCATAGAATTAATCTGAAATCAAGGGATGATTTTAACCAACACAAGACAGATGCCGATTATGAGTTGAAATGTTGACAATTCCTTTCTCCTCACGGAGCTACTCGACCCACTGACTACCTCCAGCAGTAAAAGGGAGACACATGGAACTTCAGATGCTGGAATCGTGAGCAAAACTGGTGTGCTGGAGAAACTCTGCCGGTCATGCAGCATCTGTGGAGGGAATGGACAGACAGTTCCTCCAGCACTTTGTCAATTGCTCCAGATTCCCATATCTACAGTCTCTGGATACAAATTAAAATAGTCAGTTTTATTTATTTGCCAGAATCTGTTTAATGCTCACTTAAAATAGAGCAGTGCGTGTTTAGAATACAAAGCGCTGGAGTTACTCAGCATCTCTGGAGGACATTGATGGGTGACGTTTCCAGCTGGGACTCTTCTTCTGACTCATAGGTGACATTTAGGTGACTATATGAGTACTGCGATGAGTAAACGAGCATTGATTTTAGAAACATAGAAACATAGAAAATAGGCGCAGGAGTAGGCCATTGAGCCCTTCGACCCTGCACCGTCATTCAATATGATCATGGCTGATCATCCAACTCAGTATCCTGTACCTGCCTTCTCTCCATACTCCCTGATCCCCTTAGCCACAAGGACAACATCTAACTCCCTCTTAAATATAGCCAATGAACTGGCCTCAACTACCTTCTGTGGTAGAGAATTCCAGAGATTCACCACTCTCTGTGTGAAAAATATTTTTCTCATCTCGGTCCTACAAGATTTCCCCTTTATCCTTAAACTGTGACCCCTTGTTCTGGACTTCCCCAACACTGGGAACAACAGTTTTTCATGGTTTAAGTGGGAAGTCTGCACCTTGGGCATGTACCCCTCAGTACTCCACTGGGATTGAGAGTTCAAGTCCATCGAGCTGGTCTTGAGTTTGTAACTATGCAACAGGACTGATGGCTGAGCCCTAACATATAACTAGCTGAAATTATTGGGCAACCAATGCTGACAATTGACACCGTGCACCATATAAACACAAAACATGTTAATACTCCATGTTAATTTGGCTTGGTTATACAGCAGCTAACATGATCATATTATTAAGTCATGACTCCGTACCACTGCGTTCCATAAGGAGCAGCAGCCAAAGGGTACTTAGTGGCCTCTTGTTTCAGGGATTGTAGATGTAGGAGCCGAGACATTAGCACACAGCTTTGCTGCCCAATTAAATAATCAATAACGATTTCAAAGCACCTCATTCCATTGATTTCCTTGTAACTCTACATCAGCTGGGCTCTAAGCAGAATCTCGCGCACAAGATGGTCTGAATAGTTCATGAGTGAGCTGGCTGTGATTCCATATTTAACAGGATATAAACTGTCAGCTCGGCCCAGAGGGAGGGTAGGAGCACTGCGATACCGGTCGCAGAGGGATCAGGAGACTTCTCATCTATCTGCAGCAAGCCCGAATCAAAAGGCAAGGAGTCGAAGGGAAAAATAATTCGGAAAGCCGAAGGAAAAGACTGCTGGGAGGTCTTTGGCTTTGCTTGGTGTGCGATGGTGGCAGTGTTAGTTCCTTAAACAAACTATCCTCTGGGAGGATGCAAAGCAACTGTTGCCATGCTATTTCCTCAGTGAGACTGATGAGGAACAATGTCTTAGATTCCAAGCCCTGTTACAAAGAATCACCCTGGGCTCTCGGTACACAGATTCTCGTGTCTTTCACTCATTTTCCTCTAGATGAAAGGAGTATTGTTGCTTGCATCTTTCCCTGTATGCTATGGACGAGGCCAGCCTATGGGACCAGTGACTGTTCTGACAAGGCCTGTGAAGTACTTTAGCAAGACACAAAGTTCTGGAGTGACTCAGCGGGTCAGGCAGCACTCTGGGGAACATGGATAAGCTGTGTTTCGCAGCGGCACCCTTCCTTGAACTTCTTCAGAAGTGCTTTCCCCTTTCTACAATCAGTCTGAGGAAGGGTTCTGACCCAAAACATCACCCATCCATTTTCTCCAGAATGCTTTCTGACCCACTGAGTTACTCCAGCACTTTGTGTCTCTTTTTGTAGACCAGCATCTGCAGTTCCTCTACTCTGTACTTTAGCAAGTGTTGAAAGTTGCAATAATCAGATTCAACAGCTCATTAATTTAAGGCTCTCACAGTTTTTACATGCTGAAAGGTCAATACAATAATTGTGCTGTAAATAAAGAAATCCCTAAGTGTCCTGACATTCACTTGTAAGCATATTAGTTTATTATGCATAAGTCTTGATTGGCTAGTCATGGAATGACCTGTGAGTTTCTTTGACCAATCATCCCTGCTGGGATTGTCAGCAGGCTAATTGACCAAGGATAGGATATTTTGGGCATAAACATGATAAATGCGGGTACATCACTGCAAGTGTTCAACGGGTGATAGATGCAGAGAACTGATTTTCTCGCTGGGGAGAACACAGAACAAAAAAAAGTGTAAAATAATTAATGTCAGTATGTTAAGGCAGGGAAGCATTTCTTCATATAATATGCTCTGCAAGTTAGGATTTCTGTCCCTTTCCGAATTTTAAAGGAAAAGGGGAAGTTAATCTGAAATTTCAAAACTTAAAGCCCTGTCCCACTGTACGAGCTCATTCAAAGAGTTCTCCCGAGTTTGCCCTGATTCGAACTCGGAGATTTACGGTAATGGCCGCTCGTCGGTACTCGGGGCTCTCGTGGACATTTTTCAACATGTTGAAGAATCTTCACGAGTCTTCCCGAGCTTACCGCATTTCCCGAGTAGCGCTACGAGCCGCTAAGAGACGTCTCCGAGCTCCGATGTACCCGCTACGTTCATTCTCCGTGCTTACCACGAGTTTGTTTTTTTTTAAACTCGGGAGAGCTCTTGGAATGAAGTCATACAGTGGGACAGGGCCATAACATTGAGAGCTTCGAAGATAGACACAAAAAGCTGGAGTAACTCAGCGGGACTGGGTGATGTTTTGGGTCAAGACCCTTCTTCAGACTGATGACCCTTCCATCTCTCCAGAGATGCTCGCTGTCCCGTTCAGTTACTCCGGCATTTTGTGTCCATCTTTGGTTTCAACCAGCATCTGCAGTTCCGTCCCACACATTTGGAGCTTCCATCAGGTATGGGGAATAATGAGCACACAAGAGACTGTAGACGCTGAACCATGAGCGGAAAAAAAGTGTTGGAGGAACTCGGTGTGTCAGGCTGCAACTGTGGAGGGAAATGGATTGTGTTTAGTTTAGTTTAGTTTAGATTAGTTTCGAGATACAGCGTGGAAACAGAGTCTGCTTCAATCAACCATCCCCGCACACTTGCAGTATCATATACACACTAGAGTCATAGAGTGATACAGTGTGGAAACAGACCCTTCAGCCCATCATGCCCATGCCGGCCAACATGTCCCAGCTACACTAGTCCCACCTGCCTGCGGTTGGTCCATATCCCTCCAAACCTGTCCTGGCGCAGCAGTAGTTGCTGCCTTACAGCGAATGCAGCGCCGGAGACCCAGGTTCGATTCCGACTACGGACGCTGTCTGTACGGTTGTACATTTTCCCCGTGACCTGCGTGGGTTTTCTCTGAGATATTCGGTTTCCTCCCACACTCCAAAGACGTACAGGTTTGTAGGTTATTTGGCTTGGTAAATGTAAAAATTGTCCCTAGTGGGTGCAGATTAGTGTTAATGTGCGGGGATCGCTGGTCGGTGCGGACCCAGTTGGCCGAACTAAACTAAACTATCCATGTACCTGTCTAACTGATTCTTAAATGTTGGGATAGTCCCTGCCTCAACTACCTCCCCTGGCAGCTTATTCCATACACCCACTACGGGGGACAATTTACAATTACACCAAGCCAATTAAACTACAAACCTGTATGCCTTTGTTGTGCGGGAAGAAACCTGAGATCCCGGAGAAAACCCACGCAGGTCATGGGGAGAACGTACAAACTCCGTACAGACAAACACCCATTGGTCAGGATCGAACCCGGATCTCTGGTGCTGTAAAGTTGTGACCCTTCTTCAGACTAATTGTGTAGAATGGAGATAGCTGGTGGAGAGGTGGGGCAAGACGTGGCATGCGATACGTGAGTCCAGCTGGATGGAACTGGCAGATGAGCCAGATGAGGGAGAGCAGGGTGGAGATGGTACCTGCAGATGTATGAAGACGGTAGGAATTAAGGCACATGAAGCCATGTAAAAGGTTAAGTGGAAATATACATCACCCATCCCCGTGCATAATAGAACAAGCTGGAGGAGCTGAGTGGCAGACGCACACCGCAAGATTCAGGGACAGTTTCCTCTCAGCTGTTATCAGGCAACTCAATCATCTGACCACAACCAGAGAGCAGTGCTGAACCACCATCTACCTCTTTGATGACCCTCGGACTATCCTTGATCGGACTTTGCTGGCTTTATCTTGCACTAAACATTATTCCCTTATCATGTATCTTATACACATGATTGTAATCATGTATTGTCTTTCTGCTGACTGGTTAGCTCGCAACAAACAGCTTTTAACTGTACCTTGGTACACGTGACAATGAACTAAACTGAAACTGATTTGACGTCATTTCATCAACAGAGGTCATTTTTGGATGCAACTACATGGAGGCAACTCTTTCTAGTTGGTAATGAACATCACGCTGCACGATGTCAACGTGTAGGCCAGTTCCCGACACCTGCGTGCGACGTTCAGCTGACTCACAATCCAAACTTTTCCTGCTCTGTTCATTGTTATATTGTCCACGGTGCAGTCTCGCTGTGCACAAAGTTACCACCGCAAATCTGAAGTTTCAACAGAGATGACGTGTCAGAAATACTTCATTGTGCTGCTCTGAAAAGATTGTATAAAGCAAGATACAAATGCATGTCTTTCTAATTTTTTTCACAATAACATGCCATTTATGAGATTCACATATCATCTTAGATCTCTGGAAGTGCTTTTCTGGTCTCTGGCAAATAGCAAACTAAGAATAAGATGAGTAATGCTAAAGCAAATGCATTCATGGCTGTGGGGATTATAGAGCTCTGCAACCTTACAGAAAGCAGACTTACAAAAGTCTGTTTAGTTTAATGGAAATAATTAGAGCATAAATGCACTAATACTCCAAAGATGGATAAAGAGCAGTGTCTAAAATGTTGGCATGGTTTAAAATGTGTTCTCCATTTGTACAAAGAGAAGAAAGAACTTTCAGTTATGAATCAACCTTTTATGTGCTCGGAACAACCCCAAAGCACTCTGCAGCCAAGGAAGTATTTTGAAGTGGGTAGTGGCTGCCGTTGCATTGACAAAAGATCCCAGTTGTTTCTGCACAGACAGGGCAGAAAGCAATTTTTACAATAAAGACGCTGGCAGGATTTACTCCTGAAATTCCAATTGAACATCAGAGAATCATGGCCACTTCTTGGAGAACTATTGGCCTTGGACATCAGATAAGCACAGGTTTAGTTTGAAGGAATAGGTGACATTTCGGGTCGAGACCCTTCTTCAGATGGTGATGGTAACTTCAGTCTGAAGATGGGTCTTGACCCGAAATGTCACCTATTCCTTTTCTCCAGCGATGCTGTTAATCATGGCTAAATCGGAGCAGCTAGGACTTCAAAATGGGGTTAAGTTTTAGGGTTGCTGGGAGATTTGGTCAAATTAGAATTACTCTCTGCTGCAGAGAGGTGCAGAGAGGTGCCAGAGTGTCTGGAGCTTAGATACAATTTGCAAGTAAAGAATGGGAAGATCGGTAAACCCTGTCAATCTGGTGCAAAATGCATAGAATGGATTGGATGGGTGCAAACACCTTGTAAATAGTTGTAAATAATGTTGCAGAGTTTGACTTTGCCAAGTGTTGATTGGATGAGGTATTGAGCCTTGTTCGGGTTTTCTGTAAATCAGTAACTGTGTCCAAGTTGAAACTCTTGAAGTCCGTTTAGAATACAACGTATTGAGCTGTTGTAGTATTGGGTTAGGGGAATGCCTGTTATGTATGGGGTTAATCGATATCTGTCATTGCGTTATTGAGAAACCACCCCCATGTGGTTCAGCCGCTGGAGGTCCTGGGACATATAAAAGTCTGCGATCACGAGGCTGAGCGTCGATCTTTTGGAAGAGCGCTCGGGATTGTGTGAACATCTGGAGTGTCTCTGTCTGAGCGAGGCTTAGAGGGCTTGAACAGGCAGAAACGAGGATCAAACCCACAGTGGGATAGGTGCAGTAGTTGAACTGTGACGCGCTTTTGTTAAAATAAAATATAGTTGTTTCAAGTGTTTGATTCTGTGTTTTTACTGAAACTAGACTGGGGGGAAGCTTAGAAACGAGCAATTATCAATGCTACCTGACCCGCTGAGCTACTCCAGCCTTTTGTGTCTGTCTTTGGTTTGAGCAAGCATCTGCAGTTCCTCCCTACACAAGGTTTTGTTTAGTTTAGAGATACGGCGCAGAAATAGGCGTTTCGGCCACTGAATCCACGCCGACCAGCGACCCCATACACGAGCACAATCCGACACACTAGGGACAATTTACAATTTTTACCGAAGCCAATTAACCTAAAACCTGTACATCTTTGGTGCGTCAGAGTTTTTGTGAACATCCTTGAATCTTCTGTGTAGGAAGGAACTGCAGATGCTGGTTTAAACCGAAGATAGACACAAAAAGCTGGAGTAACTTAGCGGCACAGGCAGCATCTCTGGAGAGAAGGAATGGGTGTTATGGATCCTGACTGTAGAAGGGTCTCGACCCGAACCGTCACCCATTCCTTCTCTCCGGAGATGCTGCCTGTCCCGCTGAGTTACTCCAGCTTTTTGTGTCTCCTTGAACCGTTACTTTTGTCTTCTTGTGAATTGAGCTGAGAATCAGGAGTATGTTTTAGAAGCCTGGAGTCTGGAGTACCATTTGTGTGGCCTGTTTAATTGAGCGTAAGTAAATGTGGATGTTGGGGATGTTGGCCGCAAAGATACCACTAACATTGATTTATTTAATCATCATTGACAGCTAATAGACTGAAGTAAACCAGCACAATATTGGGAAACCAACTCTCAAAAGACATTTGGTAAAATGACCCATTGAAGAGATAACTGCCAAAGGAATATGGGCCAGGCACAGGCAAGGGGACTAGTTCAATTAGGCAACTGGGTTGGATTGAAGAGCCTGTTTCCATGCTGTATATCTCTATGGTGCCATAACTCATTAGGCAAGGAAGAAATAGGTCAAGAGCATGTACAGCTTAAGGAGCAGAGCAAATTTAATAGCAAAAAGCAAAATATTTGAAAATATTCAAAAATTATAAGAGGTATCCATGACTGGTTAATGGCAATAACTAAGGCACATTTATATTTTTGATAAAAACACTCTTTTTAGAAATATCTTTATATAAAAACTCTCTTTTTATCATTTTGTAAAAAATATGAATTATAAAAACTGAACTGAAAAACAGAAATTATAAGAAAACTGAACAGTTGTCTGATCAGTGAGAGTGGTGTCCTGACCTCCGATCAACCTTATTGGAGACCTTTGAACAATCTTTAATTGGACTTTATCGGATATTATTAAACTAAATGTTGTCCCTTTATCCGTTATCTGTGCAGTATGGACGGCTTGATCGTACTGTAATTATGTATAGACTTTTCATTACTAGCATGCAAACAAATGCTTTTCACTGTACCTCGGCACATGTGACTATAATAATAATCTGAACTACAAAAAAAGATCCTTTTCTGTTTGCTTATTGTCTTATCAATTACGTAACCAGTTGTGCAGCTGCAAGTAAGGATTTCATTGTTCCGTTTTATTACATAAGACAATTAAGCGCTCTCTTGGCTGGAAGATAATAATTCTGTGATTCCAATTTGAGTTATTCAACAGTTTTAAAGGTCTTTTATTGTCACATGTACCAATTAAAGTACAGTGATATACAAATTACCGTACAGCCAGACGAAAATAAAAGCAACACAGCGACATAAATGTTAACATAAGCATCCACCACAGTGGATTCCCCACATTCCTTACTGTGATGGAATGCAAAAAAATCTAATCTTCTTCTCCCACGGCCGGGGCAGATGAACCATCCATCGGAGCAATTGAAGCTCCCGCAGCCGCTGGTCGAAGCTCCCACGTCGGGGCAATCAAAACTCCCACATTTCGTCCATCGAAACTCCCGCGTCGGGGCGGTCGAATCTCCGTCGAACCAAAGTGATGTTAACCTCCGTGATGTTAAGTCAGCAAGCACCCACGGTGTTAAATTCCCGTAGGTTCCCCGTGGTGGAGCTCTCAAAAGTCGGTCTCCAGCAAAGGACGGCAACTCCTCGATGTTAGGCAACAGTGCGCATAAAAAAAATCGCATCTCTATTGAGGTAAGAGATTAGAAAAAAGTTTACCCCACCTAAACCCCAACATAAAAATAAGCTAAAGAACACTAAAAACTCACATTTAACACATACTGTTAAAACATAAAGAAGAAAGGGCAGGCAGACTGTTGGCGAGGCAGCCATTGTCCCCTTCCAGTGTGCAATCTGAAGGGTCCCCATCTGAAATGTCATCCATCCATTCCCCTCAGCAGATGCTGCCTGACCCACTGAGTCCCTCCAGCAGCTTGAATCTTCATGACAAAACCGCTTTGCATGAAGAGGACTAAATATATTTTGTGGTTGGGAATTCTCTAGTCATTGCTGTGCAGAGTCTGTTGTAAGCATGAATATTAGGGATGATTGTCCGTGAGGTTTCAGTGATGTTGATTCCCTTATCTCTCATTGCTGGTTAATGCAGCAAAGCCCTGACACTCTGTGATCTGATTGCTCAGAAGTCTTCATAATTTGGCATATGCCTCACTCATTAGCCTGGAATGTGAGCCAGGGGTTCGATGTGCAAGGACTGAGTGCTGCCAGAGCCGGGGGTTGGCAACACCAGGAGTCAGGAACATGGCTAGTTTTGCAACCGTAGCCAGGAATCCAGAGTACTTGTATATTACGTCTTGCTCTGGATGGACCTCAATGGTTCCTCACCCACTAAGTCACCAACATGTCAGATGTTTTCCCAAAATTTAAAATTCTTCTATCTATAAATCCATCCTGTTGGTGTTAAAGACGTTACATTATTATGCCAGCACATTCAGTCCCACAGAATGGAAATTAATTCTGGAGGTGGAGTGTACAAACTGACACAAGTGTATCGCCCATTTAATGCCACCGAATGGAGATACATTTCCAGGCCAAACTGAAAACACATGGTAGGGATGTAAAAGGCTCCATTAAAGTGCATTTCCTTCTTTAATTTTCATGCCCCTAGTCCTTCTATGCATCTTTTTCGCTCTTCAGACATTTAATTTTTCAAAGTCACCATTGAATCTGCTTAAACTGCTGTGTACTCTTTATCCTAATAATTACTTGCAGAATAAGTGCTCTTCATTTTCCCGCTGGTTCATATGCCAGTTATCTTAAGCATGCTCCATATCAGTCTGTTAATATCACCGACAATAAATTGAAGACTGCAGTTCTTTCAAACCCAAGATAGTACAGCACAGGAAAGGAGCCCATTTGGCACATTGTACCCTATTATAATGGCATCGCTGGTAATATTTTATGGAAGGAAATAATGACCTCACGTTGTCAAAGAATGTATGGTTTGTCAGCCTTTACATCTTTAAACCAGCTAATTCTTCAGACCATTTTACGGCAACATCTGGATTTGATGTAAAAAAGTACTTGTAATATAATTAATAGGCTCCAATGTATACATCAAATGCATGGTTTCCTTTGGAAAAAAAAGTCTCTATTACAACTGCCCTTTCATCATGTGTTTTGCTGTTCCATTATCATTGTTAAAAAAAACTTTATGAAATAACATTACAAGAATGAATGGAAGCAGAATTCATTTTAATTCCAGAATGCAATAATTCAGGATTGTTAATGTGACCCCCCCAGGCTACATACTCACTGACAATGTAGAGGCAGATTGTTTTTGGTCTTGCTGCTTTTTCTAACATATTTAAATAATCAAGGTTTTGTGCTCATTTGCCCCACGCCTGCTTCAGGGATTGCCAGTCACTGCCTGGCCGAGTGATTCAACGATAGATCTCAATCAGTCCCATCTCCTTCCCTATAATCTAGTGAAGGATAAAACCAACTTATGATGTGGAAGCTCAATCATCCATTGTAGCTCTCTTGCTCTTTAAATTGATGGGTTGTGCACTTGGAAGGTCAGTGAAAGACAATTCTTTCTGGATAACAAGCCACTAATGTCATTTAACCTTTACTTAAACTAATGCTAGAATGAAGGAACATCGCAAGCAAGCCATGGGTGCGGAATATCCTCCAGGGAACGTGAACATTCTGCTTTCTGAACTTCTCAAAGCCAGACAATGTGCACCCTAAGCACATTTAATTTACGGTGGTCTGGTTTGGTTTGATTTTATAATTCACTCTTTCTTCTATTCTTAAACCCAAATGTTCCCTTTGCTCTCCTTGTGACTCTGAAATGCTTATCAAAGTCAGTCGTAGCTAGTTGAAGGAACCGCTCGTTATACATTTCAGGAAACTCTGGTTAAGTGAAAGTCTTTGGCTTGTCTGCAGTCATTTTCTTGGCCAGAACCTTAAACCTTCTTGGCAATATTGTTTTTCTGTCCATTTATCAATAACAACTTCCATTTACTTGTCACTGTTAAGAGCTACCCTTCATTCAATCATCCTCCCACAACTAGAGAGCAGTCCTGAGCTAATATCGACCTGATGGGGAGCTCTTGGACGACTTTACCGGCTTTACCTTGCACTAAGCGTTATTCCCGTATCATGTACCTGCACGCCGTGGATGGCTCAATTGTATTCATGTTTTGTCTTTACGCTGGCGGGTTAGCACGCAACAAGCAGCTTTTCAATGTACCTCGTCACACGTGACAATGAACTAAACTAAACCCATTGGTATTTCCCAATCACATTTGACACATAGGAAATATCAGGGATGCTGAATGGGGATGTTGTTCAACCAATGCCTTCTTGGATAGAGAATTCCACCACTCTCTGTGTAAAGATACAAGATAGAGGATCATGTCAGACCACAGCAACTCACCACTTTGCTTTCTCCTGCCCATCTCTGGATCTGTTGTTAGTCATCTTAAATCTCCTGCCACTGAAAAACAGCTTTGCTCTGGTTGCTCATACGTTCATCAGTTCATAAGTAACCAGAGTAGAATTAGGCCATTTGGCCCATCAAGTCTACTCCGCCATTCATTCATGGCTGATCTATCATTCCCTCTGGCACCCATTCTCCTGCTTTCTCCCCATAACCCCTGGCACCCTCACTAATCAAGAATCTTTCAATCTTCGCCTTAAAAATACCCATGGAAGGCCTCCACACCCTTCTATGGCAATGAATTCCACCCTTACAGATTCACCACCCTTCGACTATATAAATTCTTCCTCATCTCCTTTCCAAATGAACGTCCGTTTGTTCTGAGGCTGTGCTCTTTGGTCCCAGACTCTCCCACTAATGGAACCATCCTCTCCACATCCACTCTATCCAGGCCTTTCAATATTCAGTAAGTGGACCCCAGCAAGGCCCTTCATTTAAACCTTCTCCTGGTTTGAACAGAGCAATCACAGCTTCTCCTGTTTCTCTGAACAACAGACTTTGCTTCACACAGCCTCCTTGATGCCACTATCGCATCTACTTCCACCACCACCCCTGTGAGCACGTTCCAGGCATCCACCACTCTCTGTGTACAAAACCTGCCCCGCACATCTCTTTTAAAGTTTGTCCCTCTCACCTCAACGTTATGCCCTCTAGTTTTGGACATCTCGGCCTTGGGTAAAAAGCTTCTGTCTGACTACCCTTTCTATGCCTCTGATAATCTTAAATAGTTTTAACAACACGAGCCATGAAGGGGGTAATAATACTTGGTCAATAGGATAAAAAAACTGGGGTGATTGGGTGCTCAGAATTGGGGGTATGAGGAGTGAGTACAATTGGGTAGCTCACACTGAAAGCCAGCATAAGCATGACAGACTCAACGTTCTGTTTCTGTACAATATGATTCCAATGTGTGCGCTGTTGAAATACTGTAACAGCTTGAGTCCATTGGATGAGGCATTAAATGAGGCCTCTCCAATGCCCCTGGCAGAGAGGAAGGATGCCAAGAGTTTGTTTCGTGCAATTGGATATTTTCTTTCTCCCTCCACTCCTGCAATTAAAAGTAAATCAACTGGCCGGTCGTTCCGCTGGCTCTGGTGGGATTTTGCTGTTTATAAATGGCCACCTTAATAGTGGGCGTTGTAGTCAAAATATATAAATGTTTATGAAATAATTCCCAGTGAGTATGAGATCTGTGTTGATGGACACTGAGCTCCAAGTGCTTGAGAGAAGATGGATTCGTCAATGAATCATCATATTCTCCTCAGTAAAATGTCAAGCACCACAGAATGTGATGACCTAGACATTTCTGTGTCGATCTAAGGAAAGCTAGCATTAATTGATTCATGCAATTATCAATATTTTGGGTTTCAAATTATTGAAACTAAAATCTGAGAGACACAGACTCGCAGTATTATGCAACATTGAAACAGGCCCTTTGGCCCAATCCGGCAAAGGCTACCAGATTACATTCCCTTCACTCCCTCATTACCACCCCCACCCGCACTCCGATTCACAATGCTCCCCAAGATTATTCCTATTGCAATTTCCAAAGGTTGCACCCACTCTTGCAGTGCTGCATTGTTTTTTTGCTCAAGCCACCGACTAAGGTTTATTTGGTTATCAGCATGCAGGTTAGCAATTAGTTCAATCTCGATCATAGCACTGAGGGAGCAGTAAAATGCCAGCTCGGAGAATGCCACTGCTGCCAATGTGCCTTCCCAGTCCTCTCTGGAGCACTAAAAAAAAATCTCCCACTCAGGACCAAACCAAACTTAGATTGCAAGAGGATTTGAACACAATTAATATAGAGACTTGCTGAGAGCTCATCAGAAATATTACAAACAGAATTGATTTCCCTGCCTAAGGAAGAGTATACTTGCTACAGAGGAAGTGCAACAAAGGTTTACCAGATTGGCTGCCGAGATGCTGAATTTGTCCCATGAGAAATTTGAATCTATCTTGAATTTAGAAGAGTAAGTGGTAACCTCATTGGAACATACATAATTCTTAAGGGACTTGACAGTATAAATGCATGAATGATGTTTTTTTTACTGGCTGGGTTTCTTAGAACCAAGGATAAGGAGACATCTACTCAGAACTGAGATGTGAAGTAATTTCAGAAGCCCTTTGTTGCTGGTTTTCCAGTAAATCTCCTCCTCGGCCTCTCTATTGTAAGTGAAGATTTTACACTTTTTTCAAAAGGAGGTTTAGCCTGCATCCTTCCAATGTAAAGGCCAGGGAGTGCCATTAACTGAGCTACGTGGACAATGGACAAATAAGTTAAAGGTGGCCACAAAATGCTGTAGTAACTCAGCAGGCCAGGCAGCATCTTTGGAGGGAAGGAATGTGTGACGTTTCTGGTTGAGACCCTTCTTCAGTCTGAAAAAGGGTCTCGACCCAAAACATCACCCATTTCTTCTCTCCAGAGATGCTGTCTGTCCCGCTGAGTTACTCCAACTTTTTGTGTCTATCTTCGGTTTAAAATGCATCTGCAGTTCCTTCTGCACATAAGCATCCAGAATATGAACATGTGCTTCGGGATCAGTAGTCCAGGACTTTGATGGCTGCTCCAGTAGCTGAACCACTACACTGGAGGAATAATAACAAATTAAAATGTACTCCAAAGATATCTTTATCATTCTCTTTCAGGGAGCATCACCAATTGTGTCATTGGTCTCACTCTATGGATCTTTATTTTGCTTTCTCAGCCCCTATCTTTCCTCTCTGCAATTTAAAATGTACTATCTTTAACTTGTCCGAACAAACTAACATTCTAACTGAGAGGACAACTTTTAAGACACAGGAAACTGGAGATGTTGCTTTTACAAACAAAAAATACGAAGTGCTGGAGTAACTCAAAGGGTTAGACCTTAAATGCCTTAAATAAATGAAATGATGTTTGGTCACCTTTAAAATCTTTCATCTTTCTGCACATTCTGCAAGATGACATTTGTTGCCTGCTGTCTTATTAGGAGCGGGAACATTGGGCTAGTGAAATGCTGGCGTCCATTTCATTAGCATCTTTCTTTACCTCACAATATCCTAAAATACTCTGAATATATTTGAAATGTGGCCACTGATTTGGAGACACAGCAGTTTAGTTGTTTACAACCACCAAGGGGATTTAGATTCAGATTCAGGTTAGTTTATAGACATCTACGCCAGGGAGCAGGGAAATGCCTTGTTCGCAATGAGATCATAGTGTAAACGTTATACATGGTAATGATACATACAACACCAAAGGCAACGATGAACAGCAAAATGATGCAAAGATTGTAATGCAGTCTTCAGAAGACCATAAATCATTGAAGGGCAATAATGGAATAATTAAATGGGGTAAGTTAGCAAAACATTGTGTGGTAACTAGCACTATCCTACACACTCCAGGGATTATTTAGAAATTTTACCAGTTTCTTAACCTCCAAATCAGTACATCTTCGGAGTGTGGGAGGAAACCGGAGCACTTGGAGAAAAGCCACGCAGTCACAGGGAGGACGTACAAACTCCGTAAAGACAGCATCCATAGGTCAGGATCGAACCTGGATCTTTGGCGCTATAAAGGGCCTGTCCCACTTTCACGAGGTAATTCACGAATTCTCCCGAGTTTTCCCCTTCATTCAAACTCGCAGAATGTTCGTAACGAGTCCGTAGGAGTCCATAGATATATCGTAGCGGCTCGTTACGCCAGCCGTAGGTGTTCGTGGCATCAGGTACGTCGGGACGGTTTTTCCAGCCTGATAAAAAATGTCCACGAGTCAAAAAAATGGTCGGGATGAAAGAAATTGCAACTTTTTACTCGTAAGGAGGGCATCAAAATAGTCGTGGGAATTCGTAGACATACTCGTAGGAGTTCGTAGATTACCACGACCTTGATTTTTTTTTTTTAGGTCCTTTAAACTCGGCAGAGGTTTTGAATTAAGTCGTGAAAGTGGGACAGGCCCTTAAGCCAGCAATTCTACCGATGTGCCACTGTGCTGTCCTTAAGCCACTTCTTAACCCAAAGGGTTGTGCAGGGTAGATCACTGATGTGTTCAAAGCAAAATTGGATGGAAAATATTTTGTTTACCCACTTTGCATTCAGTTGGAAAGGTGTCGGTATTCCCTGATGAACAAGGGAGATCTTTATTACCTCCAGACTTTGTAAATAGTTGCCTAAATACCTTGGCTCATTGGGTCCCTGTTGATTAATGTGATTCTATCCACCCAAGGATCCATGAATTTATTTTATAGCTGGGGAAGGGGACTGCCATTCGTAGCATCAGCACAAGGGCTATTGGATCATCACACTGTGCCTCTACCAGCTTCAGAAATCTCCACGTTGCTCTCCCACCAGGCCAACATCAACAAAAAAGGGGGGGAAAAGTAATAAAATACTGAAATAGTTGCCTAGTAAATGCAGAAAGAGTCTGAAGAAGATCTCGTTCCAAGGGCCTTCTCTCCAGAGATGCTGCCTGTTCCGCTGAATTACTCCAGCTTTTTGTGTCTATCTTCGGTTTAAACCAGCATCTGCAGTTCCTTCTTACACATAGTAAATGCAGGTCATCTTTGCAAAGACATGAAGACCTGAATGCGCTACAATTTTAAGTATAAAACAGGCATGGAATTTCTCATTTAACAGCCACAGATTACATCTTGATGAATTCAGACGCAACAACACAAAAGCCATTAATCTTCTTCTATGAATGGAGACATGCATCACTGCCACGGACTGTGGTGACAATTGCTGCTGGCAATGACAACCATTCTGAGTATGGAGTTGGTTTGAAAGCTGGATAAAACCTTCAGATAATATTAAAGCAGTGTGTTCTCCACAACCATTTCTTCCCGAAATTCAGGGGACAGTGACAACCAGCACTTTACATAGCACTTTTAACGCAGCCTCGATCCACAGCTGGCTGCAAGGAAACATAATCCGATATAATGTAACACCAAGCTACATTAGGAGATGTTAGGTCAAAGTGGTAATGGTTTATGAATGTAAGAGGGGAGGAAAAGGTTTAGGAAGGGAATTATGGAGCTTGCATTTGTTTCTGTCAGTGGTGGGGGGGGGGGGGGGGGGGAAATAAAAAATAAGGGTATGTAAGAAATCACAGCTGGATGGAAATGGGGCAGCGACTTGAATAAAGACAACGGAAAAGCAAGAGGCTGCATATGCCGACACATGGAGCAAAAGACAATCTGCTGGAAGAACTCAGTGGGTCAGGAGGGGGAGGGGTAGGCAACGTTTCGGGTCGAGACCCTGCGTCGGGTTGGCGATTTCACGGGGTGCAGTCAGGACTGGACAACAGCTCGGTACAAAAGCATTCTGCTTCCAGCGAAGAAGCAAAAGGCATTTGCCTCCGCCCAATTGCATAGAGATGATTAAAACACAGGGATGGGGTCAGTGAAGGGATTAAGTGTAATTGTTTTTATATCTCACATATAGAGAAGTAAACATTTTAAGGATGAATAACTTGTGCTAATTTAACAGCTCCCTGTGGCTAATTCTGGCTCCAGCAAGGCTCACACAAGAAGAGAAAAATAACTACCTTAGCTCTTACTTTTGAAACAGCAGAGGATGGTGCATTCACTCTCTGTTGGTTCCTGATATTTAATGTGATGTCTTACTGCTGCCTTAATATTAGTTGAAATGGGGCTTTTATCACTTAATGTTACGGGCTCACACACACACCCACACATATGCATGGACACAGGAACAGACACAAGCACGTACACCTTTAGAGGCAAAAACACATTCAAAACCTTTCTTGCGTGCATGCTTGCACCTTCGTCAATGTAAAGCAATTTCAGCTGTACATTAATTAGTTTAGTTTAGTTTAGAGATACAGCACAGAAACAGGCTCTTCGGCCCACCGAGTCCACTCCGACCAACGTTCCCCACACACTAACAGTATCTACACACACTAGGGAGAATTTACAATTTTACCATGCCAATCAACCTACAAACCTGTATGTTTTTGGAGTGTGGGTGGAAACCGGAGCTCCTGGAGAAAACCCACGCAGGTCATGGGGTGAACATACAAACTCCATATAGACAGCACCCATAGCCAGGATTGAACCCGGCTCTCTGGCATTGTAAGGCAGCAATTCTACTGCTGAGCCACCGTGCCGCTCACAATGCTGAAGTTAGAGTGGAATATGTGCATTTTATTTGTGAAAGCCAAGAAGATGTCTTAGCAGGCACTGGTTTCAGCCCAATAGATTGGGTAACTTCACTCTCATGATAATCTAGAGCTAGGAAATGTGCTCAGATGCACAACTATACCTTGTAACTTATAAAGCTGGTGCAACTTATAAACTGGTGCTTTAGGTTTCAAGCAATTCCATCACAGGTGATGCCACACTTAATGCTGCTGCCCAGAGCTTCAGTCTTGACCTCAGGGACTGACGATTTGGAGTTTGCATGTCCTTCCTATGACTGCATTCAAGGTTTCCTTAGGTTTTCCTTCAACATCTAAATGATGCACTGGGGGGTTAGATGGCCACTGTAAATGGCCCATTGTGTGTAGGTAAAGGGGAGGTAAACATGGCCAAGCAGTGTTTTTGGGCATGTGCAAGTGAATAGGTTGTAAGGTAATGGGAAAACTTAAGCGAGAGCAAATGAGATTGTTCTTTTGGGAGCTGGCATGGACCCAATAGACCAAATGGTCTCCTCTTGTGTCAAAATAAGCAAGTGATCATACTCCCCCTCACACTCCATGCCAACAATGTCCACAAGCTTCTAAATGTTTAAAGAAGTTCCAGAACAGGGCCTTCAGCTGTCTGAGGGATTGATAACTGGAAGACACAGATTCAAGGTGGTTAACAAAAGAGTGAAGCAAGGTGAAGAAAGTCTGTTTCATGCAAGGATTGGTTTGGATTGGGTATACGCTGCCTGATGGGCCAGTGGAAACAGAGCGCTCAATAGACAATAGACAATAGACAATAGGTGCGGAGTAGGCCATTTGGCCCTTCGAGCTAGCACCGCCATTCAATGTGATCATGGCTGATCATCCCCAATCAGTACCCCATTCCTGCCTTCTCCCCATATCCCCTGACTACGCTATTTTTAAGAGCCCTATCTAGCTCTCTCTTGAAAGTATCCAGAGAACCTGCTCAGATAAGGGGGAAAAAATGGAAGGGTACAGAGAGAGAGAGAGGAGTGGAAGGGGACTAACTTCAAAATAACCAGCGCTGTCTTGATAAGCTAAATAGCATTATGGTATTCAATGATTCTATGAGCCCATTCCCTGCGGTGTGTTGAAGCTTCCATCAGTGGAAAGTAGTTTCATATTTCAGTAGGACAGTATGGTCAATTAGACACTGAGATGAGTTCTAAATAGAAACATGCTGAAGAACAAAATGGGTTTATGAGAGCAGGGTCATTTACCAGGGGGATCCTTTTCTCAATCTTCATCCTGTACCGATGACATCTATTTATCTTGTAAACCCCCCTCTGTGATGTGAACCTTTTAAACAAGTAAATGTATCCATTGTGGGTCTGTAACAGAATCTGTGCCGTCAGATGTCGATCTGTGCACATCATCAGCCAGCCTACTGTTCTCCAGCTCTTAGAAGCTGCAACATTACAGCTGAGATGGAACGATAAGCAAATGGCTTTGCAGATCCGATTCAAATCCAATCAAGGCCACTGAGTGTCTCCGAAACGCAGTTTTCATGCAAATCCCCTTTTTCGATTTAGAAGATAGCAAGAGGCAAAAGGTGGCGATTTGGGACTGAACAACAAAGCAAAAATAAAATCCATTCAGAGAGATGCAAAGGGCTGCAGATGATGGAAAAATGAGCACACAAAAAAACTGGGCCAGGCTATATCTGTGGAGGGAAATGGTAATTCAGTCGGAAGAATGTCCCATTTTTCTATTCTCTCAGCCTGACCCGCTGAGTACTTTGTGTTTTGCTTAAAATACTTTCAGGTTGCTCATGATATCAAAATGTATCTCTGATCAGAGGTATTGAATGGCCACCATTATCTGGTGTGTTTGTTGTTATTCCCTTCTGACATGTAGCTCCAGATACAAAAATCACGTGGGAACCACAATGAGGGATGTGGGGATGGGGACAACTATATCTTAGCACCATTTAACTGGTGGCAATCTGTTACATTCCCTTCATTGGCGGTGTGCAATATTTTCTGTTGCATGAGGACCAAATGAGAAAGTTACTTGCAGGAAAATGTTTAAGCAGTTTAAATCCTCAGCATCATTAATCACAGGGTCATTCATTTCCGCTCCTCCACAATTTCCATTGCAGATGACACCAAGAATGGTGGCGTTGTAGGCAATGAGGAAAACTGCACATGTATACAGCACGATATGAAGAAGGGTCTCGTATAACCCGTAATGTCACCCATTCCTTTGCTCCATAGATGCTGCCTCACCCGCTGAGTTTCTCCAGCTTTTTTTTATCTACAGCAGGATATGATCAGCCTCAGAAAATGATAGATGGAGTTTAATACATCCTCAACGCAACTTCATATCTCCTTTTGCTGCTTGGTGTGAGATTTTGCCCCTATAAGATGCCTCAAGATATATTTACCACGTCAGCCATTTTGTTGGTGAGAATCATCGTACAACTTCACGAGGGAAACACTCACTCTCCATTCATGCTTCAGTATAAATTGGTGGAATGCGCTTGATCATTTTAATCCTACCAAGAGTTTCCTGCATAAAATCTAAATTATATAATTGACAGTTTATTTCCCTGAACAAACAATCTTTGTCTGACTTTAAGTCTGAATTTCCAGCTGGTGTGTTAACTAACTCCATACAAATAACTGCATGCCAGACTTCTCAAAGAGCCCTACGTGGAGTGATTATTTGGTGAGCCCCTGTAACCTATTTTATTACTGGAACCAAGGCTAAGATGCTATAAAGATGTGGGGCAGCACAGTGGCACAGCAGTTAGTGCTGTTGCTTCACAGTTCCAGAGACCTGGATTTAATCCTGAGTTTGAGTGTAATATCTGCAGAGTTTGCAAATCCTCCCAGTGACTGTGTGGATGTTAAAGGAGCATTACCGTAAATGCTGAGGTATGTCCGAGGCGTGATTATTGCCGAGTGAGCATTTTTCCCTGTACCCCTATATAAAGACAATCAACATTTTTAAGGATGGAGCATGGGGGGGGGGGGGGGGGGAAGGTCTGCGGAGACAGGGGTGTGAGGGGAGAATATGGGTGCAGTGCCTCGTCCTGCCTCCACATTGGCTATGCAGACCCCACCCATGATATTGCCACCCAACCGTGAAACCTCACTGCCGATACAGGCAGCTTTTGATATGAATGGTATACTACTTTGTATGTTAATTTTTGTTTTTTGGAATAAAGTATTTGTAAAATATATATATATTTTTTAAACAGTAAAATCTCAATGAAATGTCATTGTCTTGTCATACTTCCTTTTAGGGTTTAACCAAAGTGCCCCGACGGTTAATTGGTAATTATTGCTGGGTCAATAGGACGACCATTTAGTTATAGACATCCGAAAAAGAATTTGACAAGGACTGGTCGACAATAATATTTGGGAGAGAACAGGAGCATCGCAACGATTACAGCCCGACAACACCACTATGTGTGGGAAAGAACTGCAGATGCTGGTTTAAATCGAAGATGGACACAAAATGCTGGAGTAACTCAGCGGGACAGGCAGCATCTCTGGAGAGAAGGAATGGGTGACGTTTCGGGTAGAAACCCTTCTTCAGACACAAAAGTGGTCTGAAGAAAGGTCTCGACCTGAAACGTCACCCATTCCTTCTCTCCAGAGATGCTGCCTGTTCCTCTGAGTTACTCCAGCATTTTGCGTCCAGCCACTACATAAACATACCATTACTCTTCACGCACATGACTCTTCATTAAGAGATACCACACTGCCTTCCATCTTTGAAAAAGAATTTCGCAAATTATACATTCAATCTGTTAGCCCATTTTCTCACATGCTTAGTCATTTTAACTGCGTTCGGACTTCAGATGTTGTCGATATTTCCTGATATGAAGAATTTGTCTCTGCACTCATTTGACAGTTGACGTATGTCTTCCCTTCTCCATATCCATCACCACTTGTGCCTTCGTATGCTGGTATGTCTCTTGCTGCAATCATTTGGTCAACATGGACACATCTGGCTTTTGTTTCAATTGGAACAAGATGTTGGTTCGAGTTGCAGGCGTGCACTGTCTCATCAATATCCCACTTCTGTATGTCATCCTTGCTCATTAGGCCGACAGCCTTCATATTTAACGCAGGTCTGGCTCCACTGCTGAGCTCCTCCACAGTTTGTTCTTTTATGTATAAGGTTGGTAAGTGATTGGAAGAGAATTAGGCCCATTAAGTCTACGCCACCATTCAATCATGGTTGATCTATCTCTCCCTCTCAACCCCGTTCTCCTGCCCTTTCCCCATAACCCCCAATACCTCCGTACTAATAAAAAATCGATCCCTGTCTTAAAAATATCCATTGAATTGGCCTCCACAGCCTTCCGTGGCAATGAATTGCACAGAATCACCACTCTCTGACTAAAGAAATTCCTCCTCATCTCCTTACTAAAGGTACATCCTTTTATTCTGAGGCTATGACCTCTGGTCCTAGACTCTCCCACTAGTGGAAACATCCTCTCCACATGCACTCTATCCAATCCTTTCACAACATCATTCAAAACCTTCTTCTCAAGGCTTTTCTCATGAGTTTCTCATCCACTCCCTGCACACATGGGGCAATTTGCAGAGGACAATTAATCGAGAAAGCTGGACGTCTTTGGAACATGTGGGGTAACCGGAGCACCCGTAGGAAGGCCACAGGGAGAATGCTCAAACTCCACACAGACAGTATGCAAGGTTGAGATCGAACCTGCGTTTCTGGCACTGTGAGGCAGCTGTGTGGATCGGTTAACTGCTCCGGATCTGGGTATACTTACGATTGCTGTCTTTCTCTTTCTCTGACATGCTTAACACTTTCGACTTCTTAAAGGAATTGATCTGTGGCAAATGGCTGTCACTGCAACTGTAACAAGAATGTGTTCCTCTTGTACCCACTCACTCTGATGTAAACAGCAATGAACTTTTCATTTTATATGTTCAGGCTGAAAGTCACCGTCATATTTATGGGTGGTGGTGATCGGAATTCCTTGGCATATTTCACTGCTATTTCCATTGAGGATACAGTTTTATAGGCCAGGAGAAATATAAGAGGCCTGCTATTTCATAATTTTGAATAGGCATAGGAATACTTTATTGTTACCTGTGATGAGGCACAGTGAGATTCTTTGCTTGCATGCACAATGTATACATTCATAATTTGAGTTGCATACAAATCTATCCTGCAGTGCACCGTTCAAGAATCCACCAAAGCTGCAATGTATGGATAAATTCTTTCACGCAACAGTAGAGCCACTGACTGGTCCCCTGTTCTTTCATTCCTTGTGCAAAAGTTGCAATTTTGCAATTTCAAAAAGACTGTGGATTGAAATAATCCTCCGACTTCTAAACTACTATGAATGGGACATTCTGTGGGGCATCCAGACTAGTAAACCGAGGATAGGTCTCAGGAGCCAACCTCCATCAATAGAATCAACTTTTACACGCTCTTTTGGCAGGACCAAGCTCTGGAGAATTGTTAATGTGATCTTAAAATTTGAGAATATTATTGAGAGCATAAAATCATTCTATTCTTCTTGTGCACACTATGAGCCATTCACAGGCTGTGCTGTATCTGCCTTGAAATGTCTACATATTCTAGATGTGGGTGAGCTGCCAATATAACATTGACTGTTTGTCCTGTTCTTTCAGTTATAGCGGGCAGTTGTCAATAACAGACCCCCCACCCCCCCCCACCTCTAAACCCCCCCATAGTTTGTTATAACAAGGGTTTACTTTATTTAAATCTTTTTTTAAAGAATGAGAAGAGCAGATATGTAGGGTGGAGGTGAGGGGTGAGAGTCTACACAGCTCAAGACTTCCTCGTCTAATTTTTTCCAGCACCCACATATCCCGATGTTCGGGGGGGGGGGGGGGGGGAGGGTCACTAAATTTGATGTTCATTCTAATACACGTAAGTGAAGATGGGTCCCATCACAAAACGTCACCTATCCATTTTTCCAGAGATGCTGCCTGACCCGTTGGGCTACTCCAGCAGTTTCTGTCCTTTTGTGTAAACAAGCATTTGCAGTTTCTTATACTATCCATTATAGTTTTATGTAAAGTTTCTTATGCTATACTATTATACGATGCTATCTTATACATATAGCTGGTCACTGTTGGAATTCTTATCACCGCTCGCACTCTGGCAGTTGTAAATACTCTTCATGATTTTGCTTCGACCCCTCTCTCTCACTCCTCTTACTTCACGACAAATCTCTTTGTAACTAATGGGCAGTCACGGTGGCGCAGTGGTAGAGTTGCTGCCTTACAGCGAATGCAGCGCCGGAGACCCGGGTTTGATCCTGACTACGGGCGCTGTCTGCGAAGTTCACGGAGTTTGTACGTTCTCCCCGTGATCTGCGTGGGTTTTCTCCAAGATCTTCGGTTTCCCCCCACACTCCAAAGACGTACAGGTTTGTAGGTTAATTGGCTTGGGAAATGTAAAAATTGTCCCTAGTGGGTGTAGGGTAGTGTTAATGTGCGGGGATCGCTGGTCGACGTGGACCCGGTGGGCCAAAGGGCCTTTTTCCATGCTGCATCTCTAAACTAAACTAAACTAATGGACACAAAAATGCAGGTGTGAAGGGCCTTGGCGGCTCGCAGTCGCCTCGATGCATTACACACCGCCTCAACGTCGTGCCTCCGTGCCCCTCTCTGTAGGTGCCTCCGTGACCCTCTACGTGTGTGGCTCCGTGGCCCTCTGTGTGTGTGCCTCTGTGCCCCTCTCTGTGTGTCCCTCTCTGTCCTGACGAACTTACCTTAAGACTTCGCTCCAAGTTCGCCTCACTTTGCGCCGCGTTGCGCCACTCACCCGACCTCCACGCGGCCCTCACTGTCGGTTTGGTCGCGCTTGCCACATGCAGGCGCATGCTGGTGGGAATGGCCCTGTACAGGGGATCACCCGACCTCCGCGCGGCCCCCGCTTCTAGTTTGATCGCGCTCATCGCATGGTCGGATGCTGGTAGGACGGGCCCTTTACTCAGCGTGAACAGGCAACATCTCGGGATAGAAGGAATGGGTGATTCTGATAAATACGGGTCTCGGCCCGAAACGTCACACATTCCTTCTATCCTGAGATGCTGCCTGTTCCGCTGAGTTACTCCAGCATTTTGTTTCTATCTCCACTGTAAACCAGCAGCTCCTTCCTACTCAGGACCGGAACAATAACATTATTACTTGCTGTAGTTTTACCGGCACATTAAATGCAACAACACGGATTATACAGGGCAAACCGGACTTGCAAACATGGTCCCGTTTATGGGAAGAACAATTAGGTGAGAGGTCCTGGCAGAGGTGTCACCTGAAACATCCCAGGGGGATTCTGATCTCTGGGATTACTTTACAATACTTTCTGAAGCCAGAGGGTTTAGCAACTGGATGAAGCATGATCAGTGGACTGTGTTTGGGCTTAAGGCTGTCCCTTCACTGGCTGAGGTGACTGGTTAGATGTGTTCCTCAGATCTGGTGGCAAGCTGCCATGAGGAAATCCATGAAGACAGCATTATGTGGCTGGGTATCAGCACATCAGGCTGTACAGTAACATTTATACTGCACTTTCATCATGGTAAAACAGAAGCAGGGAAATAGGAAGCGCATTAATCTCTCAAGACTTACACCATTTCATAAGCTTTTGAAGCATTGAATGAAATATAATCAAATCTGAAAAACTCGGAGAGACATTGTAGACAGGATGTGGAAATATACAAAGAGGTTCTTTGATCACCAAACAGTGTTTAGGAGACTTCAAATCAAGGAGCACTGTAATTCCCCATCATCCTTTTTCTTTATGGAAATACTCTCTCATCAGGTTCAAGACTCTAGTGTCAAGACTGTTTAATTGTTATATATACGGAACAGTGAAAGTGTTACTTGCGTCACAAAAGCAGGCCTGTAACACAATATGCATAGCTAATACCGTATACAATAAACAAAAATAATCAATGATTTAAAAAAATGCTGTGCAAAAAAAGCTTGATGTCTTTAGCACAAACATAGACAGTCCATAGATCTGAAGTTCATAGTTCAAGAAGGGTCTCAACCCACAACATCACCTATTCCTTCTCTCCAGCAATGCTGCCTGTCCCGCTGAGTTACTCCAGCATTTTGTGTCTATCTTCATTTTAAACCAGCATCTGCAGTTCTTTCCTACACAGTCCATTAATCATTGGTTATTGTGTAGTGTTTAAGAGCTTGCGGGTTTGTTGTTAAGGAGCTATTCTTGAATCCGGTGGTCACAACATCATAGAGTCATGGAACAGCCATACAGATGGAACCAGGCCCTTCAGCCCAACTTGCCCATGCCAACCAAAATGCCTTATCTACGCAATGGAACCTGTCAACTTTGGCCCATATCCCTCTAAACATTTCCTATCTGTAGTCTACGGTTTAAACACATTTTGTGCGCAGCAAAACTAAGGCATCCCTGGTGTTTCAAAGATTGCTGAAGTTTATTGGACTAAAACCACAATAGGGTAATTTATGTGATTATGCATACAAGAATATGAGTTAAGCCTACTGCTTTAATCAGTTGCAAATAAAGTGTTTCTTTTTACACTTGGTTACAGGCACATCAGTCTGCCCCTAGGGTTAATTTTAATGAATGCACTCAGATGAAAAAGACTCTCATCTCTCTTATTGTCCCAAAGCATTTTGCAAGCAATGAAGTACTTCTGAAATACACTCCGTGACTTATATATGAAATATGTACCGTACATGGCAAGCATCCGTAGTCTAATGTGGAAACAAATAACTGGTTTATACCAAAGAGAAGATACAAAAACACCAGGTCAGGCAGCACCTGTGGAGAAAAAGGATGGGTGATGGGTCGAGAACCTTCTTCAGTCTGATGGAAAGGGCGGGTGACGTTTCAGGTTGGGACTGAAGAAGGGTCGCAACCCGAAACGTCACGCATCCTTTTTCTCCATGAATGCTGCTTGACCCACTGAGTTACTCCAGCACTTTGTTTCTATCTTCCATGATCTGATAATGACCTGCTGATCTGCTGCAGTGAAGGGATGAATATTCATTTGAACGTGAGAGATAAATCTGTTGTCTGGGTCATATACAAAGTTGCTGTGTTTACATATTCTGTAGTGCTGCTGCAAGTAAGAATTCCATTGTTCTATCTGGGACAAATGACAATAAAGCATTATTGACTCTTGACAAAGTGAGAGGACTTCTGGACTCTGTTTTAACACCTGGTCTAACAATGTGGCATTCCCTCAGTATTGCAGGAAAGCTAGTCTTGATGTTGGTGAGCTAGTCTTCATGTTTGGGATGGAATGTCCACCTGAAATTTTTTTTCTGAGAGTTGAGACATGATCCACTGCATCAAGAAATATTACAATTAAGGTAGCTTATAAACCAGCGCTTTCAACATTGAATTCTCTAATTTTAAGTAATCTCCCCTCCAACCTCCCCCCCCCATCCCCCCCTTGCCCCTTCCACCACCCTGGTATTTTACCAGTTGCACAGTTCTTTGCCTTGTTTACCCCTTGCAATCACACCTTCCTTAAGGGCTTGTACCACCAGCATGCAACTCTATGCGATTAGCGCGACCTAACATGGTCGCTTGAGCCGTCCGGCGTCGCGGGGCCGGTCCCACTTCGATTGCCGGAGCCGTGCGGAATTGTGCGGAGTTCGTCCCGACACTGCGCGGGGCTCCGAAAAACTGACTATGTCCAAAAATTCCGCGCGGCAACGGCTTGTCGGCTCGCAGTCGCCTCGACGCATTACACACCGCCCTGACATCGTGCCTCCGTGAACCTATCTGTAGGTGCCTCCGTAACCCTCTATGTGTGTGGCTCCGTGGCCCTCTGTGTGTGTGTGTGCCTCTGTGCCCCTCTCTGTGTGCCCCTCTCTGTGTGCCCCTCTCTGTCCTGGCGAACTTACCTTAGACTTCGCTCCAAGTTCGCCTCACTTTGCGCCGCGTTGCGCCACTCACCCGACCTCTGCGCGGCCCCTGCTGCCGGTTTGGTTGCGCTTGCCGCATGCAGGCGCATGCTGGTGGGAATGGCCCTGTACAGGGGATCACCCGACCTCCGCGCGGCCCCCGCTTCTAGTTTGATCGCGTTCATCGCATAGAGTTGCATGCTGGTGGGACAGGCCCTTTATCCAGCAATGGGCTTGCCAGGCATCGCTCTGCCTGAGGTCACGTGGCCAGCCCTAATTTGTCCTGGTCTTTTTCTCATCTCCAGCCCCTCACCCCCACCCCCTACTTTTAGTCTAAAGGGGGCTCTGCTGACCCGGAACGTCACACATTCTTATTCTCCGGAGATGCTGCCTGACCCGCCTAGTTATTCCAGCACCTTGTGTCCATCTTTGGTATAAACCAGCAGTTGCAGTTCCTTGTCTCCACTTAAAACGAAGGGTAACGGAGAGCATCGAGGGTTAAGCTTGAAGTCCTGTTTCCACTCTATCTGTGGCAGCTCGGTTAAACATATCTTCATCCCCTCGTTATAAAGGTCCCGAAGTTACTGGGAACGCTCTCAGTGAATGAGACCACGAGTAACATGGAGATGCACAAATCCCCACATATCAGGATCAAACTGTTTTGTGAAGAAGTCTTTGCCTGCACTGCCTTACGAAGGAGACTGTCGCAAACCGTGCAGAGACAATGGGCACCTTGAAATGATTCCAAACCAGTAATCTAATTTAGAACTTCAGACAGTTTCCAGCAAGAATAATGGATACCTGGGAATAATTACGAGAGAGTAATCTAATCAAGATGTTCAAAATGGTTTATACGTATTTAATAATGGAACCTCTAAGATATCAAGAGGCAGTAATCTAATTGAAGCGGTCGGTTAGCATCATAAACCCCAGGAGTTAAGTTTAGTGAGTTGATAACGGAGATTAAATCCCCTGTCTCTGAAAAGTCTTGCCCATCAAATCTTATTTATTATCATATGTTGCTGCACCATCGAGATGTGATAACAAACATATGGTGAAATTATCTTTGCATATTAAGCAAGAAATAACTTGCATCTCTTTTATGAGGCAAATCTATTTTTGTTTGATAAATGGTTGTGTAAAATGCCCGAGGATATTGTGCTAGGAGTGAAATGCAAAATACATGGAAGATGTTGTTTTAAGACTGATTACTTCCAATGTTCATTATAATCATTAATTAGATTCTTAATTCGTATTAAGATAACCTTCAGGAACCTCTGTCATTTTCTGTTGAACAGTACCGACTGAAAACGTGCATCCTTTACAAAAGCAAGAGTCGCAAATTGTGCTTATTATTAATTGTCAATTGAACATTCTTGGTTCAGACAAATCCCCCACTGACTGACTCTCACTGACAGAAGCTTATGGGTTTAAGCACCAGTGTGAATTATTCCAATCCCACCATAATACTGTGTGAAAGTAGCACTGGCAGAGGTAATATACATTAGACGAGACTTTAAACCATGACCCATCTGTCCTTGCGAGATACAAACAAAACTACCCATGGCGCTATTTCTAAATGTTCTCCCCATTGCTAATGTTTATTCTGTACTCAACATTACTGAAAATATCTGGTCATTAAATCATCCGTGTCTGTGGGAACTTACTGAAGGCAATCAAATTGCACAGTTCCCACACTACAACAGTAACTATATTTCAACATGAACATCATCAGTGGTAAAAGGTCTTCGTGACAATATTGTTCTTAATTTGACCTCCCGTTATTTATTGATCAATGTTTAGTTTAGTTTAATTTAGTTTATTGTCATGTGGGTCGAGGTACAGTGAAAAACCTTTGTTGCGTGCTAACCAGTCAGCGGAAAGACAATACATGATTACAATCATAAGATCATAAGTGATAGGAGCAGAATTAGGCCATTCGGCCCATCAAGGCTACTCTGCCATTCAATCATGGCTGATCTATCTCTCCCTCTTAACCCCATTCTCCTGCCTTCTACACATAACCTCTGACACCCGTACTAATCAAGAATCTATCTATCTCTGCCTTAAAAATATCCACTGACGTGGCTTCCACAGCCTTCTGCGGCAAAGAATTCCACAGATTCATCATCCTCTGACTAAAGAAATTCCCCGTACTGAATTATTTCCCTTATTTTCAACATACAAAGCATTCTGGACATTAATGACTAGTGATGGAAGAGACGTGAATACCACTTGCTGTTTGAGCTTGATTGGAACCTCAACATATCAACAGTGTCTCAGCCCAGTGTATCACTGATTCCCATCCTCTCCTAGAACTAACATCATTTTTTGCATTGATTTCTTGATTAGTACGGGTGTCAGGGGTTATAGGGAGAAGGCAGGAGAATGAGGGCGAGATAAATCAGCCCTGATTGAATGGCGGAGCAGACTTAATGGGCCGAATGGCCTAATTCTGCTCCTATCACTTATGACCTTATTGTTTTAAATGTGACCTTGATGGGCAGGTGGACAATTTCCTCATGAGTTTGACCCATTGTGAAAGGAAAGGAAAACTGAGAAAAAAATGACTTCAGCTCCTATTTCTGTGCTAAGTATTTTGAGAAATGGATTGGATTTTAAAAGACTGTTGTTGATTCTATAGTGCAATTATGCCACAAGCACTCCTAAACTTTGAAGTAATATTGCAATGACCTTTACTCTGTTACTACGTGCATTATATGAAGGCAATAAAACAGATCACCGCCAACTATTCCTGTGACGCAAAATAATTAGCCTTCTCTTCCAAAAATTGCATCTCCACGCCCGTCATCTAATGCTGATAAACATAATCAATAGGTTGCACATTATGTCAATGGGCTTCAGAGAAAAGGGACCAGTGCTAAACAGAGTAATGGAATTACTGCAGATCACAATTCATTGCCATTGTGAGACCTCCATGCTCACTGAGCTATTTGAGCATTTCATTTCTTAGTACGAATCCATGTACAGGGCTCATAGTTTGAAGCCATTCATGGACATCTAACGGAGCGAAAAGGATTTGTAGATTGATGTTGCATGTTAACCAATCACACACCAGCCAGCATCTCTAAACCCACCCCACTGTAATACTTATACTAACACTTGTTTCCCAGCACGGACAGTTGGAACAGCTAGGATGTACTGACAACTAATCATCATTCATGCTGTTAAGTTTCAGTGCTGATTAAAGATGTATTTGAATCACGTATTGAGTCTGGAGGTAATTTACAGGATTCATGTCAATGTTTGAAATTGGCCTGAGCACTTGATCATTGGTACTGCAGGTGTGGGGATGACCCACCAGGAGCCTGACATAATGCATCTCCATTGTTAACCACATCAAGGCCCAACTTTGCTCTGCATCTAGGTTTAGGCTTGGGGTTAGGTTTAGATTTAGATTATGTGCCAATCACAGGCAGATGGGACTCGAGCGAATGGGGCATCTAAGTCGGTATGGGCAAGTTGGTCTGAAGGGCCAGTTTCCATGCTGTATTCCATACATAGATAGTTTAAGTTCAACCTTAAGTACAATAGTGGAAGATACAACGTGCAGAATATATATCTCAGTATTGTAGTGCATTGCAGCACACCAGTTCCTCAGACAAAGTCCAATGACCTCAATGGGGTGGAGGTGAATTGAAGAGTACCCTATCTTATGGAAGGACCATTCAGAAGCCTGATATCAGATCTAATTTTGCCACTTCTTGGCTTGACTGAATCAATAATTAAAACATTCAATGAATACATTTCTTAATAGATTTATTAACCTCAGTGAACCGAATTTCAGGGAACGCGATGTTCACACACTTGCATCCATTTAGATTCTAGAATACATAAAGTTCTCAAAATAATATTTGCAAGTATGAATCTCTCTGTGCCCTAAGGAATCTGTGTGTAACTAAGAATGATCAGTCTCTTTCTGGCACTCCTACTTTTCTGGACATGGTTCATCAACATCGAGCATGATGCTGAGTAAAAACACCAATAAAAAATAACAAACAAATATCTGGTCATTATTCCCTACCATATTTTGCTTGTTCTTCACGAGCTGAATGATACACATCCTCCAAAGCAACATTGACTATACTTCAGAATTTGTCATTGCTTCTAAACATCTTGGGAGGCCACAAAAAGAATTACAAAAGTCCCACACTTTCCTTCTTTCTAAGTAGGAGATGTAATGTCAGAGTGATTGTCTGCACTACCAACAACACAGAATGGCGAGGAGCTGGTCCACGGACTTCTAAACACAAAGTGCTAACGGCGCTATAATTGTTTAAAATGTTTCGCCTCTCAAGATAACTCAAAACATTTCATCTCATGAAGATCTCTCGCGATTTACCATTCCACAATACAACACAAAAATTAGGAAGATATATTGGATCATTAACATTGAAAATCATCCTTAGGGTTTACAAATTATACATATAACAGATGTTTAGAAGGAAACTATGTGAAAGGAAAAGCTTGCATTTTACTTGTCTTTTTCCTATCTCCTGCAGTGTGCTCGAAAGCTCATAACCTGGGCCAGGTGCAGTTGAAAGCGCTGGGAGACTGCTATGGTTGAGGTGGGAGCACTATTAAGGCAGAAAAAATCATAAACAGCTGGAGCCTAGGCTGTCAATATTTCTCTATTTTGTTCTATACTAATCACCTCCCTCATCACTTCTTCTAGTACATAAATTACTGTTTCATATCCAAACAAGTAGCAGAAGTGGACTCTTGGCTCTTTGAGTCTGTTCTTCCATTGAATAAGGTTATGACAGATTTGACTTCAACCTCAACTTTGCATTCCTGTCTACACACCGCAAACTTTCATACCTTTACTTATTGATGTATATCAACCACTACATTAAAAGCATTCATAGTCTCTTTTTCCACTGACCTTTGAGAAACAGAATTTCAAAGACTTACAATCTACAAAAAGTAGAAAAATACCTAACTCTAAAAGAAAATATCTTTATTTTTTAACAGTATACTCTTCAAAAGTTTGAGACTCTTCAAAAAGAGGAAATATCCTCTCTGCTTCCATCATGTCAAGACCCTTGGTGTCTTATACGCTTCAATCAAGTTTCCTTTCACTCTTGCAGAATTTAGCATGCCCAATCCTTGTCTTTAAAACCTTTCCTTATTTACGCCATCAGTCTAGCAACCTTCTCCTTCCAAGATAACTAAAGGCTCGTGATCATCCTTACACTTATTTTCTGCACTGTTGATGCCTGTGCCTTCAGCTGCCAAGCTCCTAAAAGCTCAAGAGGTCCATTGGCCTGTCTGGCTCCTTTCGAACCCTTCGTAAAACCAACCTCCTTGACGGACTTTAGGCTTCTACACTCTATTTTTATATGTTAGAGATACAGCACGGACACAGGCCCTTCGACCACCAAATCCACGCCGACCAGCGATCACCCCCATAGACTAAAACTATCCTACGCACTGGAGACAATTTACAGTTGTTACCAAAGCCAATTAACCTGCATAATTCTGTATGTCTTTGGAGGGCGGGAGGAAACCGGAGCACCTGGAGAAAACCCACATGGTTACAGGGAGAACGTACCAACTCCGTACAGACAGCACCCATAGTCAGGATCGAACCCGGGTCTCTAGCACTGTAAGGCAGCAATTCTACCCCTGTGCCACCCCTTTGATCCTTTGGTCATTTCCCCCAAACATTGGTCAAAGAGGTTGGCGGTGCACAATTTTAGCTTGAGTTTCCTTGTTACATTAAATACACTGTAAAAATGAAAATTGGTGATATTAATTTGTACGGTAGGGATCCGCTTTTAATGGAACTTCATTGGTCTTCGTTTTAGCTCAACATCAAAGGTCTAATCTTGCTCTTAGCTATGTTACAGTTTATAAAAGTGAACAGCTTGCTTCCAAATCTTCAACGATTCCAGGGAAATCGTACTTTCAAACACGATTCACTGTAAATCATATTTATGAGGTTGAAACCTATGACTGTAATTGGGTGAGAAGAAAGTGACACGAGGTTCGAGTGCCCCGACCACGGGTGAACAAAGAAGGGAAGAACTTTTTTTTTGTCTCCCATCACAGTGAGGAATGTGGGGAGGGGAGGCGGTCGCTGTGGTGGATGTTCATGTTAAAAATTTATGTGGGTGTCTTGTTGCTCTTTATTGGTATGACTATGGCAATCCGAATTTCACTATATCTTAATTGGTACATGTGACAATAAACTCACCTTGATACAGCTATTGTTACTATACGATACGATACAAAATAACGGGGGGGATAATTGATCTGCCAACAGTCATAAAACACAAAATACATGAAACATGAAATTAAAGTGATAGTGGAAAAGATTGGGGATGTGCAAAGATTTTTTTTTGTTGGGGGGGGGGGGGGTCAGTCTACCCCATGATAGATCAGGGAGGAGTTGTACAGTTTGATAATCACAGGGAAGAAGGATCTCCTGTGGCGTTCTGTACTGCATCTTGGTGGAACCAGTCTGTTGCTGAAGGTGCTTCTCAGCTCTCCATACACTACAAGGTATTTATACCGTGGAGGAAGGAACTGCAGATGCTGGTTTAAACCGAAGATAAACACAAAATCTGGAGTAATTGAGCGGGCCAGGTAGCATCTCTGGAGAGAAGGAATGAGTGACATTTTGGGTCAAGACCCTTCTTCAGAATGGTTTAGGGCCTGTCCCACTATATGAGGTAATTCAAGAGTTTTAAGAAAATATCTTTGATGTCTCATTGCGGCTTGTAATGCTAACGGCAGGTACTCGGGAAACGCGGTAACTCGTGAAGTTTTTTCGGCACTGTGAAAAATGTCCACGAGAGCCCCGAATACCTACGAACGGCTATTACCGGTATTCTCCGAGTTTGAATCAGGGGAAACTCGGAAGAACTCTTGAATTACCTCGTACAGTGGGACAGGCCCTTTAGAGATAAGGGAAACAAGAGAAATTCATGATGTTGAGTATTTCTACTCCTTGGTAAACTGCACATCCACACCATTGATGGAGACAGGGCACAGGGGTGTTCCTCTCTTCCTAAAGTCCACCACTAACTCCTTAGTCTTGTTACTTCATAAGCCAAGATTACCAGACTACTTAATATTTTGAATGTATAGATTCTTGTGTTTTATTGAACAGCTTGTCACTCAGAGACAAACTTGTGTTATTAAATATGCCAACCAGAATAGGATGGGTCACTCTTGTTTGCATTTTGGAGTTCTAGTCCCAATTCCCTGACTCATGCATAAAAGTAATTTCGTAATTGCTGAATTAGCTCAATGTTCCTCCTTTCACCTCCATTTTGGCTGAAGGAATTGTTCTAAAAAAGTATTAAGGGATTGTCCCACTTGGGAGACCTAATTGGCGAGTTTAGAAGAGTTTGAAAAAATGGCGTTGAAGACCTCCTTCCACTATGTAGAAGACTTCCTTCGACCTCCTTCGACTATGTTGAAGACTAGCTATGACTAACTTCAGCTACATTGGACACCGAATAGTGGAGAGTGAAGACGACCTCCTTTGATTTCCTTCAATCTCCCTTCGACCTCCATTCGACTAAGATGAAGACTATCTACGACTACCTTCGACTACCATTGACTACCCTCGACTAACATGCCGACCTACTACGACTAAACCTACGAGTAAAAAAAGTATCGATTTTTTCCATGGCGACCTTTTTTTTACTCGTGGGCATTTTTTAACATTGAAAAAAAAGCCGCGACCTAGCTGAGGCCTCGAGTACGCGGAGACCACTCTCGAGCATGAAGGAGAGTTACGAAGACCTCCTACGACCTCGTGTCGACCATGCTGCGAGTATGATTGTAGGCCAGAACACGCGGATTAGGTCGCCCAAGTGGGACAGGCCCTTTAGGGTGCAGGTAGATCTAATTAATAAATAAGTATTTTATTGGATTATTTACTGGCCAAAATTAATCTCTTAACAAAAATTGCTCTATCTTCACATTGCTGGATGTGAGAGTTTAATGAACAAGAACTGGCTGGCCATGGTGGATAGAATGGGCTGTTTCCATGCTGATAGACTCCACGATTCAAATGTAATTACCGTAAATGCAGTCTATTTTCAGTGAACAAGCATCCACAACACTGTCATAACAAGACAGTCTCATTTTTCCACAACGAGCTGATTGATGGATAATTATGGGGTAAGATCCCATGGCGAACATGCCTCCTCTTTGGACCAGTTCAGTGGGATTACATCAATTTGGGAGAGAGGGCAAGGTCCTGATTGAAAGTTCAGTGGAAAAGGCAGCACAATACTCCACTGGGGCTTCACTGGGACCCCTATGCTGCAGCAAGGCTCAAACACAGAATCTTCTGACTTCCAAGTGGGAGCACTCCCCTACGGAACTTTGAAATGAGATTGTGGAAAGTGCTGTGGAAATGTGAGCCACTCTTTGATCTGCAGTTCCAAGAGTCAGGTCCAAATGTAGTTTAAGAAATGCGTGTCCTGCGACTAAACTTAAGACTTTGAGTAATTGAGTCACAGTCATAGAGTGATACAGTGTGGAAACAGGTCTTTCAGCCCAACATGATGCAGCCACATTAGTCCCTGCCCACATTTGGTCCATATCCCTGCAAACTTGCCCTATCCATGTACCTGTTTAACTGTTTCTTAAACGTTGGGATAGTCCCCGCCTCAACTACCTCCCCTGGCTGCTTGTTCCATACACTCACCATCCTTTGTGTGAATAAGTTACCCCTCAGATCCCTATTAAATCTTTTCACCTTCACCGTAAGCCGATGTTCTCTGGTCCTCGATTCACCTACTCTGGGCAAGAGACTCGGTGCATCTACCCGATCTATTCCTCTCATGATTGTATACACCTCAATAGGAGTCACTTTGATTTCTAGGTCTTTTCTAGGCCATCAAATTGGAATTTGCTTGTAGAATGATGTAGGAGATCTTCCCTGAAACAAGGGAATATCACCAACCACAGCATTAATCGAAGAGTAAAGTTTCATAAATGGCCTTGTTGACTATCGCTGCATTTTTTCAAGTCACGCGTGCAAACACATAACACATTACAACAGCTCAGCAATGCAGCAGGCAGTGACCTTACAAGGAAGGCGACAAATAAATAACTAGTAAGCACTGTTAACTTGCGAGGCAAATTACAGCTGTATTTTTAACATCCATTCTGTTTATTTCTATGGCCCAGGCATGAATGCACAAATGCTTTATACCCTTTTAGAATGATGAATTGTTTCATTCCCCTTCGTTCTCCTTTTCTTTAACTTTACCTCAGGTCTTTTCTGGCTTAATGATGTCTTCAATGCAGGAGACTGGAGGTGATCTGACTGGGGAGCAAGGATCTGGCATCTTGAAGCCTTGATTCTTGGGATTGCAACCTGGAGCAGGGTTCTACTGGGACAACAGCAGTATCACAAGTCACTGAGCAACCTTGGTTATGAAATGTGGCGATTTTCTGCAGCCGTGGATCCATTGTACGCATGTATTGTATGATTTGATAGATAGCAATCACTTAGAATCAAGAATCACCACCTCACCATCTGACTCATCACAATCCAATCTTCCACACTCAATTTCTGATAACAATGTTGCTGTTCCCATGTATAAATGTCCGGAACCACGCATGTTCCAATGTCTTAGCAGCCCTCATTTTTGTTCTGTGTTGTTCCTTTTGTTATTTAATTCTCCAGCTTCCTTTTGAGCAAAGACATTGCCTGGAGTAACTCAGCAGGTCTCTGGAGAAATTGGATGGATTATGTTTCAGGTCGGGACCCTTCTTCTGACTCTGGCACTTTGTGTCTGTCTTCGGTATATATTAGTACTTCAGCACTTTTTGTCTACCTTTGGTACATACCAGTGCTCCAGCACTTTGTGTCTATCTTCGGTATGTACCAGCATTTGCAGTTCCTTTCTACACAAAGATATTCCTGTTGTCTTGGCCATCTTAGTATCCCAAGCACTTAACTTTTATTTCTAATTTCCCGCATCCATCGTACTTCACCTTTGGAACTACTGACTGTGTCTCCACTGCCACAGCAGTTAGTTTATAATCCTTATAACTTTGCAGCACTGTTAGTTTACAATCCCTATAACTATTGCCATCACAGTAACATCAGTGCAATACTTAAAATGATCAATGCTGGAAAGGAGAAATCTAAAAAGACATTAAGCTTTTATATCAATTAGATTTCTTTGAAGAAAAAGAAGGTATTTTTGATGGAATTGTTTTGGAAAATAAGAAGTCCTTTCATGATGGTATCAGTTTCATAATGGCATGTTTGTGTACATCAAATAGCGCTGGGGAATAAAATGGTTTCAGGCTATGTGGGATAAGGACCTGGTCCTGGAGAGAATCTGTCCCTATTTATAAGCTTCCTTCAAGTCCTTGGCATTCCTACAAACAGATCAACCTGCTGATATGCTGAGCAGACGACCGACCTCTGACCTCATGGCTCCTTACTCCTTCTCTGCTTGAAGTCGAGAGTTTTAAAGTCGACTTGCTTGAGGCCACATACATTTGTCATGGGCACAAATCTTCCCTGATCATCGGTGTATTTTGAGGGTTTTAAGTCTCCCTTGGATTTTAAATAGTGGCTTCCTCGATCAGATATAATGTCACTAAACGGAGCCCTATCTAATCCACACAATCAATATACATAAGGTCATAAGGTAATTAGGAATAGGAGTAGAATTAGGCCATTTGGCCCATCAAATCTACCCCACAATTCAATCATGGCTGATCTATCTCTCCCTCCTAATGCCTTTCCCCACAACCTCTGACACCTGTACTGATCAAGAATCTACTTATCTCTGCCTTAAAAATATCCACTGACTTGGCCTCCACAGCCTTCTGTGGCAAATAATTCCACAGATTCACCACCCTCTGACTAAAAAAAAATCTCATCATCTCCTTCCTAAAAGAACGTCCTTTAATTCTGAGGCTATCACCTCTAGTCCTAGACTCTCCCACTTACAAGGGAGGAAAGTATAACACAGCAGTGACTCAGCTACTGACTATACAAAGCTTTCCCATCCTCTGCATGCCAGGTCAGGAGATTGATGAAATACCTGAGATAAATGCAAAATGTGGGAGTTGTTCAGCTGGTCATGCAGCTTCTCTGGAGAGAAGGAATAGGTGCTGCTTCGTGGTCGAGGCACCTTCTTCGGACTGAGAGTCCAGATGAAATGCCTATACTTGCATGCAATTCTAACAATACCAAGGAATTTGACAACCATCAGAGAAAACAGCATTTCAATTGGCAACCCAGCAACTATCTGAGTGATCACACCTTCCGCCATTACTGGACTGCGGCCAAATCCACAATAAGCACTTCATTTACCGGACGAGGGTTTTTTCAACAGCATGTCCCAAATCCACGTCCTCTCCCACCAAGATGGACAAGATCAACAGGCACATGAAAACACCACCTCCTGCAGGTTTTTTCTTGAAGCCAAATTATCCTGACTAGGAACAATATCTCCGTTCCTCCATCATTGCTGAATCAACCTGCTTGGTCAAAGACAGGATTGAGGCTTCAAGCTTCTCACTAGATTACATTACCTAATGAAACCAACATCCCATTAATGAATAAAACACAAGGATGAAATGATATACAGATCAAAGGGCAGTTTGCATAAAGCGTAAGGTACACATGCATCTTCAAGATGGGATCATAGACATGGGCCCAGATATTCTTCTACATTAGAAAAGGTAGGGAATGGGCAGAGAGCATAAAGCTAATAGATGTTTTGTGTCAGGTCTAATGTTGCTCAGGATACAAGGTGTAGAATGCAATCGAATCTATTAGCAATTGCAATGTCCAGCACATAGACATTCACAAATAGACATTCCTCTGCTGAATCTGCCATGGCGGAGGTGGGAGTCAGAGCTATGGTCATGGTGACAGGTACCTGAAGGGTCAGGTCAAGGTAGGGTTAGAGGATAGAGGGTGGCAGTTGACAACCAGGCCAGGAGCAGTGACATCTGGGTGTGGACACAAGGGCACCTCTCTGCATGTCTCTTGCTTATAGCACTTGTTCACATATGCTAGAACATGTGATCGATTTTGCCCATTCCATGCCTTCCTTAATACAGAAGAATTCTGGGGCCCAATCCTCTGATCCCATCGTAAAGGTGCGTAATGCTTTACACAATGTTGTTCTCTTTAGACATTGCTGAAGTGAGGCTTGCTCTTTCATGAGTAGTTTGCACTGTGTGTGGACTTTCCCAGAGGTGAATGTTGCACACCATTGGATGCCTCTTCAAATGTGCAGCTGTGTCTGAGCAATGGTGCGTTCTAGCCGCTGAAGACCAGAGAGCAATGTTATCAGCCTCCACAGAGATTGGGCATTGTGTTCTCCAGATCTTTTCACGGTGGACTATTTTATCTAATGGAATAACTGTTGCAACTTTCACAGCTGAACTAGTCATCCATAGAGTCATAGAGTCTTACGGCGTGGAACAAGGTCCTTCAGCCCAACTTGCTCACACCAACCAACATGCCCCATCTACACTAGACCCACCTGCCTGTGTTGGCCCCATGTCCTTCTAAACTGATCCCTACCAGTCCAAATGTTTTTTAAACGTTGGGTTAGTTCATGGCCTTGAACATTTCAAAACACAAGGGCAGCAGGAAGTTTGAATTAATTTAGTAAAGTTTGAATTAAACTGTGATCACACAAAGTGAACGTAAAGCTACTGGATTGTTGAAACAGTTGGTAATGTTGTTTTTCACCTGGTTTGACTCCAGACTTACTGTAACATGATTAGCACTGAAACAACCCAGGAAGCCAGTCAACCACTTGAATGATAAACATTGACCTTGCCATCAATACCCCTACATGAAGCAATGAATGACTCCAAATATTATATTGCAAAATTAAGATGAGATGCCATTTAACTTATTTTGTCCCTACTGACCCTTTTAGGGAACGACATCAGTCAACTCACTTCCTTGCACTTTTCACACAACAGTGCAAAGGGCCTGTCCCACTTGAGCGTCATTTGCACGTCACGTAGGTGTCGCGCAAAGCTTGTGTGAATCCCAAAATCCTGGGGCGCCGCGCGTCACTGCCTATATCACCACACACCATGCGCGCATCACGGCGCGTCACGACCCGCGCGTCGTGACTCGTAAATGATGTCGCGCAAATGACCCCAAATGGGACAGGCCCTTAAGTTTCTAATTTGAACATTCAGAATATATCTTGCCAACACAGTGTCTGCCAAAGAACTTGCGTTGGGGCAAATGAGTCACAATTAACCGTGGGCCGACATGGTGGCAGCAGTAGAGGTGCTGTCTTACAGCGCCAGAGACCTGGGTTTGATCCTGACCACGGGTGCTGTCAGTACAGAGTTTATATGTTCTCCCCGTGACTCGCGTGGAAATGTGGGTTCTCTCCGGGATCTCCGGATTCCTCCCACACTCCAAAGACATACAGGTTTGCAGGCCAATTGGTAAAATTGCGAATTGTCCCTAGTGTGTGTAGGATAGTGTTAGTGGGCGGGGATCGCCGGTCGGCGCGGACTCAGTGCCTGTTTCCGCTCTGTGTCTTAGAGAGCAGGAAAAAGATGCTGCCTGTCCCGCTGAGTTACTCCAGCATTCTGTGTCCACCTTCGATTTAAACCAGCATCTGCAGTTCCTTCTGACATCATCCCAATAAATGTTGGATCATTCCTCCACAAAATGGAGGATAGTTTCAAATACTTTATGGACTCAAAAATAATTGCAAACACAGCAGTGCAATCACAAAACTTTATTGATGAGGGAATTATGCAACAGTTTCCAGTCTGGATGATTGTAATGCTATCATTATAATTTGTATAGCCTTTAACATTTCCCTTTTATAACTTGCTTACAAATCCGTTCATCAGCTGTGTTCCTGATCACAATGTTTAAGAAAACCATAATATATTCCCCGATCTTGTATTTAATGGCAGACTGCAAATATTAATCTATGTGTGTTTCCTCTCAGTGTTATTTTAAGTGAAGATTTGATCTGTATGCTTTAAATGAGTTGGCGCCTCAATTAAAACCATGATCGAAGAAAAACTGAGAGGCTAATATTTGCACAGTACAACTTTAAGGCTATTTTTTGGTAAACACGAGATTATAATGAGGGCCCCTGCATTTAAATGCGAGGCTGTGCTGTTGAAAGGTCAGCTTGACCTTTGCTGAATACCAACGTATATCTGTACGAGTTCTCTGCCTTTGAACTCAATGCAATGGGGAGGAAGAAGCTGGCAAGTCCTGGAAGGCTATGATCCATTATAACCAGCGATGATTCATTTGTGATTCAAGTATTTTGAACATGATCCATAATCTTGTTAAATGATAATGGAGGTGCTTGCAGATCAAACTTGTTTTACAATCAGAATGCAGTGTGATTAATTGTTCGAAATTTCTCCAGTCAGAGATGAGTAAACAACTTAAGGGCCTGTCCTACCAGCATCCGACTCCATGCGATCAGCGCGATCAAACTAGAAGCGGGGGCCGCGCGGATGTCGGGGGATCTCCTGTACAGGGCCGTTCCCACTAGCATGCTCCTGCATGCGGCAAGCGTGACCAAACCGGCAGCGAGGGCCGCGCGGAGGTCGGGTGAGTGGCGCAACGCGGCGCAAAGTGAGGCGAACTTGGAGCGAAGTCTTAAAGGTAAGTTTGCCAGGACAGAGAGCGGCACACAGAGAGGGGCACAGAGGCACACACACAGAGGGCCACGGAGCCACACACATAGAGGGTCATGGAGGCACCGACAGAGAGGGTCACGGAGGCACGACGTCGAGGTGGTGTGTAATGCGTTGAGGCGACTGCGAGCTGACAAGCCGTTGGCGCGCGGAATTTTTTAACATAGTCAGTTTTTCGGAACCCCGCACGATGTCGGGACGAAATCCGCACAATTCCGGCGATCGAAGTGGGACCGGCCCCGCGACGCCGGACGGTTCAAGCGACCACGTTAGGTTGCGCTCATCGCATGGAGTTGCATGCTTGTAGGACAGGTCCTTTATGCTTAAGCGGTCAAAACACAGACCAAAGAACTTCACTGCTGGGGTGGGAGATTGCAACCTTCACGTGGTCTGCCCTGTTTCGACGAGTGCAATCAACCTGACGTGCACATTCAAATAAGATCAAATAGAACAAGTTGTCCAACAACTTTAGGCTGTGCACGCCATACGCAAGAAGAACTTCCCTGCCGAAGGGATGAATTTGTCGAAGCATTATGTAACTTTTACTGTGACCTGGGAACGAGATTGAAGGAATCGCTTAAACGTAAAGTTTATAATATCTCCCCAGATACAGCACAAGCAACCTCTGCAATTCGTCAAACCTTACACAGCAAGTTTCCTTGAATACCTTGTAGTTTATTGGATTGAGGAATAAATGTAGTCAGAATGCCGGAGTTACTTTCACCGTCTGATGTATTAAACGATCTTTGAACTCCAGTTGAAGACGCGTTTCAGTTCCCCTTGTGAAAGATGGATAGGAATGATATGGGCCAAACGGGGGCAGTGTAGCTGGGACATGTTGGGCAAGTTGGACCGAAGGGCCTGTTTCCATGCTGTATCACTCTGTGACTGTGATTCTATGTATCTTTGAGGCTATAGCACACTCACCCACAGTGTCTTTTCAACGGGCAGCTCTACCCTGATACTACCCCCATAGACAGTGCTATGCATCATTGCGCCCCTCTGGCAGTGTAGTGCTCTCTCATCTTTGCTCCTACACAGTACACCCCCAACATCATGGCACCCCCACAGTATTAACCCTCCAGTAGTACAGTCATTTCTCATTGTTGTTCCTTTGTTTGTGTTTTCATTTCTTGATTTGGCCAGAAGGCAAATGAGGACAAAATGTAGGTTGTTTGTTCTACGTTGTGGGGAGAACGCTGATATAATTGACCCAGGACAGCCAACTGCATTGAAGAAATGATCCTTATGCACTAACTTACAAGATCAGGCATTAAGTGTGGTCAGCGAAGAGGCCTCAATGTCATGCTGAAAGTAAATCTCAAAGAACTAGGTGTCAACAGTCGACCTCAGTGGGTCCACACCCTCCAAAAGTGGCAGTGGGACATTGACAAGGAAGGGAAGAGTACGAAGCTCCAGCAGGCTGCTGGCCTGTGAGGAGATGACCTCACCTTTTGTGGTTCCTGAGACCATCGAGGGAGGGGGCGTGAAAAAGTGCGAGATGGCCAACAGAGATGATGGTGCAAATGCCAGCAATCCTCAGCTCCAGACAATATTTTCTCTAAAGAAGTATCCTTGACAGCTCAAATCATATAACAACCTTAATATTGTGAAAGATTCCAGTGTGGTTCAGAGTTAACACCTTCAAGTTCTTGGATGTGTATATCTCTGAATATTTGTCCTGGGTTGCATGTCGATGCAATCATATAGAAAGACCTTCAATGCCTTTACTTCCTTTGAAGATTGAGGAGATTTGGCATGTTGATGAATGCTCTGTTGAATTTCTGCAGGTGTATGGTAGATACGCTATTGGCTGGTTGTATCATGGCTTGGTTCATCAACTCGAACGCCAAAGAACAAAGGTGATTACAAAAAGTGGTGGACACCATCCCAGTCCTTCTTGGGTACTCACCTCCCCACCATCGAAGGGATCTATAGGAGGTGCCAGCATCAACACGTATCTACAGCACAATGGCCACACTCTCATTTCATTCCTGCCGTCAGGAAAGAGAGTCTGAAAAATGGGACCACCAAGTTCAAGAATATTGTTAAAGAAGGAACTGCAGATGCTGGAGAATCGAGGGTACACAAAAGGCTGGAGAAACTCAGCGGGTGCAGCAGCATCTAAGGAGCGAAGGAGATAGGCGACGTTTCGGGTCGAGACCCTTCTTCAGACTGGTTAGGGATCAGGGAAACGAGAGATATAGACGGTGATGTGGAGAGATAAAGAACAATGAATGAAAGATATGCAAAAAAGTATTGATGATAAAGGAAACAGGCCATTGTAAGCTGTTTGTAGTGTGAAAATGAGAAGCTAGTGCGACTTGGGTGGGGGAGAGATAGAGAGAGAGGGAATGCCAGGGCCCGAGGGCTGAGGGAGAGGTGGGAAGGGGAGGAGGCAGCAAGGGTTAACAGAATTGAGAAAATTCAATGTTTAAGCCCAGAGGATGCAGACTCCCCAAGCGGAATATGAGGTGCTGTTCCTCCAACTTGCGGTGTTGCTCACTCTGGCCGTGGAGGAGGCCCAGGACCGAGAGGTCGGATACGGAATGGGAGGGGGAGTTGAAGTGCTGAGCCACTGGGAGGTCGGATATCTTCCCAACAACCATCAGCCTCTTGAACACTACAAACACTAAATAAACTATAAACTACAAAATGGCTGCACTAAGGACCTTGGATTTTTGCAATAATATTAGAGTCTTTCATTTATTGCATTTTTAAAAAAAAGTGTATTATCTATGTGTATCGTGTTTACGGGCCTGTTATTGTGTTGCAAGTAAGAATTTCATTGTTTCGATTTCAGATAATATAACAATCAAACACTCTTGAGTCTCTTTATTTGACTCTTAGGTGATCAAACATTGAGCCACATTGAGAGATAGTTGTGCAATCTCCAAAAAACTCTAACCGCAAAGCCTTTATCTTTAAAATGCTACATTTGTGTTCGGCTCACGACCCGAAACATCACCCATTCCTTCTCTCCAGAAATGCTGCCTGTCCCGCTGAGTTACTCCAGCATTTTGTTTCTAGTTGTGTTCAAATCTCTCCTTGGCTTCTCGCAATCTCTGGAGATGAGAGATGAGATGAGATGAGATGCATTTATTTGTCACTGTGCCAATTGGCACAGCGAAATTAAATCGCCATACAGCCATACATTAAAAAAAATAAAGAACACAACATGGAGTAGATAGAATTCAACATAAAACATCCCCCCAGGGTCAAAATGTTCTACTGTGTGGGAAGGCACCAAAGTCAGTCTCTTCCCCTGATGTTCCCCACTGTTCCACCGTGGTCGGGGGCCTCCCCGAGCCCCCTGCAGTCGGGAGCCTCCCCATCCCTCCTAAATTCCTCCGTGTTTCAGTTCTGCTGGCATACATATTCTCAATTATCTTTGTTTGATGCTGACAAAGTCCTAAGTTACAGAATTCCCTACCTAAACCTTTCCACCTCTTTCTCCTGAGATGCTCCTTAAAGTATACCTTCACTGTTATCTTGGGTCCCAAGAACCATTGTTTCCTAGGGGTCAAACCTCCCTTATACTACAAGCCAGAATGTCTCTATGATTCTTGCAATGTTTGATGATCAATGTATAACAGCCTGAACAATGAAAAGATTAGGCATTAACATTGGTCTTCCTTCGGTCAAGATCTGAGCTTTTCCCTTACTGATCCATTATCAGCATTCTGCAGCACTTGGAGAGGATGTTAAATTCCTTTGGAATTAACTTTAGATAAAATGCAAGCTTTTGATCAGGGATCAACATTGACTCTTTACCTGTAAGTAAATGCAACTCTAACTGCATTTTATACCTTCTCATTTTGATGGGGTGGGGGTAGAGGGGACATAGTCGAGCCACTGCCTCATAATGCCAGAGACCTGGATTCAGTCCTGATCTTGACGGCTGCCTGTGTGGAGTTTGCATGTTTTCTTCTGTGACTGTGAAAGTTTCCTTTCACCACCCCCCCCCCCCCCCCCCAAAAAAATGTGTGGATGGTTAGGTTAAATTCCAAGTTGTGCAGGGGTGAATGGCATAAACCAGAGATAGTTAATACAAATGTGGGATAGGAATGAATGGGTCAGCATGGACTCAATGGGCTAAAGGGCCTGTTTTCCTGTTGTATTTCTCTATGACTCCATGGCTATGACTCAATAGTCAGCAAGCGAGGCAGCATCTGGGAAGACAGTGAAAGAAGTAGCATTCCAAGTTGTGAAGGAAGGAACTCGAGATGCTGGTTTACACCAAATGTAGACACAAAAAAGCTGGAGCAACTCTGCTTGTCAAGCAGCATCTCTGCAGAAAAAGAATGGATGGCGTTTTGGGTCGAGACCATTCTTCAGAATTACAAGTTGACAGCATTTCATCAGAACTGCATAAAGTTAGAGATAAAAAGGTTGAGATGCAGAGAATGAGGGGAGATTGAAGAAAACTCAAAGATCGATCTGCGATAGGCTGGAAAGTTCAGTTTCATTTATTGTCGCATGTACCGAGGTTCCGTGAAATACATTGTTATTGCGCGCTATCCAGTCAGCAGAAAGACTACACAGTACATGATTACAATCAAGCCGCCCACAGTGTACAGATACTGGATAAAGGGAAGATGCAGATTGTTAGGTTAATTGGCCTCTGTAAATTCAAAGATAAATGGTAAAAACCAGTGATAGATAATACGAATGTGGGATTACACCAAAGTAGCAGAGATCAAATGAATGACAGAAGGTAGACACAAAATGCTGGAGTAACTCAGTGGGTGAGGCAGCATCTATGGAGAGAAGGAATGGGCGACGTTTCGGGTCGAGACCCTTCTTCAGACTGATGCCAGGGGAGGGGGTGGGACAAAGATTGAATGTAAGTGTAGACAGTAAGACTGGTGGGAGAATAATGAATGATAGAGCCGGATTTTGGAGAGTGGTAAAAATGACGATTGAATGAATAAATGGGAGAAGGGAATACATATTCCAAGAAAGTATAAAGTATCTTGGTTGCTGATTAGTTTCATCTGGTCCATGCTAGATTTTAAACATTGCCGTGACTGAGGTTTATTAGTCGAAAAACAAATACAGTGAGTTAGCAGAGTCAGCAATGGAGCCACAGGTACAGAGTTACAAATCCCAGACCTTTCGAACGAAAAACCTGTTTTTGGGCTGATGTTTCCTTGTCACCTGACACCACACAACGAATGGCAAGTGTTTGCTGCATCCCTGAGTGCCTCCAGTCTGAAGAAGGGTCTCGACCCGAAACATCACCCATTCCTTCTCTCCTGAGATGCCGCCTGTCCCGCTGAGTTAAAGCCCTGTCCCACTGTACGAGTTCATTCAAGAGCTCTCCCGAGTTTGCCCCGATTCGAACTCGGAGATTTACGGTAATGGCCGCTCATCGGTACTCGTGGCTCTCGTGGACATTTTTCAACATGTTGAAAAATCTTCACGAGTCTTCCCGAGTACCTGCCGTTAGCGTTTCGAGCTGCTAAGAGACGTCCCCGAGCCCCGACATACCCACTATGTTTATTCTCTGTGCTTACCACGAGTTTGATTTTTTTTTTAAACTCGGGAGAGTTCTTGAATGAACTCGTACAGTGGGACAGGGCTATTACTCCAGGATTTTGTGACTAGCCACTATGTTTACTCAAGTAATAATGCCATTAGGTCACATCCACATGACTCTTCATTCAGAGATACCACACTGCTGTCCATCTTTAGAAAAGTGTTTCACAAGTTATACATTCAATCTGTTAACCCATTTCCTCAGATGCTCGGTCATTTTAACTGCGTTTGGATTTCTTCCGTTTAAAACAGCATCTGCAGTTCCTTCCTACACACTACTGTGATTGGAGATGTCAGAGTGTGCAGCTAACACAGAAATCAATCAGTGACTCCAGCCCAAAAGCAAACACAATCAGACATTTGACAGAGCTCTGGAAATACCAAAGCTTCTGAGAAAATAGCAAAGCGGGGATGTTAAGGACCTTTTGAGGAGATAACAGGAGAACATTTTAAGTAAAGACAAACACAATAAAGCACAAGACTTGCAGGTCCTGTGCATTTGTAGTGACAAGTATTCTATCAGTAATACCTATTAACTCTTTGCTAGTGGTGACAGTTTCAGTTCAGCTCAAAGAGCTAACTCTAACTCTCTCTTGAAAACATCCAGTGAATTGGCCTGCACTGCCTTCTGTGCCAGAGAATTCCACAGAATCACAACTCACTGGGTGAAAAAATGGTTCCCTATCTCATTCCTAATTAGCCTACCCCTTATTTTTAAACTGTGACCCCTGGTTCTGGACCCCCAACATTGGGACCATTTTCCCTGCATCTAGCCTGTCCAAAACTTTAAGAATTGTATATGTTTCCATAAGATCCCTTCTCATCCTTCTAAATTCCAGTGAATGCAAATCCAGTCGACCCATTCTTTCATCATATGTCAGTCCCGTCAACCCGAGAATTAACCTGGTGAACCTACGCTGCACTCCCTTTAATTCTAAATGTCTAATTGCTTGCCCTTGGGCAAATGTTTGTCCTCTATGTCTGGTTAGTACTTCTGTGCAGAAGTTCAGTGCTGGGACACATTAGCTCTCCCATATAATCCACTCCAACCCTTCACTACTGGGAAGAGTTAGTATTGCCATGACGGAATGAAAGCTTCTACGCTCTCCTCAGAGGTGTTAAACATAGGAGGCCATTTGGCCATTCTAACCTATGCTAGTTCAGACGTGCACTTCTCCTACCACCCTGTTACTGTAGGGAAAATTGATCTTCCAGCCTTTGTCTTGTGATGAATATAACATGGTGCAGTACAAAACATTGTCAAATTCAGGCATTCAGACAATAAGACGGAAACTGACTATAATAATTAGATCATCTCCTGTAAGACTTACATCAATTACTGCACAGGATCTCGCTGAAAACAATATTTATGCATAATCTCACACAAAATATTGCCAGTATGAAGAACCAGCTCCTTCTTCCGTGAGTAGACAAAAGAGCTGGAGAAACTCAGCGGGTGCAGCAGCATCTATGGAGCGAAGGAAATAGGCAACGTTTCAGCCTTTGGGAGGTGGGAGAAAATCGGCACACCAGGGGAATCCCATCTGCAGGAAGAACATGCCCACTCCTCAACAACAGCCCCGGAAGCCAGGATCAAACCTGGGTCGCTGGAGCTGTGCAGCTGTGGGCATGCTCGTTAAGGCCCAGACCACATTACCATTAATGCTGCTGATGTTGTTCATCCCAAGCACAAATGGAAAAGTATGACCATGGCCCTGAAGTCAAAGCATATGTTTTGAAGCTAATGAAAGATCAGGTTGACCTAGACTAAAGATAGACACAAAAAGCTGGAGTAACTCGGTGGGTCAAGTGCCTGTCCCACTGTACGAGGTAATTCAAGAGTTCTCCCGAGTTTCCCCTGATTCAAACTCGGAGAATTACGGTAATAGCTGCTCGTAGGTACTCGGGGCTCTCGTGGACATTTTTCACACTGCTGAAAAAACGTCACGAGTTACCGCGTTTCCTGAGTACCTGCCATTAGCATTATGAGCCGCTACGAGACATCCACGAGCTCCGACGTAGCCGCTACGTACATTCTACGTACTGACCATGAGTTCGATTTTTTTTTAAACTCGGGAGAGCTCTTGAATTACCTCGTACAGTGGGACAGACCGTTCAGACTACATCTCTGGAGAAAAGGAATAGGTGATGTTTCGGTTCGAGACCCTTTTTCAGACTGAGAGTCAGGGGAAAGGGGGAATGAGAGATATCACAGGGGGCGAACAGCGAGAGAAGATGTTGCGGAACTCTAGAGGAACGTCACCTATTCCTTTTCTCCAGCGATGCTGTCTGACCCGTTGAGTTACTCCAGCATTTTGTGTCTAACCAGCATCTGCAGTACAAATTTTGACCGAGGCTATGTTGAACTGACCTATTGGTTGTGGCATAGAGAGGTAAAAGTTGTTTTACTGAATTTACTGAACATTTCCTGGTTGTTGTTATCGTGAGCAGTTTTACATCTGTGTTTGAACATTAGATGTAGCAATCAATTAACACCACACAAACGTTTGGCATCGTCCAACAGGAAGACCTTTAATTTAACTTGGTGTTCAGTTCAGGCTCCTTTGTCTTGTGATGAATATAACATGGTGCAGTACAAAACATTGTCAAGTTCAGGCATTCAGACAATAAGACGGAAACTGACTATAATAATTAGATCATCTCCTGTAAGACTTACATCAATTACTGCACAGGATCTCGCTGAAAACAATATCTGTGCATAATCTCACACAAAGTATTGCCAGTATGAAGAACCAGCTCCTTCTTCCGTGAGTAGACAAAAATACTGGAGAAACTCAGCGGGTGCAGCAGCATCTATGGAGCGAAGGAAATAGGCAACGTTTCAGCCTTTGGGAGGTGGGAGAAAATCGGCACACCAGGGGAATCCCATCTGCAGGAAGAACATGCCTACTCCTCAACAACAGCCCCGGAAGCCAGGATCAAACCTGGGTCGCTGGAGCTGTGCAGTTGTGGGCATGCTAGTTAAGGCCCAGACCACATTATCATTAGCAGCAGCATCTATGGAGCGAAGGAAATAGGCAACGTTTCGGGCCGAAACCCTTCGTGTCATGGTAACAAGGAACTGGACCCAAATCATCATCTATCCATGCGCTCCACAGATGCGTCCTGACCCGCTGAGTTACTCCAGCACTCTGTGGCTTGATTCAAGTCATTTGCTTCACACAAGTCTTGCTTTTTCCTCTGGATGTGTTGGATCCTTCTGCTCGCCAATAGTTTTTTTTTACAGCTGCTGCAAAAACTAGCCATGGAGCATGGGTGGGGCATGATTCTCTATCAGAACGTGGCACAGTAGAGCAGCGGTGGAGTTGCTGCCTTACAGCACTCGATTCGGGTTCGATCCTGACTACGGGTGTTGGCTGTGCGGAGTTTGTATGTTCTCCCTGTGACCGTGAGAGTTTTCTCTGGGTTCTCCAGTTTCCTCCCACACTCCAAAGACATGCAGGTTTGTAGGTTAATTGGCTTCTGTAAATTGTCTCTCCTGTTTACCATAGATCTAATGAATGGGTGACTGCTGGCTGGTCGGGGCGGACTTGATGGGCCGAAGGACCAGTTTTCTGTTTCCACCCTGTTTCTGTCAACTAAACTAAACTTTCTATATAAAGCAAATATTAAATAATTTAATGTAATCATATCAGTCATGGTTAACAACATCTTGAATACCAAATTCCAATCTTTATTTCAAATCCTCACTTTGTTTCATTCCTCTCCAACTCTGTAATCTCTTCCAAATTATAACTCACAGACATCTCTGTTTGCTAATTCTGACCTTTTGTTCGTCCCCAGATTTGACCACTCCAATTCAAGCAGTTCTGTTTTCAATGATCTAGTTTAGTTTATGTGCTATCCAGTCAAAGAAAAGACCATCCAAGATTACAATCAAGCCGTCCACAGTGTGCAGATAAAGGATAAAGGGAACAGCATTTAATGCACGATAGAGATTGACTAAAGACAGTTCAAAGGTCTCCAATGAGGTAGATGGGAGCCCCAGTTCTTAACTTTCTTTATTAAACCTTTCCCACCTCCCATTTTCTTTCCTGCTTTAAAATTAACCAATGCCTTTGGCCATGGTTTAGGTCACAATCCTAAAATCTCCTTGTCATTTGATTTAATTTAGTTTGAAAACTTTCCTGTGAAATGCCTTGGAACATTTTTTTTTTGCTACGTTAAAGTATAATATATAAGTTGTTGCTTGTCTTAAAAAGTCAAAGTCTGTCCTCCCTCGTGGGTAGGGCTATGAAATAAATGCTTACTGTATGAGCTTAAAGCAGTGAGATAATCCAGATGTGAGTTTTCATCTAACTTAGGGCCAAATAACAAGAAAACTAAACTCCCATTAATGTCAAAAGTAATTTATCCTTTTCTAATATCATAGCCAATCATCTGTTTGAAAGCAATTAAAGCTTTCTTGAAATGCAGTTATTAAAAAGCAGCTTTTCTCTGTCAAGCCCCGACAAAGTTCTTAGAACTTCTGAAGCTTCACTGCTGCCTTGAAGGTTCGAGGGAGAGGGAAAAATAGAGGGCTGCGGCGTGGAAGCGAAGAAAGAATTTTGTGGGAGAGAGCAGAACTACAGATGGGCACTTAAACAAAAACAGAGATCCTGCAGGAATTCAGCAAGTTGTGGAAAGAGAAAGCAGTGAAAGGTTACTGATGGAAGACCCTCCATCGGAAGTCTCGGCTACCTGGTGGTCAGCGAGAACGTGGTGGACGGAAGGGACACGGTTTCTGTCTGAATCTATCAGTCCATAAAGGACACAAAATGCTGGAGTAACTCAGCGGGACAGGCAGCATCTCTGGATAAAAGGAATGGGTGACGTTTCGGGTCGAGACACTTCTTCTGAAGAATGGTCTCGACCAGAAACGTCACCCATTCCTTCTATCCTGAGATGCTGCATGTCCCACTGAGTTACTCCAGCATTTTGTGTCTATCTTTGGTGTAAACCAGCATCTGCAGTTCCTTGCTCGACAGTCCATGAAGATGAATGCAGGAGAGTGTGGCAATGAGGAGTCTGTGGGAAAGCATTGACTGTGAATGCCACCATGTCAGTGCTGGCCATCAAGTACCAATGGTACACAAAAAGCTGGAGAAACTCAGCGGGTGCAGCAGCATCTAAGGAGCGAAGGAGATAGGCGACGTTTCAGGTCGAGACCCTTCTTCAGACCATGCTAATGCCATTTTCTAGTCCTTGACTTTGTACTCTTTGTACATCTCAAATTCAATACAATACAATACCATTTATTGTCATTTGAACCCCATTGAGGTTCAAACGAAATTTGGTTTCTGCAGTCATCCAAGCAAGAAAAGAACCAAGACACAACACAATTCACACAAACATCCATCACAGTGAATCTCCTCCTCACTGTGATGGAAGGCAAAGTCTTATCTCTCAAATGTTCATCTAATTATGTCTTTAAAGCTGTGAGCTTACCTGTATCCACCACTTTCTCATTTAAGGTACTCCAGAGTTCAACACCTATTGATGGGGTCAAGGAAAGAGTGTTCACGTCGGGGCCCTGTTTCCATTAATCTTTCCACCACCACGCACAAGGCGCACAAGAAGCGACAAGACAGACACCATTGTATGCAGATGCCGAGATGTGCATTCAGCTCTGGCTGAACAACTTCTAATCTTGTGTGTGGACTCAATAAGAATAAGAACACCTATTGATAAAAATACAGTTTCCCTCAATTTCTGACCCTTTTGTAAAAATTGGTCCCTCTGGTTGAGACACTGAAGGCAGCTGTCTGAAGTTCACAGCTATTCCCAGCCAGGGTGGCTGGCAGCCAGCCAGTGTTCCAGTGGCAGGTCATAGAACCATGTATGGACTGCTGAGCTAAGCGTTAGTAGCAGGTAAAATGCTACAGCTTTGGGAAATGCCAAGTTCAGATACACCACATCTCCCTTATCCATTCTACTTGTAACATCCTCAAAAACCTCCAGAAGATTTGTCAAGCATGATTTCCCCTTCATAAATCCATGCTGACTTTGACCGACCCTGTCACAGCTTTCCAAATGTGCTTTAATAATCGACTCAAGCATCTTCCCCACTACCGACGTAAGATTAACTGATCCATAATTCCAGTTTTCTTTCTCCCTCCTTTCTTAGTTAGCTGACATTAGCTACCCTCCAGTCCACCAAAACTGATCCAGAGTCTATAGAACATTGGAAAGTGATCACAAATGCATTCATAATTTCTAGCATATACTCAGGGGTGGCACTGAATGGAACCGTTAAAGGACTGTTTTCTGTTTGTTCCACAGTGAGTGGCTTCATGTAAGGCTCTGAGGAGATGTATCAACAGTGGTGCGATCTCCCCCAGAACCTAATGGCCGGGGTGAGCAGATAATTCAACCCATTGGAGATTACGCACCTCAAATTCCACCTCACCCATCCCTACTGAGGCAAGAGCACGTGAAAGGGAATGTGTTACATGGAGAATGGGAATAGGGGAATGGGATGATGGAATGTTCTAAACATCATCATAGATTCAATGGCCAAATTATATCATTCTTTGTTGCAAGAAAATATGAAATAATATTTAATATAAGAGACAGTGAGTACAAATGATATATTTTGCCTCATTCTTGCCCTTCAGAGAATTAGATTCAGGTCAACATACCAGTGATATCAGATGCCAAAGGGCCTGTGGAGAAAGGGATAGATCAGATCAGCTGATCTCTTGGATATCAGCTCAATGGCTTATCCCACAGCTTCCCACTCCTGATGTTTACCTTAGTTTAGAGAGACAGCGCGGTAACAGGCCCTTCGGCCCACCAGTGGTCCCTGCATACTTACACTATCCAACACACACTAGGGTACAATTTACAATTTAAAGCCAATTAGCGTACAAACCTATACGTCTTTGGAGTGTGGGAGGAAACCGGAGATCCCGGAGAAATCTCACGTGGGTTACGGGGAGAACGTACAAAGTCTGTACAGACAAGCACCCGTAGCCAGGATCGAACCCGGGTCTCTGGCGCTGTAAGGCAGCAACTCTATGGTGGTTTGAGTGCTAATTTATTTCCGAGCCACGTATTTCTCGAATTATAAATACCTGGCTCAAAATTCATCCAACCAGTTCCGGCAGTGCAGGATTATCAGTCCTTTCAAGTGCTCCCCCCTGTCGATCCTCGCACCTGTTAAACCCTGGTGACCAAAGCTAGATTTGTGCCCCATCGTATAGAGGGTACAACCAATTGACTCCTGGTAAACTTCCAGCAATTACAACAATAGTTGATGCTTCTTGGCACCACATATTCACCACCATCTCCAGAGAGAGTCATGAGTGTTTAATTGTCACACATTCCAAACATGTAACGATTAAATTGTTACTTTCATCGACATCTTGGCTATCCAAAAGAATGGTGATATCGGGAAATAGGTAAGAACCCCAACCCAATCAAAATGAAATAATTACCTTGGACAACCTGCACTTATGTAGCACCTTTAAGATGGATAAGCATCCCAAGCTACCACAGGAATGTAAACCAGCCAAAAAAACCTGTGACAGGAGCCAAAGATCAAAACCTTATTCCAGAAGCAGGTTTATAAGTCTTAAATAAGACAGGAGAGAGGTAAAGGGATTTAGGGAGGGAATTGGACTACTTTTAGTTTAAAGATACAGAGTGGAAACAGGCACTTCGGCCCACCGAGTCCACGCCGACCAGCGATCTCGCACATTAACACGACTCCACACACACTGGGGACAATTTACAATTTTACCAAGCCAATTAATCTACAAAGCTGTATGTAGAAGAAACCAAAGATCTCCGTGAAAACGCACGCAGGTCACGGTGAGAACGTACAAATACCGCACAGACAAGCATCCGTAGTCAGGATCGAACCCGGGTCCCAGCCGCAGTAGATCGGTAGATCTACTGCTGCGCCACCGTGCTGCCCTGCTGCAACTGATGGAGTGTTGAGAATGATGGATGGCCAGTTACAGATGTGCAGAGAAGCTGCCAGGTGAAACCACTATTTTTATGTATTGTAATAATGCACAATATATCCGGAGCGGCTTCAAGGACACACCACAATATTTCTGTCTGCCAATGGGAAACAGCTTGTGACAATGGAGTATATCTATGAGGCTTCAGTTTCCTAAACTTATGGTGACAATGCAACAATTTTAATGGTACATTCATAGCATGAACAAAGCTACAGCTGACTTGAGCTGTCTTCACCAAGTAGAACACCTAAAAATCTTTATTCAGTGTAATGCCTTAACTTGCTGCTGTCCCTCCAGTTGCGTTTCTACCTCATTTTTCAAATGCTACCGAGTTCTTTGCTGTTAGAATTCTAGTCGCATTTCGGTTTATTAAAGCCCTGTCCCACGGTACGAGTTCATTCCAAGAGCTCTCCAGAGTTAAAAAAAAATCAAACTCGTGGTAAGCACGGAGAATGAATGTAGTGGGTACGTCGGAGCTTGGGGACGTCTCCTAGCGCTAATGGCAGGTACTCGGGAAGGCTCGCTAACGGCAGGTAAGCACGGGAAAACTCGTGAAGATTTTTCAACACGTTGAAAAATGTCCACGAGAGCCCCGAGTACCGACGAGTGGCCATTACCGTAAATCTCCTAGTTCGAATCAGGGCAAACTCGGGAGAGCTCGTGGAATGAACTCGTACAGTGGGACAGGGCTTTGGCCCCATAGCAGAAGCATCCACGTCGCGGGGCTGGAAACTGGAAGCATCCCGAGCGAATTCTGCTACCACCATCAACTATTGCAACAAGTGGTGGCTCCCACTGGATATCGCGCGAAGCTTGCATCCTTTTCAGGACGGACGATGTCAGTGATGTCAACATTTGTAAGAAGATGGACTCGAAAAGATGAAGGTTAATGTTGTTTCGAAAAAATTGCACAGATGGGAATCAAATCAGTATTTACAAGTTAGAGGAATCATCTGATCACAACCTTGATCCAAACTTTAATCCCCGCTCATGTGCAGTCTCTGAACTGCTCCCTAAGAAAGCCCAGCTGTTTATCAGGTAAATGAACCATCCACTCACCAACGAAAGAGCAGTCCTGACCTCCCATCTACCTCATGGAAGACCTTCAAACTATCTTTAATTGGTCTTTACTGGACTAAAGATTGTACCCTCTATCCTGTATCTCTACAATGTGGACCGCTTGATTGCAATCATGTATAGTCTTTCCGCTGACTGGATAGCACGCAGAAAAAGCTTCCCGCTGTACCTTGGTACATGATAATAAACTAAACTCAGTGCCCTGTGCCTCCATCTTTCCCATTGAACTATGGCCGACAACAGAAACGTCTTTCTTCCTCATCTCCCGTGTTGTCCGCATCATCTGCCCATTCTCTCTCTTGCCACTCACCCCTAGCGCAGAGTCTGTCTCCCGCACTGTCACTTGACAATTCATGCTGGGCTGCACGGTGGCGCAACGGCAGGGGCCCAGCTTCCATCCTGACTGCGGGGTGCTGTCTGTATGGAGTTTGCATGTTCTCCCCGTGACCGCGTGGGTTTTCCGGTTTCCACCCACACTACAAACACGTACAGGTACAGGTTTGAGGGTTAATCGGCTTCTGTTAAAGATTGTAAATTGTCCCCAGTGTGTAGGAAAGTGTCAGTGTACGGGAATCGCTGGTCGGCGCGGACGTCGTGGGTCGAAGGGCCTGTTTCCGCACTGTATCTCCAAAAAAACAAACTAATTTGGAGAGTTACTGGCAAACCGACAGTCACCTAGCAGTTTTACATAAATGTGATGTTTCACTGCAATCAGATTGGACTCGAACATTCATATTAGCAATGCAACAAAACATGGCACCAGATATGCCTGTAGTTTAACATTGTGGATAGTGGAGCCGAACATTTATAGCAATTCAAATACCTGAATATATTATGTAAATTCAGGACCGTAGGGTAAAAATCTATTAAACTGGATTCCTCTCTGACTAGAATGGCATAAAATGGCTCAACCCGATAGGTGGTGATGCTCACATTCTGTACATTTATGCTCCCACAAATTTTATTATTTACATAATTTATTCATCTTATTTTCCACCCATGCAATTCCTCAAACGCACAAAAAAAATCCATAGCCATTGTTCTTCAGTAACTGAGCATAGGAATTGTAAACCCATCCAACTTCTTGCAGTCAGTGTATTTCCCGGATAGGATGATACAGTCCAGCCATTTGGTTCATCGTACCTGGACAGAGTGGATGTGGAGAGGATGCTTCCACTAATGGGAGGGTTTGGGAGCAGGGGCCATAGCCTCAGCATAAAGGGACGCACCTTCAGAAAGGCGATGAGGAGGAATTTATTTAGTCAGAGGGTGGTGAATCTGTGGAATGAATTGCCACTGACGGCTGTGGGGCCCAAGACAATGGATATATTTATGAGGTAGAAATTGATAGATTCTTGATTAGTAAGGGGGTCAGGGGTTATGGGGAGAAGGCAGGATGATGATTGAGAGGGAAAGATAGATCAGCCATGATTTAATGGTGGAGTAGACTTGATGGCTTAATGGCCAAATTCTGCACCTAGGACATAGACCGATGCTAGCCCCCCACCCTCTCCTCCCCTCCCCCCAATTAGACCACCATTGTGTTATTTTGTCATGTTCCTACAAATATTTCCCTTTCAAAGAATGCTCCAAATCGGTTCAATGACAACTCACTGGGATGTACAAAGCTCCTTGGATCTTTTGGTAATCGCCTTCCAAAGGTGCCAATAGATTTCCATGCCTCTTGCCAGAGAGAGGTTGCTGTCTTTTCCAGTGTCCGCATATCACTGAAGCTCCACGGTCACCCTGCATCATCCATTCCCCACATGATGTTCAATAAACGCACGGAAATAGGAGCAGGAGTAGGCCATTCGGCCCAATGAGCCGGCCCTGCCTTTCACTGTGATCATGGCCTCTCTAATCCAAGCTTCATCTCCTCCTTTCTGCCAGATCCATAAAGCCCTCAATCCCCTAATCTTTCAAAATGTATCTGCCTCCACTTTGAGTAATTCAAATAACCTTTCACATGGATTCTAACTAAAATTCCAGCCTTCCCTGAGAAGGTATGGAGGTCAAATCACAATGTGTTGGAGGAACTCGGCAGGTCAGGCTGCATCTGTGCAGAGAATGGCCAGATGACGTTTTGAGTTGGGACCTTAATTGATATGAAACTCTGGGTTCCAATCTGAAACATCACCTGTCCATTCCCTTCATAGATACTGCTTGACCTCTAGCTCCTCCAGCACTTTATGCGTGGCTCAAGATACCAACATCTGCAGTTTCTTCTGTCTCCATGGCTACAATCAACCGTGGAGATAGCTTTGCTAATGCATTGTCTAACGTACCTCTTCACATACACTATTCATCCCAACCCTGGTCAAAAGCAGATACCAGGCCTGGACATTTGGCACACCTGATGCTACCCCAGGCAAGAGACTGGGGTTTAAACAAGGCACCAGGAAACCCACCCTACTATCCAGTTTGTCTCGAGGCCCTGCTCTCATTGTGTCCCAAGACCCACTTCCAATACCTTGAGACAGCATACGCATGCTCTTCACTTCTCTTAACATTAACCTGTTCATTCCATCCACAGAGTGGGCAACATGATGACACAGTGGTAGAGTTGTTACCTTACAGAGCCAGAGACCCGGGTTCGATCCTGACTACGGATGCTGTCTGTACGGAGTTTGTACGTTCTCCTGTGACTGCGTTGGTTTTCTCCAAGATCTTCGGTTTCCTCTCACACTCCAAAGACGTACAGGTTTGCAGGTTAATTGGCTTGGTTTAAATGTAAATTGTCCCTAGTGTGTGTGGGGATTGTTGACCGGTGGGCTGAAGGGCCTGTTTCCGTGCTAACCCTAACCCTAACCTCTAAACTAAACTAATAGTCAGGTTAGGAAAAGGGAAGGTGCAACGAGACCTGGGTGTGCTTGTACATCAGTCACTGAAAGTAAGCATGCAAGTACAGCAGGCAGTGAAGAAAGCAGATGGTATGTTGGCCTTCATTGCGGGAGGATTTGAGTATAGGAGCAAGGAGGTCCTACTGCAGTTGCATAGGGTCCTGGTGTGACTGCCCCTGGGATATTGTGTGCAATTTTGGGTTCCTAATTTCAGGAAGGACATTATTGCAATTGAGGTGGTGCAGCATAGGTTCACCAGGCTAATTCCTGGGATGGTGGGACTGACATATGATGAAATAATGGGTCGACTGGGCTTGTATCCACTGGAATTTAGGAGGATGAGAGGGGATCTTATAGAAACATATAACATTCTTAAAGGATTGGACAGGGTAGATGCAGGAAAATTGTTCCTGATGTTGGGGGGGTCCAGAACCAGGGGTCACATTTTAAGAATAAGGGGTTGGTCATTTAAGACTGAGATGTGGGAAAATGTCTTCACGCAGAGAGTTGTGAATCTGTGGAATTCTCTGCCACAGAAGGCAGTGGAGGCCAACATACTGGATGTTTTCAAGTAAGAGCTAGATTTAGCTCTTAGGGCTAAAGGAATCAAGGGATATGTGGAGAAAGCAGGAACAGGGTACTGATTTTAGATGATCAGCCATGATGATATTGAATGCAGTGCTGGCTCGATGGGGCAAATGGCCTACTCCTGCACCTATTTTTTTGTTTCCAAATATGTTGTCTAACCCACTGAGTTCCTCCAGCACTGTGATCTGCCCAATATCCCTGCATCTGCACTCCAGTGTGATTCCATTTTCCAAACCTCTTTGTTGCCCCACTCCTTGCCCAGGCTGAATGTTGCCACCAGTTTCAGTTTTTATTTCAGATTTCCAGCATCTGCGGTTTTTATCGATTTTCATTCACAACATTAGATATGTTTCTCATTTTAAATTCACTTCACCCTTCTTTAAAAATGACCTGCTGTGTGCAGAGAGAAGGAGCGAGAGAGATCTAAACCTATTAACCAGTCTGTTAGAGTTGATAAATTCCGTAATCATTCTAAGAGACACTTTCTTCAGAAGCTCCAGTTAATTTAAGTTATTCTTTGTATTGAATTTTATATGATGACTAAAATCGTTTTATTTACTCATAACAACACATCTCCTTCAACGCTAAGCGGTTTATTCCAGGAATATAATTATATAATTTGACTCTCAGACCTTGTACTTATCCTGGGCAAATTTTGATTTATGTTGTTCCGTGGTTCAGCCGATTCATATTTAACATATCTTTCTATTAAATTGCAATTCAACAGCATGGTTTTTCTCATCTAGAACGATCAAACCAAAAAGACGATGATGTTGACAGTTTAATTTTTTTTAGGTGCTGGGAGCAGGAGTTACGATACAGTGAGCTGATTGCCTGCAGAGAGAGAGGGATGCAGAGAGAGAAAGAGAAAATCTGTAATTAGCTTCCACCAAGATAGACCTGCTTTCAAGGGGCAACAAGAAGCAGCAGTTAATGGGCTCCCATGGCAAGGGGCTGCAAGATATGTTATTGTAGATGATAAGGCGGTGGCTCGGCATGTAACTTCAGAGAAGGGCATAAGGTCATTAGTGATAAGAGCAGAATTCGGCCCATCAAATCTACTCCGCCATTCAATCATGGCTGATCTATATCTTGCTCCTGACCCCATTCTCCTGCCTTCTCCCCATAACCCCTGACACCCATACTAATCAAGACTCTATCTATCTATCTCTGCCTTGAAAATATCCATTGGCGTCCTTCAGGTCCTTCTGTGGCAATGACTGGTTCAAGAGTCAAGAAAATGTTATTGTCATGTGTCCCAGATAGGACAATGACATTCTTACTTGCTGCAGCACAACAGAATATGTAAACATAATACATAGCAGAAGATAAAAGTTCAGTGTGCCTATAGACCTTATATACACACAATAGATAAACATATATCGTGCAATAATACCAATAGACTGTTATTGTTCAGAGCTTATTTGATGTTGCGTTTAATAACCTGATGGCTGCGGGGAAGTAGCTGTTCCTGAACCTGGATGTTACAGATTTCAGGCTCCTGTACCTTCTTCCCTGTGGCAGTGGTGAGATGAGTGTGTGATCAGGATGGTGTTGATCTTTGATGATGTTGGCTGCCTTTGAGGCAGCGACTACGATAGATCCCTTCGATGGTGGGGAGGTCAGAGTCGGTGATGATCTGGGCAGTGGTCACAACGTTCTGCAGTCTTTTCCACTACTGGATGTTCAAGTTGCCGTACCAGGCCACGAAGCAGCGGGTGGTGAATCTGTGGCGTTCCGCAGAGATGCTACTTGGATAGGCTTCCGATAAGAAAAGACCGTAAGGCTTGGCTTAATGGAGCATTGGAAGATATGGAGGCACAAGAGACTGCAGATGTTGGAATCGGTAGCAAAAAACAGACTGCTGGTGGGACTCAGTGAATCAAGCAGCATCTGTGGGGGACAAAGAATTGTAGACGTTTCAGGCCCGGGCTGTGCATCAAGACTAATGGAGGGAGAAGGTACCCAGTACAAAGAAGAGAGGAAGTGATGAGATGGGAACCGTGGGTGATAACTAAACTGAAGAGAGGTGAGGAATGATGGGCAGATGGAGCCAGGTGGGAGAGGCAGAGGGCTGTGGAGATTGGAGGCAGAGGGAAGTGTGTGAAAATTGGAAGCAGGCGAGGGGGAAGGGTGGTGGGGAGATGCCGTTGGGATAGGATAGGGTAAAGGCGGGACCAGGGGCTGCTAAGTGATGAGCAGGATGCAAAGGCAATCTGTGCTGGAATTTGAGGAGGAAGGAAGGTGATAATAGGAATGCATTTGTGGGAGAGATGAGCATGCAGAACAAAATGGAAGATGGGATCCATTGGCTGAAGAGCGCAGTAGGTGGATGGACCAAGGGAAGGAGTGGGCCACAATGAGCCATTGGGGGGGGGGGGGGGGGGGGGTGTTGCATGGTGACACATTTGTCTGGAGCAAGATCCCACAAATAGCAATGAGGCTATTTTATTCAGAGTTTCTTGAACCTATTATCTGGTTGAATAAGTTCATCCACCAACCAAGGACGACAGGTTGAGAGCATCGTTTTACAGAGGTTTAAAAATAGCACAAAGATCCTTAAAAAATGATGGCATTTGGAAAATAAATCTGAAATTAGTTACCTGGTACCTGGGGGAGAGTCAGGTCTTAGCAGATGGAGCCTCGGAGACAGCAGGTACAAATTAAATTCCTCTGAAATGCACCAGACTACTCATTCAGGAGTCACCCGTGGCCTGAGGTGCCGTTACATTAAAGCTGTTGATAATATATCCTTTGCCCTTCATCTAAAGCACACAAACCACCCAATGCTTTTACAGAAAGCAGTAATGTAATGGTTCATGGATAGTCTAAACCCAAAAGGCTGTTATCCAAAGTTCTTCCTTTCTAACAAAGGGAAGAATATTTATGTGTGTCATATATATAACATTTTCAAAGAAGTATTCAGGAAGAAAGAGAATGGATGATTTTTAATACCCATCATCTTAAAATTGTCTGAAGTTTGGCTGGCTGGTTTTATCTTTGTCACTGCAAGGAGCTGCCAACAGACAAGCAAACTACTCCCTGGTCTGAATGCTGCTTCCATGTCATTTCCATTGTCCCTGCGTGCTGTGACTCACACTAAACATCTGGGTTTGCCGCGCATCTCCCATGCGCCACACATGCTCCGTTACAACTTGTGCAGCCACTTCGCAATGTTCAGAAGTTGCAGGAACAGAATTAGGCCATTTGGCCCATCAAGTCTTCTCTCAAAGTAGGGGAATCAAGAACCAGAGGACATAAGTTTCAGGGGAGAGGATAAAGATTTAATAGGAACCCGAAGGCAACTTTTTCCACACAAAAGGTGATTGGGTTTATGGAACAAACTGCCTGAGGAGGTAGTTGAGGCAGGTTCTATAATAACATTTATAGGACATTTGGACAGGTGCATTGATAGGAATGGATTAGAGGGATATGGACGAAACTCAATGCATGGGGCTAGCATAGATGAGGCATCTTGTTTGACATGGACAATTAGAGCCAAAGGGTCTGTCCTGGTATTCTATGAGTCCTAGACAGTCAGAGATGCCCGCTCTCATTGTCAACATCTGGTGTCTCAGGTGCTATACTAATAAACAGCAGTGGAGATCTCCCCAGTAGCTTGGTCAATTTTTTACATCTCAATTAACTTAGTAAATCAGTTTAACCTGCACATAATTATGTTGCTCTTCATGGTTGCCAGCTGACATTGCAATGGCCCTCCCATTTTCCAGATTCTACCCCCTACTCCAATCAGTCTGAGGAAGGGTCTCAACCTGAAACGTCACCCATCCCCGTTCTCCAGATATGCTGCCTGACCCGCTGAAGTATTCCAGCACATTACGTCCTTATACAAGTACTTCATTCCTTTAATACACTGTGCATTCAGTGGTGCATGAACAAATTTATAATGTTCCCAAGTACAATCCAGCCAATTATACACCATACAGTACCTACACCATGACTTCTTGACATTATATTCATAGAAATCTCCCCTCCCTTTCCTAAGATTGGAATGTAATGAAATAGTGGAAGGGGCTATGGAATGGAAGCCGTGTCTTTTTGTAAAGTATGATCGACTTATCCTTTTTTTGCTCTAGGTGTATCCTTGCAAGTCGAACGTTGTCCTCGGGTACTGCTAGCATGCAATCCATAAAACAGCAAATGTTTATCTGAATAAAAATGCCAAAGCTTAAAAAAGTAAAAACAGTTCATGTGTAACTGAGGGAATAGCAAAGTGAAAATGTTTTTGCCCAGAGGAACTCATTACAAGTTGCTTGAGGGGGGGGAGAGAAAATTATACTTATTCGGTTAGGCATGTACAATATGTAGCCTGGATGGTTTTCAACCTGCCAAGATGCTTGCACTTCACACTTCTGCTCAATTTTACTTCTCTACGCAGTCCACATTACACATGGGAAATGTGAAATTACAATAGAGTACGTTTTAAAATATCCACCTAGGTCAGGTAGTAACTATGGGGAGAAAAGCAGAGTTGATATTTTCTGGGCATTCATCAGAACTGCATTTTGAATTTAAGTTTAAAGTATCCTGTTGCAGTCCAGATTCAAGGCATTTCAGATCCGATAGCCATTTTTTTTTTTGCCATTGCGTATCCAACATATATTGGACAACACCAGTATTATGAGACCTAGCAAACATGCCTCCGTTTACTTTGTATTGGTAATCCGAAAAATAACTTCAAAATGCAACCTGGATGCTATCTTATCACTCCCCGTAGCTGTATTAGTGGAGATGTAATCTCAATAATAGGACATTGAAGTTAGCTTGAGAGGAAGACAAACTTTTTCAATGGTAGGTTCAGAACCTCAGGATGTTCCAAGAAATTTGCAGGAAATTGTATATCAATACTGTAGCTATGCAATCATGTATGATGGGATTTATTGGAATAATGTGGTAGTGATCTGGGGTAAAAATAGTGCAGTTGCTAATGGAACATCCATCTCGCTTGCCCTCTCCGCATGAAATCACCACCGTTAGAAACGGTGACCTCAGCTCCTCTACATCCCTCCTGGTCCCAATGAACAATCCACTTTTATTTTTACTTGATGCAACTTTTCACCAGGAGTCAGCAATGTGTGTTTTATTGGTTTGACATTTACAGAAGCAAAGATTGTTTTTTTTTTTTATCATCCATTTGACTGAATACCTCAGGTCCGCATCAAAAATCGATTTATCTCTGAACTCTGCCGCATTGCCATGGTATTTGGCGAATGATATCCCCCTCCCTAGCTCTGCAGAACGCGACACATTGTCACTTCATTCCATAGCTCTGGGGCTTTGCGCTTCTGGATAGTAAAATTGGAAATGTCACTCCATTATTTGAGAAGGATAGAAAAATGGAAGCCAGACAATTACACGTTTGCCTGATTAAGACTAGTAACTGGAAATATTGTCAGAGGTGGAACGAGTTGATCATTGACAGACAATGTGCATTTGTGATGAATAAATCATCTCTGATTAATTCTGTACTATTTTGAGGTGGTCATTGACACCGAGACTCGGCGTGGATCTTTAGAAGTTTGCCGCATGGATATTTAGAATGCTTCTGATATGTTTCTGGACAAAAATTATTTGAAGAGTACATAGATTTGGAGGTGATGTTGTACAAGACTTAGTTAAGAGCTTAGTTTAGTTTAGTTTATTAATGTCCCATGTACCGAGATACAGTGAAAAGCTTTTTGCTGCGAGCTATCCAGTCAAAGAAAAGATGACACATGAATCCAATCAAGTTGTCCACAGTGTACTATGAAAAATGTCATGTACTGAGGTACAGAGAAAAGCTTTTTGTCGCGAGCTATGCCGGCAAGGAAAAAACTATACATCATTACAATCAAGCTGTCCACAGTGCACTATGAAAGATAAAAGGCACAGCATTTAGTGCAAGAGGGAAAGAGAGAAAGTAAAGAAAAAAGCTTTTGATAAAAGAAAAGTAAAAGAATAGCCAGATAACAGTGATGTTCCCCAAGGATTTGTACTTTTCAAGATGTATAATTACAGCTTATACAAGTAGTAGTAGGGAGTTACTACTGAAACACTCTGCGATCACTGGTCTCAACCCCAAACGTCACCAATTCCTTCTCTCCAGAGATGCTGCCTGTCCCGTTGAGTTACTCCAGCTTTTTGTGTCTATCTTCAGTTTAAGCCAGCATCTGCAGGTCCTTCCTGCACATCATTTTATTATTGGTGTCCATTCCTTCAGTGGCCTTTTCTCCCCCAACCACCCATACTTCTCTTGGTCTCATTCCTCCACAATGATATTTCTTAAATTCCAACTCTTCCAACTTTTTGTTACCTTTCTTGATGTGAGACTCGGTAGCTACCATGGTTGCATAGTGCAATGGTTATAAGAATAGAGCTTGGTCTCTCCTTATTGGGTGAACATACAAATATCAAAATAATAACTCATAAGATAATGCCCACCTTGCCTGTTCTTGGGAATAACAAAGCTACCACTCAGAAGGTACTACCAGTAATGTACAACCATTGATGCTATGCGATAACTGTGTTACACATTGCATCACTCATGGGACTTGACATCACTTTGGAGAGAATCTTACTTTAATATCAGGTCTGAAAGACAGCACTACTTCCGGCCACAATCCTTTGACCAGGTAACACCACTGTCCTGCAACACTAGAGGGACAATGGCTCAGTCTTGGGACCCGGTTCACACCCAGCCTTCAATATCTAGGAACAGGTCTTAAGCTGTGACGTGAACTGATGCCCATCTTTAACACCACATCGTTATAGCTCATTTTTGGGGTGATTCATGTTGACTCTCAGTCTCAGTCAATGCAGAAATGGAAATGAACTCATCAAATTACAGATAGAGGGGTGCCCTTCAAAGTCAACACACATTATGGCAAAGAGCAGGACGAGAGTAGCAACATTTTCCACAGAGAGTGGTGCGTATAGAGAATGATTGACAAGGAGGCAGTAGGGATTCTGACTTCCAACATTCACTTAAGTACATGGATAGGAATGGTTTGGAATGATAAACTAACTTGGTTGGCATGGTTGAACTGGGTTCAAGGGCCTTTCTTCATGATATGCATTTCCATGACTCAAGAGAAATGGTATTTCTTAATATGCTTAATATTTCATACTGAGCATTGACCGATAACCTGCAATAAAATTCTGAAACTTCCAGTATGTTGCTAAAGTACTGTTGGACTAATGGTGTTGCATTCCTCGCACATTCACCTTTATAATACTAAATCACAACATTTAATCCTAATTCTCTTGGATAAACTTCTTGTAAAATGCCTTGGGGCCAATTTACTACATTAAAGGTGTTATGTAAATGCATAGCGTTGAATTTTGTTTTCCAGAGCTCTGCTTCCTATTAATGAAGAATGATATTGACATGCGTACAAGTACAGTTTGTTTTGGTTTTCCTTGAATTAAATGCCGCATTGTTTTTTTAATGCAGTATTTACTGCAGATGTAATAGATGTTAAAAAAGCCATAGCACGTAAATACCATTTATTTCTTGAAAGGTTATAATTATAAAATTGAATGTAGAAATAATCCAGGCAAAGCTGGACAGCGATAGAGCAGAAACAAACAATAATTATGTTAGCACAATACAGTTCTGCAACTTTGCCCTTGCAAAAGAATACACAGTGACATCAAGACGTGTTACAGCTTCTGAATAAAAGGACGTACCTGCAAAATGGGAACGAGGAGGAATTCCTTTAGCTAGAGGGTGGCGAATCTGTGGAATTCATGGCAAGTCAACGGATATTTTTAAGGCAGAGACAGATTCCTGATTAGTAGGGGTGTCAGGGGTTTATGGGGGGGGGAAAGGCAGGAGAATGGGGATAGGATAGAGAGTTGGATCAGCCATGATTGAATGGCGGAGCGGACTTCATGGACTGAATGGCATATTTAGAAACATAGAAAATAGGTGCAGGAGTGGGCCATTGGGCCCTTCGAGCCTGCACCGCCATTCAATATGATCATGGCTGATCATCCAACTCGGTATCCCATACCTGCTTTCTCTCCATACCCCCTGATCCCTTTAGCCACATCTAACTCCCTCTTAAATATAGCCAATGAACTGGCCTCAACTACCTTCTGTGGCAGAGAATTCCAGAGATTCACCACTGTGTGAAAAATGTTTTTCTCATCTCCTAAAAGATTTCCCCCTTATCCTTAAACTGTGACCCCTTATCCTGGACTTCCCCAACATCGTGAACAATCTTCCTACATCTAGCCTGTCCAACCCCTTAAGAATGTTTTAAAGAAGGAACTGCAGATGCTGGAGAATCGAGTGTTACACAAAAAGCTGGAGAAACTCAGCGGGTGCAGCAGCATCTAAGGAGCGAAGGAGATAGGCGACGTTTCGGGTCGAGACCCTTCTTCAGACTGGTCAGGGATCAGGGAAATGAGAGATATAGACAGTGATGTGGAGAGATAAAGAACAATGAATGAAAGATATGCAAAAAAGTATTGATGATCAAGGAAACAGGCCATTGTAAGCTGTTTGTGGTGTGAAAATGAGAAGCTAGTGCGACTGGGGTGGGGGGGGGGGGGAGATGGAGAAGGAATGTCAGGGCCCGAGGGCTGAGGGAGAGGTGGGGAGGGGGAGGGGGCAGTCTGGGTTAACAGAATTGAGAAAATTCAATGTTTAAGCCCAGAGGATGCAAACTCCCCAAGCGGAATATGAGGTGCTGTTCCGAATGTTGTAAGTTTCTATAAGATCCCCCCTCAATCTTCTAAATTCTAGTGAGTATAAACCGAATCTATCCAGTCTTTCGTCGTATGAAAGTCCTGACATCCCAGGAATCAGTCTGGTGAACCTTCTCTGTACACCCTCTATGGCAAGAATGTATTTTCTCACATTATGAGACCCAAGGTGTACGCAATACTCCAGGTGTGGCCTCACCAAGACCCTGTACAACTGGGTTCTACTCTAGAAATAGAGTAGAACCCTATTTCTACTCCTATCACATATGAACTTACGAAGACAGCTGTGGAGGCCATGTCATTGGGATTTTTTAAGTGGAGAAAGGGGTCAAATATTATGAAAAGGCAGGAGAATGGGACTGTGAGGGAAAAATAGATTAGTTATGATTGAATGACGGAATAGATTTGATGGGCCGAATAGCCTAATTCTGTTCGACTGTTGATATTTTTTTATTTTATAGGCTGTGGGCCACCATCAAAAATGTCTAGGAATCAACTTTCGTGACCCATGTCTCGGAACTACATAAAATTTTGCACAGATTTAGATAAAATATAATAGAGAAGGAAGTCATAACTCGTCAGTGCCAAAAGTTGCACATTAATTGATTAAACTAATTAGAAAACTAGATCCAAAAAGTAAGTGCCATCTAGTGTCCAATGCCCATATTACACCATGGGGAGCCTAGTTCCGTGTTGCAGTTTATTTAAACTATATATATGACGTGAATATGACTGTAATCATATCTGATTATGTATAATTATATTATATTAAAATTATATAATTAATATAATTGTGTGTATTTTGAATGAGACTGCCGCAGACGTCCGGCTCCTGAACCAGCCTAGTTAATGGGTGAGGACAGTTCCTGTGGGTTCCCCCGTTTACTGAACCCCACTGACTGCCAGTGTGCAGAGTGGGGGGGTCACGATCATAGTGGGACTGGGTCAGTGCTAGGCTGGGGGAAGGCCAAGGCATCTTCCACTGACAGGAAAATGCCTAACCTTAACCCTAACCCTAACTCTTCCCCCCTTCCAGAGCTGCCCACGGCTGGAGCTGGAGCCACTTTTGGATCGGCTGCGGGCTCTGTAAATGTGGCCACTCAGCGCGTCCACGTCGGCCAGCATGCCCTTCTGGATCATCGTGGTGATGATGATGATGTTGATGATGATGATGGAGGGGAGCCGCACTTACCCTGCATGCTGCCCAGGCGTCCTTCAGCAGCACCATAACGCTGGCTCCATCAGACCGCCCGCTCACTCACCGCAACACTGACTGTCTGACAGCCCGACCGACCCCTCGCAGTTTGTCAGATTTTTTAAAAATGTGCAGGTTTTGTTCTTGACGAGTTTCAGGTATGATTTATATAATATTTTTACACACTAGGTTAAAAATTCAGGTAGTTCCGTGAGTTGGGTCACGAACTTGAACGAAAAAGCTCTTCGGCCCAGAGCCTATTATTGTTTATTTCATTATATTATTTAAAACAATATTTTATTTTAAATTGTGTTTATATCACAATTTGTATGCCATTGTACAAGAGAACAACAAAAATGTTAAATTCAGAAGACCAACTGAATATGTATTAGACCAGGCTATTAAGGGTTATTGAACCAAGAAAGAGACTTATATTCTAAAGCACCTTTCATGTCTCTTTTGGGATATCCCAGCACACATTACAATCAAAGCATTGTTTTTAAAGCATAGACACTATCATAATGTGGGAAACACAACAGCTTAATCTTTTTACACAGTGATATCCCACAAGAGCTTTTCACTGTACCACGGTACTCGTGACAATAAATGAAACTAAACAATCCGCAATATTGCACAGATGACGGGTTGTGAGGTAAAGGTGAGGTATAGTGGTCGCATGGTGGTGCAGCGGTAGAGTTGCTGCCTTACAGCACTTGGAGCGCCAGACGCCCGGGTTCGATCCTAACAATGGGAAGCTGTCCGAATAGAGTTTTGGGTTTTCTCCAAGATCTTTGGTTTGTTGGTTAATTGGCTTGGTATAAATGTAATCTGTCCCTAGTGCGTGTAGAATAGTGTTAGTGTGCAGGGATCGCTGGTCAGTGCGGACTCGGTGGGGCGAAGTGCCTGTTTCCGCGCTGTATCTCTAAATTAAACTAAACGGACTGGAGATAACTAGCCAACTTTTTCAAGGTCTTGTACATCTTCCTTAATTGGGCAGATGTGGTTTTGATTAAACATTTAAGCTAAAATAAAATACCTCCTTTGGCAGTGCTGCACTCCACCCAAAGGCGACTGAGAGTGTTATGGGGAGTGTTACAGTTGTCTTGGAAATGATCAGACTCAAGGTGAGAGTTCTGCTCACTTAGCTGTGGCCGAGGAAGCCAAGGTAACTGGACTGAGTGAAGAAATGGATCAGGCATGACCCGAGTAATTAGTGGAGCTGAAATTCCGTGCAGGATGAAACGACCTGCTACGTACGTGTAGGAAGGAACTGCCTTTGCTGGCTCAAACCGAAGACAGACACAAAAGGCTGGAGTAACACAGCGGGACAGGTAGCATCTCTGGAGAAAAGGAACCGGTGACGTTTTTTGTCGAGACCCTTTGTACGTGCGTTTATTGTTTGAAAGAAAGACAATGGTGAGACGTAGATTTGCTGCCTTACAGCGTCAGAGACCCAGGTTCAATCCAGACTATTGGTGCTGTCTGTACGGAGTTTGCACATTCTCCCCATGACCAGTGTGGGTTTTCACCGAGATCTTCAGTTTCCTCCCACAATTCAAAGACGTACAGGTCCGAAGGCTAATTGGCTTGGTAAAATTGTCCCTAGTGTTAGTGTGTGGGGGTCGCTGGTCGGCGCGGATGCGGTGGGCTGAAGGGCCTGTTTCCTCGCTGTATCTCTAAACTGAACATTTCCTGACCATAGCGAATTGTTTCAATGCCCGAGTTGCTTTTTAAACTCCCCCTGCATCTATATAAGAGCACGCTGTTTCTATCTTCATATTTACATAAATCAAAAAAATAAAGTCAATATCGGGTGGAATGTATTTGTTGGAGCTTTGCGGTGCGGTAGACTGAGCTGAAAGATTAACATTTGCATTCGGGTTTGACTGAGATGCTTTGCATTTCCCAACATCTGTTGCTTTATGTTTCCAGTGGTTACAATTTTTTAATCATCTTCTCTCCAGTGGGTAAATTATGTGTTCTTTCATTATAAATAATTACCCCTTAACTCGCCAAAGCAATGCTGCTGTTCTTATGCCGTTTTAACAGTCACAATATCTTTCCACTGACCTCATTAAAGAAGGGCCCAAGCTCGTTCCAATGTGGATAATGAGAAATTAAGACAATTAATAACAGTGAGGCTGCATTACTGGGGTTGTATGAGACGCAACTAACTTATTTACTCAAACCCTGCTCATTGGGCTAATGCACCAACGTAACATGGCTTAAGCTGTTCCCATATTAAAATCTGTATTAAAATCAAACAGCTGTTCCAGATCCAACATCTGTAAGAAGGGTCTCGACGCAAAACATTTCTTCTCTCCAGAGATGCTGCCTGTCCCGCTGAGTTACTCCAGAAATTTGTGTCTATCTTCGGTTTAAACCAGCATCTGAAGTTCCTTCCTACACTCCAACATCTTCTTGTTAGTTCCATTTAGTTCACTCATGCTCTCAGGAGAGAAAATCTGCTATTTGTACCAAACCTGGCCCACAGGTCTCTGGCGCTGTAAGCAGCAACTCTACTGCTGTGCAGCACAAATTAGTATTTGAACGTTTGGCTGTCGATCACCAGTCCATTATCAAGCCACCTCCCCTAGTCCCAGCCTGGGAACAGAACTTCCATTGCTTGTTCTCTCAGCTGGACATGGGCCCTGATCGACTCAGAAGGTAAGTTGAACCACAGGAAGGAGTTGAATTGCTCTTTTTCCGGGCAATGCTTGATGCTCCGAATCTCCTACACATCATGCTCCAGTGCCCATGCCCTAAAAGCAATGGCTAATAGGAGGTAGACAAAAATGCTGGAGAAACTCAGTTGGTGCAGCAGCATCCATGGAGTGAAGGAAATAGGCAATGTTTCGGGCTGAAGCCCTTCTTCAGAATAATGGCTAATAGGATCAATTTTGCTCCATGTTGGTTGAGGTATGTGTAGGAAGGAACTGCAGATGCTGGTTTAAACCAAAGGTAGACACAAAATGCTGGAGTAACTCAGCTGGACATGCACCATCATCTCTGGAGAGAAGGAATGGTCGACGTTTTGGGTCGAGACTCTTCTTCACACTGATAGTCATGGGAAAGGGAAAGGGAAAGAGATATAGACGGTGATGTGGAGATGAAATGAATGAAAGATATGAAAATAAGTAACAATGATAAGAGAAACAGGCCATTGATAGATGTTTGCCAGGTGAGAATGAAAACTAGTGTGACTTGGTTGGAGGGGTGGGTGGAAGATTGCAACCTTCACGTGGTCCGCCCTGTTTCGACTAATGCAATCAACTCGACGTGCACAAACGGAAGATCAAATAGAACAAGTTGTTCTACAACTTTAGGCTGTGCACGCCACACGAAAGAAGACTTGGTTGGGGGAGGGATGGAGGGAGAGGGTATACAGGGGCCCCTTGAAGTTAGACAAAAATCAATATACATACCCCTGGGTTGAGAGATGTTCTCTCGGGACTACAAAGATTACATTGGGCATTAACCGCGAGTCATTCGCTTAGCAGTACATTTGCTCTTACTTGTACATTGTCCATTGAAAATATATTAGTAAGCAGTTTAATTCACCAAGTGTAACATTTGTTGAAAAATTGACCAAAGCTGAGCATTACTGTAAATTAATGCAGCAGCTTAGATTAATATCCACATATTCCATAATTTATCAACAAAATGCGTGCTTGGAAAAAGTTTAATTAAGCAACATTTTTAAGTTGAAGAGACTGGCTGGCATTACGGATATTTTCCGGCAGTGTTTTCATATGGGTGGAGAGAGGCGCGCCAATTGTTCAGGTAAAAAGTTAAACAATAAATCAGAGACTCGCTCCCCAAACATCAAAGTTCATAAATCAAAGAATATCTGTAACACTGTTAATGTAAAAAAGCATTGCCAAGCACATTAATATGTTTATACTACGGTAGAGAGGGTATTCAGGGAGGTGACCTAATACTTCACTGAAGAGGTAGGTTTTAAGGAGTATCTTAATGTAGAATCGGAAGGATGAAAAAGGAAAAAAAGGAAAAATTAAGAAAATGGAACAGGAGGAATTTAGGCAAGAGTAGTTCAGCCATGATCTTATTAAATGGTAGTTTGTCTTGGCATTATTTTCAGCATGGACATTGTGACTGAAGGGCCTGTTTCTATGTTCTATGCAGTCCAGGCATGATCGCCCATTCCTGTTACTAGTTTTTTGAGTTCTTCTTTTCTTAGTCATATTCAGGGAGAGCTGAAATAGGCCCCTGGGCCCAAACCGACCAACATGCCCCATCTGCACTAGTCCCACCTGCTAGCATTTGGTACATATCTCTCTACACCCGTCTCATCCATGTACCTGTCGAACTGCTTCTTGTGGACCAGCCTTCTGCACAGGTTCACTCCGACGATACTCTCACCCTAGACTTAACAGTTCCGGATGCAGAGAGTCAGACAAATGGTGTCTGTAAATAATAGACGTCCTTGCCATCTGGAGCCGATTCCAAGAGGCAACCCTAGGGTCACCCATGGGATGTCCTGATGACCTTTGGCAGTCAAAGGCCTTTGAGTTATTATTAAATATCTCTGACACCCATTTTAAATAACCCTTCAACAGGTTTAGATTTTGTTTTTAATTTAAAATAAACCATAATGCAAACATTAATAAATATTAATTTAAAAGAATAAATATATCTACCTGTACTGTACTTACTTTGCTCCAGAGAGTAGATGACTTCATCCCAGTGCTATCAATCTGCCAGGGAACATCCAAATTATATCTGATGGATAGACACAAAAAGCTGGTGTAACTCAGCGGGTCAGACAGCATCTCTAGAGAAAAGGAATAGGTGACGTTTCGGGTGAGACTGTTTTTCAGACTGAGGGTCTCGATCTGAAAGGTCACCTATTCCTTTTCTCCAGAGATGCTGTCTTGACCCACTGTGTTACTCCAGCTTTTTGTGTCTATCTTCGGTTTAAACCAACATCAGCAGTTCTTTCCTTCACATCTGATGGAGCATGAGTGTCATTGTGGTATCAAGCTTACACCAGGACCAGATAAGTTAACCCATTGCATATAGGTAGTTGTGAAGAGTGAGTGGCCAAATGTGAAGTGTATCTGCCCTCCCTTCTCAGTCTGCCAAGGATATACCAGCATGTCCTCCAGATCATTTGGCCAAACATGCACAGTTTCATGACCCCTCTCACTGCAAGTGGAGCACAGCATGTCCGGGGTATGGTTCCAACCATGAGGTTTCAATTGGGACAATACAGAAATAGCAAGCAGTCAACACTGGGATGGCGGATGAGTTGATCTTACTGCTATCTTTGACATTAGTGGTATAAATGGCAGAGGAACAATGGGAAAACTAAAGGAGCAGTCAAACATAGAGGTAAAGAAGGCAAGGATGAGGATTTCACCAGCTGAATGAGTTGACTAATGTTGCAGAGCAAGACAATGTTAGTGAAGATTAACAGGAGATAAGGCACCGGTTTACATTTATCAATGATGATGATAGGTAAGGCATATCCAGTCTGAAGAAGGGTCTCGAGATATAGTCATAGATGCTGCCTCACCCATGGAGTTTCTCCAGCATTTTTGTCTACCTAAGATATTGACGGAAACCTTAGCCAGGGGAACCAGGCTACATCGAAATGGGGTGCAGCCTATTCTGTAAGAACATCATATAATGTTTTTGCGACATCACAACGCAGCCTGAAACATTGCCTATCCATGCGCTCGTCAGATACTTGCTGCCTGCCCTGCTGAGTTACTCCAGCACTGTGTTTTTTGTCTTTCCCCTGACCGGTTGTCACACAACAAAAGCTTTCACTGTACCTCGGTACACCTGACAATAAACTAAACTCGAGCTAAGCCTGCAGTTCCGTGCATCGCCAAGGCTTTTACTGGGTATCAAAGTCTCTGGTACATGAACTCGACTAGTATCACCAACATTAAAAAAACACTTATTGTATATGGTACAAGATGGAGATAATACTGGCAGGTTCCAAACAGCCAGGAAACTCTCGACGACTGTAGTGTGCTGTTCTGTAACATAGATGTATAAAAGCACAGAAAGCAAAATTCTTTATTGATAGAATATTTAAGTAAAGGCCCCACTATGCATTCTGAATAATGAAACAGGTTGCTGGTGCAGAATTTCTTCTTCTGTCTCAATTTACGTTTTAAATGAGTGTGTTGGGCCGTGGTCCTATCTCTGTGTGAAACACGGCCCCTCTGAGCGCCGCTCCCGTTCCCTCTCGACGAGACAAAAGGCAATAATAGAGCAATAAGATGGAATGAAGCAAAGCCGAGCAGACAATGATCGGTGAATGTCATTGATGGGAAGACTATCCATCATCCAGGGGCAACACGCGATTCCAACTTTCCTCCTCGGCTGACAGTTATTTCGCAGCAATGTCCCCGGTGGTCTGTCCTGCTCTCTGGGTCAATGCGCAGTCTTGCTTTCCTTCAGCTAAAACAGTTACCCACAGGGCTGTCATTAGAAATCAGCTGTCAGTAGGAATTTCAGCCTCTTTTATTCTGAGATGGTCCCCGTCTCTAATATTTTTTAATGTCGGGGAGGCTCTTATATCCTCGCGGGCGATTCACTTCTGCGCTTGAAGCAGTTTTTTCCTTGTGATTTACGCTGCACAGTTTCCGACAGGATCTGAAATCTTATCAATTATTAATATTTGGGTGATGACCTATGGTTGATGAATTGGCATGCACTTAAATCACTGTGCCACTCCTTTTACAGATCGGGGCAGGTTGTCGGAGCGTCATAGTCTGCGAAATCAGAAAGGAGATCTTGCTGCTCAATAAAACAGGTTGGGGGTTACACAAAAAGCTGGAGAAACTCAGCGGGTGCAGCAGCATCTAAGGAGCGAAGGAGATAGGCGACGTTTCGGGTCGAGACCCTTCTTCAGAGTGGTCAGGGATCAGGGAAACGAGAGATATAGACAGTGATGTGGAGAGATAAAGAACAATGAATGAAAGATATGCAAAAAGTATCGATGATAAAGGAAACAGGCCATTGTAAGCTGTTTGTAGTGTGAAAATGAGCGAGTCTGGATGAGGATATGGTCGTAGAGTTGGAGGGAAGGGGGTATCACAGAGGGGGAGAAGTTAGAGAGGAGGTTGTGAAACTGTCTTCGTAGGGAGGAGGAGAACTTCTTCAAAGTAGGCATACCTTGAGGAGATATCACAGTGGAGTAGACAAAGTGTTAAAACAGGTTGTCATCTTGGTTACTCTATCAGAGGGCAGGGGGGGGGGGGGAGATGCCAGAGTGAGAGGCTTGTCCTTTCAAATCTCAGAACGTCCCAAAACACTTTGCAACCAACCGCATGAAATCATACAAACATTACAGGGATGGCACGACGGTAGAGTTGCTGCCTTACAGCACCTGTCCCATTTTCACCACCTCTGCCGAGTTTGCCCTCGACTCATACTCGCAGCATTGTCGTCACGAAGTCGTAGGTAGATCGTAGGTACTCGTGGCATCAAGTAGGTCAGGGCGTTTTTCTAGCCTGATCAAAAATGTCCCCGAGTAAAAAAGGTCGTGAAATTGGGACAGGCCCTTTACAGAGCCCGAGACCCGGGTTCGATCCTGACTACGGATGCTTGTCCATACAGAGTTTGTACGTTCTCCCTGCGACCTGCATGGGTTTTCTCTGAGATCTTCGGTTTCCTCCCACACTCCAAAGACGTACAGATTAGTAGGTAAATATAAATTTGTCCCTAGTGTGTGTTGGATACTGCTAGTGTGCAGGGAATCGTGGGTCGGTGTGGCCCGTTTCTGCGCTGTATGTCTAAACCGCCATTTGGCCCATCAGGCTGGAACTATCACAGCGCAATGCTCTGCTTTTCCCCAGCAGTACTGCAGAAGCATTTTTTTCCCAGTTGCCCATGCAACCCCTTCCAAGATAGATGCGAAAAGCTGGAGTAACTCAGCAGGTCGGGCAGCATCTCAGATGAAAAGGAACAGGTGAGGTTTCGGGTCGAGACCCTTCTTCGGACTGAGAATCAGGGGAGGGGGAAACAAGAAATATGAAAAGGTACATGGAGAAAATGATGAGTGACATGCAAAAGGACAAATCAAAGCCAGCAACGATGATAAAGGAACGGTGGAGCCCACAATGGTCCATTGTTGGATGTGGTGAAGACTCAGTTCCAGGCCCTCAGCCTCCATGCTGCAAACTCCTTTTACACATTTTATCTAATCCCTTTTGCACTATCCTTCCTGAGAGTTGGATTCCAGACCACAATCATTTTCTGAATTAAAACAAATATCTTTGTGCACGGACTGGGCATTTCACAGAAGTTGCACATGGGAATGTCATTTGACATCTGGTCCTCTAGTCTAAGTGAGAGTAGAAATCAGGCCCCGTTTCAGCAGAGATAAAGCTGTTCCGAGCACTAGGGTTAATTTAGATCAGACATAGACTGTGCACCTACTTTAACCAACGTTAAAATAGCCAGACTTCAAGACATGAAAGCATTTAATGAGAAAGACAACGGTTGTCCATTCAGTCACCGTGAATCCCTTTCAGTGATTCACCTTCATGTAAATTGGCTCCTCTCAAGGGAGGAGTAGGGGGGAGTTCAAGGATGTAACAACCCCTGGTTCCCAACCTTCCCCCCACCCCACTGTGACAGATCAACCAAGGGGGCCCAATACGAGTAATCTGATTAAAGTACCTTCCAACAGCATTTCATTAACGCTGAAAGGAAATATGTTACGGTTTAAGCAGTTAGAAAAACAAGGCCAAAGAAGGGACTCGCATCTCTGCTGAGAACACAGGCAAGACATTTGCAATAGGAATACACTATAGACAATAGGTGCAGGAGTAGGCCATTCGGCCCATCGAGCCAGCACCGTCATTTAATGTGATCATGGCTGATCATCCCCAATCAGTATCCCGTTCCTGCCTTCTCCCCATATCCCCTGACTCCGCTATTTTTAAGAGCCCTATCTAGCTCCCTCTTGAAAGCATCCAGAGAACCGGCCTCCACCGCCCTCTGAGGTAGAGAATTCCACAGACTCGCCACTCTCTGTGAGGAAAAAGTGTTTCCTCGTCTCTGTTCTAAATGGCTTACTCCTTTTTCATAACCTGTGGCCCCTGGTTCTGGGCTCCCCCAACATCAGGAACATGTTTCCTGCCTTTAGCATCAGAATCAGAGGGGTTTTGGTGCTGATGCTGGATTCTAAAATAAGCAGTCTCTGCATTTACAACCAGTATATAGTTTAACATGTATCCGTGCGCTGTGGATGGCTCAATTGTAATCAGGCGTTGCCTTTCTGATGACCAGTTAGCACACAAAGGCTTTTCCCTGTACCTTGATACACGTAACAATAAACAAAACTAAATTAAACTAAGCAACTAAACAGGCGACGGTGGAGGAATCATCTAAAACACAGAATGACAATTTGTTCATTTTTAATAGGTCGCGAATTTACAGTAAATTTCATTAGCAATGCATCTCGAGATATGGGAGGTGGTCCAGGTCTTGTCACCGTTGGTGGAGGGAAGTATTGTAGAGTGAAAGCAGGCACGTGCCGTCAGGGTAGGCAAGGCAGGCACTGCCTACCCTGACTAAAATTATAACATAGTAATAACTAAATATAAATAATAAAGGCATGGGAGAATTATGTCTATGTAAGAGATCGATCTCTTATGTAGGCATAATTCTCCGTGACTTTCATCCGCAGCGCTTGTAACACGGGAAGGTCTGTGCAGCCCACGTGCCGTCAGCGCTGCCTGAAGCCGTCAGTTTCAAGCGGGGCTGAAGGCAGCAGAAATCTTGCCTTCGCTGCACTGCGCATGCGCATCTTTCTACTGCGCATGCACAGCGCAAGTTTCTTGGCGGGGTTTTCAACTATGGTTTGTCGTGTACCAATGATGTGGTAAGTACATTTTGTGTTTATGTTTTTAAATACCGTATTTCCCGGAGTGTGGGGGTGGGGGGAGCGCTCCTTTCACAGCGTTTGGGGAGTCTGGCCTGGGGTAAAGTTGCAGGGAGGGCACGAATGTTATGAATGAGGGGTCGGGAGCATCCACTTGCGACGCTCCTTGCACGGAAGCATGGAATGCCACCGCTCTGAGGGGGGGGGGGGGAGAAGAGAGAGAAGTAGCTCGGGTGCCTGAGCGGCCGCCGGGCTGGACAGCGGAACCAGCCGCCACCTTAGCTCCTTCTGCCGGTCCCTGCTCACCTCTGGCAGCTCTCCGTCTCGGTGAGTGAGTTACTGGCAGTATCCCCGACACCCTCCTTCTCAACACTCGTGCCCTCCCCACAACTTTACCCCTGGCACAGACTCTACACACGCTGTGAAAGGAACTGTTCCCCTTAGTCTTGGACTAGGAATTAATTGGTCTAGGTAGCATTGGGCAAATTGAAATGTCACAGTTTTTTAAAAATTTATTTATTTATTTAACGGAGCGAACAATCTGCGCATGCGCGGTTTAATTTTTTTAAAGCGGACTGAGTGTCTACCCTGAGTAATTACTCACGGCACGTGCCTGAGTGAAAGATAGGTCGGTAGAGGACCAATGTCTGGTGGACATTGTGTATAATGCCTCTTCCCTCAGACTACAGGAATGGATTTGATGTGACTTGAATTGTGGCTTCTGAAAATACCCATACACAGCAACTTACTAACATACTAACATAGAACATAGAGCAGTACAGTACAGGAACAGGATCTGTGCCCCACGATGCCAGTACTGAACATTATACAACTTTAAACCAGTGCTTTTTTGGAGATAAAATGGTGCCAGTATTCTCGTTTAATAAATAGTGTTAGATGGCCTGATAATGACGTTTGACTTTCGGGAAGTATCGACATGTTGTATTGGTGATAACCACATATCTGGGCAGAGATAAGTGTCACTAGTAGACATGCCAGCTACCTAGCATCGAAACCTAGTTAGTTTATTTTAGAGGGGAAACAGGCCCTTCGGCCCACCGGGTCTGCGCCGACCGGTGATCCCCGCACACTAATGCTACCCTACACACACTAGGGACAATTTACACTTATACCAAGCTAATTAACCTACAAACCTGCACGTATTTGGAGAGCGAGAGGAAACTGAAGATCCTGGCGAAATCCCACGCAGGCCATGGGGAGAACGTACAAACTTCGGACAGACAAGCACCCGTAGTCAGGATCGAACCTGGGTCTCTGGCATTGTAAAGGGCCTGTCCCGCTTTCACGATCTAATTCACGACCTTTTTCACTCTTGGACATTTTTCATCAAGCTAGAAAAACGCCCTGGCCTACTTGCGTCACGAGTAACTACGGCTAGCATCACGGCCTGCTACGACCTACCTACGACCTCGTGACGACCATGCTGCGAGTACGAGTCAAGGGCAAACTCGGCAGAGGTCGTGAATTAGGTCGTGAAAGTGGGACAGGCCCTTAAGGCAGCAACTTTACCACTGCACCACCGTGCCACAACATAGTTACATTAATGTCAGGCAAATGTATTACACCAAAGCCAATATCAGATATAATTTCCTCTACTATGGAGGGACAAGGGGTTGAAGAATCTGGGCCGAGAAGACTACCTTTAAGGAAGGGATCCTGATTCAGTCTGAATCCATCAATGCCAGTTCAGACTCTAGCTTTAAGCAGAAACAATTTCTAACGTGGCTCTCAGAATTTCTGGGCTTTCCTGCCTATAAAAGACTATTGTAGTGTGTGGGAAGGAACTGCAGATTCGGGTTTAAACTGAAGTTAGACAAAAACCTAGAAGCATCTCCGGAAAAAAGAAATAGGTGACATTTTGGGTCAAGACCCTTCTTTAGACAGTCAGTCAAAAGGAAAACGAGAGATACAGAAAAACTGAAAAAAAAAAATTCCATCAGGGTTTGAAGTAGTTTGCCTCAATGGTCTCAAAGATGTTTTCCTTAGTCAGTGCTCCACGACAGATGGCTCAATTGTAATCATGTATAGCTTCTCCGCTGATAGACACAAAAAGCTGCAGTAACTTAGTGGATCCGGCAGCATCTCTGGAGAAAACCTTTGCTGAATTACTCCAGTAACCTGCCGAGTTACTCCAGCTTTGTGAGTCTACCTTTGGTTTAAACCAGCATCTACTGTTCCTGCCTACACATAGTCGTTCTGCTGATGGACACAAAATGCTGGAGTAACTCAGCGGGACAGGCAGCATCGCTGGAGAGAAGGAATGGGTGGCGTTTCGGGTCGAGACCCTGCTGCAGACAACAGGTTAGCACGCAACCAATGGTTTTCACCATACACGTGACAATAAACTAAATGAAACTTGGACAATTCTATTGGCATTTTGCACTTCCTCGCAAAGTTACAAGGAAATCTGCACAGATGCAGCTAAAACTGCTGTACAGAAAGCAGATCCATTGACCTAATGTTTTCAGAAGCAAAACATTGCTGGCTTCCTGTTCCATTGTCACTCACCTCAAGGGATATGTCAACATAATGGTTAGATTACTGGACTAACAATGGTCTCGACTAATGATCTGGGGATACGAGGAGAAATCCCACCACTGCCACAAGGGAATTTGAATTAAGTTAATTAAATAAATCTGGAATTAAAAAGCTACCAGAGGTTCGTGGTTGCAATTATTATCAGGTTGTCATAAAAAAAACGCATCTGGTGCACTCATGTGCTTCAGCATAGGTAGTTTGCTGCCCTGACCTATTGTGTCGATATGTGACCAAGCCCACACTATGTGACGTAGAATAAGGTTGTGATGTTGATTGAACTGCCTTCTAAAATGTCCTTCGTCCAGGCCTGGTGTGGTTTAGTTTAGAGATACAGCATGGAAACAGCCATTCGGCCCACCGTGCCAACCCCGATCAGCGGTCCCCCGGCACAACCACTGCCCACATAAATTTACATTTACGCCAAGCCAATCCACCCACAAACCTGTACGTCTTTGGAGTGTGGGAGGAAACCGAAGATCTTGGGAAAAAAACCCACGCAGGTCACGGGGAGAACGTACAAACTCCGTGCAGACAAGCACCCGTAGGCGGGATCGAACCCGGGTCTCTGGCGCAGGAAGGAAGGAACATTACCACTGCGCTACTGTTCTGGCACGGCCAGCAACATGCACATCTTATGTGTTAATAGGAAACAAGAACACACACGGTGGCACAGGGGTAGAGTTGCTGCCTTACAGGGTTCTCTCTGTACAGAATTTGTACCTTCTCCCCGCGATTCTTCGGTTTCCTCCCACATTCCGAAGACGTACAGGTTCGTAGGTTAATTGGCTTGGTGTATGTGTAAATTGGCCCCAGCGTGCGCAGGATAGTGTTAGTGTGTGGGGATCTCTGGTTGGCATGGACTCAGAGGGCCGAGTGGGCATGTTTCCATGCTGTATCTCTCAACTAATCTACAGGGATAGAGGATAACAGGTTATCTGTTAAAAAATACATACACTGCCTGGGACATCAGTTCCTGTCTCAGGACTACAGACCAGAAAAAAGTAAAATAAGTATCAGTTAAAAGCAAGAATGCGTGAGATGCAAATTTAAGAGGGAAAAAAGTTGTGATGTGACATCTTAAAATGGATGGGATATAATTAGTAGGTGATTTACCATGCTTCTACCCAGGGCAGCTCGGCAGAACTGATAGAGATATTCTGCAGCATTTCCTTCTGTTTTACAAGTAGAGGCAGTGGGAAGAAAGAAATTAACATTGACTTCATTCTTGGCAAATGATGTGGGTGCCACTGCCATGCTGGCTGTGCTTTGAGACACTGAGGCAAATGTGTTCATTACTCCAACTGGAAAATACTAAGTCATTGTTTTTGATGGCTTTTTATATCCTTCGGAAAAGTTGGAGAGCTGATGTAAGTGCCAATTTTTTTTTATTTTTTTTTTAAAGGGTCGCCCATTGGTCTCTTTTCAGTTGCAAGGTCAGGGGTTCAAGTGCTGCAACTTGAGCAGAAAGCCTCGGTAAACAGCCGGGTGCAGGGCAGAGAGGGTGGCTCGGTAAAGTATGTGGTGTCAGGAAGGGGACTAGTTGTACCAAGGCCCCTGCTGCTTGGGGATGAAAAATAAAAACTAAGTGCTATGCTGAAGACTAGATGACTTGTGCTCAGTGCCCTGGATAATATTCAACATGTGTAGGGAGGAACTGCTGATGCAGGTTTCAACCGTAGACACAAAATGCTGGAGTAACTCAGCAGGACAGACAGCATCTCTGGAGAGAAGGAATGGGTGACGTTTTGGGTCGAGACCCTTCTTCAGACTTCTGTCCCGCTGAGTTACTCCAGTATTTTGTGTCTATCTAGGGTGATTACCATGTTGAGTTGAGGAAAGAGGGGATGGGAGGGGGGGGGGGGGGGGGTTCTGTGCTCAAAATGGCTGCCATACTTCCAACATTATGACAGGGATTTGCAGGCAATAGAGGGATATGGATCACGTGCAGGCAGAGGAGATGAGTTTAACCTGGCACCTTGTTCAGCATGGACATTGTGGGCTAAGGGGCCTGTTCCTGTGCTGTACTATTCCATGTGGCAACTAAAATTCCAAAAGCACTTCCATTAGAGTAAAATGTTCTGGGATCATAAGAAAGGTGTATGTGGATGCAAGTTGTAGATTATTTTACAATTTTGGACATATGAATAGGAGTGGGAATATTAAAGATAATAGGTTCAAAGAATCCCAAGGCTCTACCCCCACAATTAAAATGTGGATTATGGAAATGTCGGAGACCCTACATTTGGTAAGAATCAGACTTGTCTTAATGGACAAACAACAACTTTTTATCAGAATACGGTCCCCATTTATAGACTACTTGAAGAGGCAAACTGGTTCGGCACGAGAACCTGACTGAAGTTCGAATCGAGGATTAGATGAAAAGTTATACTTTATAATTTACGAATATATATCCAATGTTGTATTATTAGTAAAATATTCCATTCTTCTTTACCATACTTTTTTCTCTCTCTTTATTATTTTCTATCTATAAAAAAATGTATAGAAGCAGAGTCATTAAATAATTGATAATGTTAGCAATGTATGACTGTTATACATGAAATATTCTTATTATGTAGTTGCTGCTAATAAAAAAATACTTTATATTTTTAAAAAAATCCCAAGGCTCTATTCTAAGGGAGTTTATAGGATTCCACAGCACAGAACGAGTCCTTCATACCTGGCCTTGCTGTTTGAAAGAGATCGTGATTTTGCCTGGAAGCTCCTGTGCTTTCTCCAAATTAGTCAATTTTCCAGGTATTTTTCCAAATTACTTTTGAAATTTCTTCTTGAATCTAGTCGTAAGATTTAAAGTTTTAGGGCACAAATTACAGAGATCCAAGCCCTGGCAGTTGAAGATGCGTCAACAATCATTAAAGGAATTAAAGTCATTAGAGGCTCGAGTGATGGCAGAAGATTGCAGAATTCGTGGCAATCACAGCACCAATGTGCAGAGCGATGTTGAGGTCCAGATCCGCAGGTATCTGGAAGGGGCAACAATAGTTGAAAGATAGAATGTGCAACTGGACATTATGTACAAATAAGGCATAAGGCATGTTCATCTGCATTGGTTGGGCTATGGACTGAAGAAGTCATGATGCAACTCTATAAAATTCTGGTCAGGAGACATTTGGAATATTGCATGCAGTTCTGGTCATCCCATTATACAGAGCCATGCAGCCCTGTGAGAGGACATTTCCCACAGTATGCTGCAGGTCCGAGGTGGAGGCATTGGAGGGTGCAGATGAGGTTTACCAGAATATTGCCTTGTTTAGGAAGTGTTAGCTGCACAAATGTGAGTTGTTTTTTGAGGGAGCCCGAATAGAAGTATATAAAATTCCGAGAAGCAAATTTAACGTAGCCAATCAGAATGAAAATGTTACAGATTGGAGGACAAACCTTCAAGATACTAGGGCAACATTTAAAGGAGAAGCACAATATTTTTTTGCTGGAATTTGCTGTCAGTTGTGGTGGGGACAGATACAAAAGTAGCATTTAAGAGACATAAATGTTACAAATAAAAAACTGAAAAGTGTGGCGTGCAAAAGTATTCAGCCCCCTTTACTCTGATACCCCTAAATAAAATCCAGTGCAACCAATTGCCTTTAGAAGTCACCTAATTAGTAAATAGAGTCCACTTGTGAGTAATCTAATCTCAGTATAAATACAGCTGTTCTGTGAAGGCCTCAGAGGTTTGTTAAAGAACATTAGTGAACAAACAGGTGAAGGATAAAGTTGTGGAGTAGTTTAAAGCAGGGTTAGGTTATAAAAAAATATCCCAAGCTTTGAACATCTCACAGAGCACTGTTCAATCCATCATCCAAAAATGGAAAGAGTATGGCACAACTGTAAACCTATCAAGACATGGCCGTCCACCTAAACTGACAGGCCGGGCAAGGAGAGCATTGATCAGAGAAGCAGCCAAGAGGCCCATGGTAACTCTGGAGGAACTGCAGAGATCCACAGCTCAGGTAGGAGAATCTGTCCACAGGACAACTATTAGTCGTGCATTCCACAAATCGGGCCTTTATGGAAGAGTGGCAAGAAGAAAGCCATTGTTGAAACAAAGCCATAAGATGTCCCGTTTGCCACAAGCCATGTGGGGGACACAGCAAACATGTGGAGGAAGGTGCTCTGGTCTGATGGGACCAAAATTGAAGTTTTTGGCCTAAATGCAAAACGCTATGTGTGGCGGAAAACTAACACTGAACATCACCCTGAACACACCATCCCGACTGTGAAATGTGGTGGTGGCAGCATCATACTGTGGGGATGCTTTTCTTCAGCAGGGACAGGGAAGCTGGTCAGAGTTGATGGGAAGATGGATGGAGCCAAATACAGGGCAATCTTGAAAGAAAACCTGTTAGAGTCTGCAAAAGACTTGAGACTGGGGCGGAGGTTCACCTTCCAGCAGGACAACGACCCTAAACAAACAGCCAGAGCTACAATGGAATGGTTTAGATCAAAGCATATTCATGTGTTAGAATGGCCCAGTCAAAGTCCAGACCTAAATCCAATTGAGAATCTCTGGCAAGACTTGAAAATTGCTGTTCACAGACACTCTCCATCCAATCTGACTGAGCTTGAGCTATTTTGCAAAGAAGAATGGGCAAAAATATCAGTCTCTAGATGTGCAAAGTTGGTAGAGACATACCCCAAAAGACTTGCAGCTGTAATTGCAGCGAAAGGTGGTTCTACAAAATATTGACTCAGGAGGGCTGAATACTTTTGCACGCCACACTTTTCAGTTTTTTATTTGTAATAAAATTTGAAAACCATGTATCATTTTCCTTCCACTTCACAATTATTAGCAATGTTACAAAATTTTGAGATTTTAAAAATCAAGTCTGCAATTTATCCCATCAGATAAAGCATAAAAATAAGTTTAATTTGACACCTAATTCACTTTCATATCTTCAGTATTAAAAAAAGTTAGGGCCATTTTCATATTCGGAAATTAGCAACTTGCTTCCTATTGCTTTTCTATTGACTTAACACAAAAGTTGTGATCGAGGACAGTCAAAAGCCCATAACTTCCTTTAAAATGAAGAGAACGGAAAGAAATTTTCAGTTATTATAGATTGAAGTATTCTGAAACAAATATGAAACAATCTTACTTGGATGACCTGAAATTAAAGCATATAATTAGTTAGTTACCCAATTGTAGCCAATTACAAAATTCAATTACTAGATCTAAACATATATCCATTTATTAAGAAAAAATTAAAAACAAATTTAAAACCCAAGTGTCCAATTAACAGTCACACAATAATTCACAATATAACAAGATTTTTAAAATCTAATTGTCATTAATTTATAGGCCAAATTGAAGGAATTCAGTGTTTAATGCCTGTAAATTAATGGGCATTTTAAACAGCTTGCGAGTGGGATTTTATGGAACGCGATGTATTGGAACGTTGCGGTTGCGGTGAATTTAAACCCAATATCGGCAGGAAAAATCTGCCGGTTCGTATGGGGGCTAAATCACCGTTTCGCAACATGAAATGTTGATTAAAGTCCCCTAAAAAAGCAAGTTTATATGAAAAAATAAACAGCTGTCACTTACCTGTCCCCTACGTAAAATCGGTCCCCGTTGTCGGCGTTCACGGCATTAGGAGCTAATTTTAATTTTACTGCAGTGATTAAGTAGTTGGGCTATTTATTAAACAAAAACGGACTTACCAGCAGTCGGAACGCATCTCCAGAAATAGCTCGCACTCCAATAAAAGAAAGCTCCGGATGGCAAGGGCAAAACCGCATTTTAACCCCGCCCCCCCCTTAAAGGCGCCAAAGTCGCGCACACGGCCAGCGACAGAACTGCAGCACCGCTGAAGGTAAGTTTTGTAACATACCTGCAATTATGCACCACTTTGTGTTGGTCTATCACATTAAATCCCAATAAAATACATTTACGTTTGTGGTTGTAACATGACAAAATATGGAACAGTTCAAGGGATATGAAAACTTTTGCAAGCCACTGTAGATGTGTACATGCAAAATGCAGGGAATGGAGGTATATGGATCATGTGCAGGCAGATGGTATTACTAAATATTGGTGTAATGTTCAGCACAGAAATTGTGGGCCGAAGGGTCTGTTCCAGTGCTATACTGATCTATTTTCAATGGAAACCTACAACTTAGTCCTGTTTCGTTTCTGAACTTTCTTCCATCAGTCTCAAGAAGGGTCTCAACCCGAAACGTCACCCATTCCTTCTCTCCAGAGATGCTGCCTGTCCCGCTGAGTTATTCCAGCATTGTGTATCTATCTTTGGTTTAAACCAGCATCGACAGTTCATTCCTACAAAAATGTTTAGCTTCTAATCTGCTGGTATATCATTCCACACACCAGCTCAATCTATGAATGCAAATCTGAAATTAACAATGTAAATGAACAACGACTTTTGCCACTGACTGTATCTTGCGGTAATGAGTTTGGTAGTCAGAACAAATTCCTCCCTATGTCTCGGGAAGATTTGAAAAGCTGTGCATGTTAAATTTCATGTCACAAGTGCACGTGGTAATGAATTATTGAAATGAGCCGCAGGGCCCTCCGTCCCATAGGAATTTTTAGCCTCCGCTATGCATAATGTCCAGTTGCACAAAACAGCTGAACAATGGCACCGTGCACCCTCCGTAATTTAGAGCAGAGGGGTAATGATTCATGAAGATAACTCCAGTCAAAAAGCTCATCAGGCAACATGCAAAATGCGCACAATTTACATCCTAGTAACTTGGAAATGCCCCTACACCCTCCTTCCCCCTGTCCAAAGGCAGGCTGGAGTTGATGGATTACAATCCCACAGTGGGGTTGGAGGGCTAAGTGGATAGATAAAATGTAGTCCCAATGTGACACAGCTCATTTGACCTATGTGTACCAGATCACAGCACTGCTGCATTTTCCACACTGCGCCATGCGGATAATCATCCGATAATGAATTGGAACACACTGTAACTGGCTTTCCCATGTAACTGAATTAAGTTAACTCATTTATTAAATACCACGGGACTTTGTCTTGAGAATTAGAAGCAACCGTGGAAGTTTACTGTGATGATCGGTTATTAAAGTGCACCAGTTTGTTATTGTCCAAATGTTTTTTTTCCAGTTAGAATGTCAAAGCTTCACAATAATGAATAATATCCTCGAATTATGTAAAATGTACACCACAAGGCGGACAGAATTTGGCCAACACAAGACAGGCTATTCCTTCATTCCATCCATTAGTATCATGAGAGTGCAGGAGTGCAGATACCCAATGAACATTGAAAATAAATTATAACGCATTGGACAAATTCAGCATAAGTTGTGATTCCAGGTCAACACGACACAAAGTGCAAAACAGTAATGTCAGTAGAGACAATGCTGGAGTGACTCAGTCGGTCCGGCAGCATCTCTGGGGAAAAGGGTCGAGACTTCTTCCACATGAAGAGTGGCGTTTTAAAACAGTCAGAACTCAAAAGGTGCATCATTGCCTAAAAGGTGCAATAGAGATGCTTCTTTTTATCTCCCTCCCCTCTTCTATAAAAGTCTGGATTATCTTTCTATTACAGCAAGTTCATGGGGTTTTAATGCTGGAATTATTTAAGAGGCAGTCAGATGGCATGATGGTGGAGAATAGAGTTCATGTCAACAGTTGGCACCAAATGTATCAGTACTTAGCGATGTTGTTTTTAAGTTTAGGCTTGGATGGACACTGGCCATTCCTTGCTGCACTTGGAAAAGGGGTATGAAGCTGCCTTTGAATTGGTACACTCTCATATTTCATTTTTCTCATGACACAGGGGGGAATTTAGCTTGTTCTCAGGGCGTTTCCAGCATTCTCACTCATTCACCTATTACCCTGTAATCCATTCAAATGCTTTTAAACCCCATCTGGATCTCTTAAAACCACCCTTCACACTAAGGGCAATTCACAGGAGCCGAATAACCTGCCAACAAACAGGTTGGTGGGAGAACCAGATAGGATTTATCGATATGGTGGAAACCCATGTGGACACTAAAGGAACTTGCAAACTCCTTATAGACAGCACCAGTAGTCCAGTGTAACCCTGGTCCTTGGAGCAGTGATACCTGCAGCATACTGTGGGAAATGTCCTCTCACAGGGCTGCACAGCTCTGTATAAAACCAGCAACACTGAATGTACAAACCAACACTAAAGATGTATGAAGTGTTTGGCACTGTTATCTTTTATTTATATAGATTTTTTTTTAATTAAAAATGACAAATACTGATAGTCAACCCCTAGATTCCTTCTCCATCACAAGACCATGAGATCGGAGCAGACTTAGGCCATTCGGCCCGTCATGTCTACTCCACCATTCAATTATGGCTGATCTATCTCTCCTGCCTAATCCCATTCTCTTGCCTCCGCCCCATAACAGCTGACACCTGTACTAATCAATAATCTATTCACAGTATCGCTGCCTTAAATATATCCACTGACTTGAGCCCCCACAGCCTTCTGTGGCAAATAATTCCACAGATTCATCCTCTGACTAACAAAATTCATCATCTCCTTCCTAAAAGAACGTCCTTTAATTCTGAGGCTATGACCTCTAGTCTGAGACTCTCCCATAAATGGAAACATCCACTCTACCCAAGCCTACGTTTTACTAATACTTTGTTTCCATTCGCTTATCAAGAGAGATCATCAAGGAATCCACTGGCACTGGCGAATTTCCTTGGCTCTGCCATGTATTACTCGCTCCCCAGTTACATTTCAGGCATAAAGGTGGAACTCTAGACCCTAAATGTGGAACTCCAGAACCGAACGTTATGCCGTGTAGAAGCAGAGAACACTGGGTGTTGAGGTTAGCACTGGGGAGATGAATTGGACCTCAATGGATAGGGAGCTCCAGGAACAACAAGAATGGACACAATACTTGGTTCGGTTGAGAGTACGAGGAATGACAACAACCAACAGTACTTTTGTTGTGTACAAAGTACTAGGATCAGCAACGATATGGTAAACAATCGTTTTGTTGGGTATAGGATCTGAAACAATAACGGAGAGAGTGTGGGGAGTTCTAGGAACAGCTACAATGAAGGAGTAATAATCTATCTGCATTAGGATGGTGTGTCAATTGACAAGTAGTTTAGAACTAGCGTCCTATGCTTGCCCACACAGGGTTAGGCCAAACAGTGCTAATTTTTTTTTTTCATTTTTAGTTTAGCGATACAGAGCCGAAACAGGCCCTTTGGCCAACCAAGTCCGCACCGACCAGCGATCCCTGCACATTAACACTAGGGACAATTTACACTTATACCTAGCCAATTAACCTACAAACCCAAGGTAGACAAAAGTGCTGGAGAAACTCAGCGGGTGCGGCACTTCTATGGAGCAAAGGAAATGTTGCCTACTTCCTTCGCTCCATAGATGCTGCCGCACCCGCTGAGTTTCTCCAGCACTACTGTCTACCTTTGATTTCACAGCATCTGCAGTTCCTTCTTAAACGTACAAACCTGTACGTCTTTGGAGTGTGGGAGGAAACTGAAGATCTCGAAGAAAACCTTCGCTGTCACGGGGAGAACGTACAAACTCCGTACAGGCAGCACCCGTAGTCGGGATCGAACCAGGGTCTCTGGCACTGCAAGCGCTGTAAGGCAGCAACTCTACCACTGCGCCACCATGCCACCCGTGAGATCCTTCTCAATAACTTCCGCAGCTTTGTGTCAAGCATTATCGAATGAATTAAAATTTATTTTAACATTACCATTAGTACCATAAGAAACAATTAAAGCTTTAGAGAATCCACAAAATAATTCACAACTTTACACCATATTAATTAATTAAATTAAATCTGAGCATGAATTGGTAATTCGACATGGGATTAAAAGAAAGGATAAGAAATAATAGATGATCAAATATCATACAGAATAGGAGACTGAAGAGACTGCAGATGCTGAAATTTAGCGTAAAAAGCAAATTGAGTCAGGCAGCATCTGCGAAGGAAAATGAACAGATGGCAATTCCAGTAGGGACCCCTTTTTAGACCCAAAACATTATAGTTCCTCCAGCAGATTGTTTTTTTTAGTTTAGAGATATAGCACAGAAAGTCCACACCGACCAGTGATCCCTGCACAGTAACACAATAGGGAACATTTTATATTCATACCAAGCCAATTTACCTACAAACCTCTACGTCTTTGGAGTGTGGGAGGAAAGCAAAGATCTCAGAGAAAACCCACGCAGGTCACGGGGAGAACGTAAAAACATCGTACAGACAAGCTCCCGTAGTCAGGATTGAACCCGGGTATCTGGCGCTGTAAGGAGTAGCTCAAATGCAGGCAACATTTTGGCCCGAAACGTTGCCTATTTTGTTCGCTTCATAGACCCTGCCGCACCTGCTGAGTTTCGCCAGCATTTTTGTCTAGCTCAAATGCTAGGCCACCATGCCGCCATTTTGCTTATCGTACAGAACAGGATCGATCTTACGTTGATCATATCACCATGCAACAGCACCTGGCAACATTGGAGCTTCTAATATTCCAAAACCCAGGAAGTATCTATTTATAATTTAATCTGTGGAGTAATCCTTAATGTACTTTGCAAAAGTGGACTATCTCCTTGAACCATTGCAGTTCTTCTGGTGTAGGAACTCCCATAGTGTTGTTAGTTAGGGAATGATAGGGTTCTTGAATGGAATTGCAATGCATTTCAGTCCAAATGCTATGTGATTTGAAGATACTCCGGAGATGATCTGATTCACAAGCATTTACTCTTCTGAACCTTCCAGTTGGTGAAGAAACCTCGCTGACATGTGGAGATGCATGTCATTAATATAGGGCCTCCATCAATGGTGCACCCTGATTGGTGTGTGTACACACTGGTAAACCAGTGGCAGAGGAATTGACTCAAATAAGCAAAATATGGCAGATGCTGGAACTCTGAAATAAAAACAGAGAAAGCTGGAAAGATGTACATCAGGTGACATCTGTCGAGAGACCGTAAAAGTAAAATCTGTCTCTCCATCCCGAGATGCTGCCTGAATTATGATGTACTTTGTGCACGACCAGTCTTATTGCTAGAGGTGAATGTTTAGGGTAGTGATGGGCATTGAATCCAGTTGCCTTTCACTGCCATGTGCAGGGGTATTGAATTCTCAAGGAGGCAGCCACTTTTACATGAAAGGGAGTATTGGACACCGAGGGCAGAGAAGGTGGTGAGATGGGACGTGCGTAGATCATTAAACACCAACGCAAGACTCACAACAAATAGCACATTTTTGTGTTCTGGGTCTCAGGTCAGTATATTGATACTCGCAACCTACTGTAATTTGTCCCTTGTTGAAAGTAATAAACACCAGATCTTTTAAGGAAAGTCTAGTAAATTCCATCACATTTAACAGATCAAATGTTAAGAACATTCAACTTCAGTATATTTTATGACACATGCAAGGAAAGAGGAATCTCCGACCAAGACTTCAATGTTTAGACTGCACTACAGTCTCTCAATTCCCCTTTGCATGATGAATGAAAAACAAAATTGCCTCAATAACAAAATCTTAAGATCCCAGTTCAGACACTAACATGAACCAGACTTCAAGGCACTAACCTCTGACATCCAGAGCCAAAGATCACATTGATGTTTGCCCTGTAGTTTTAAACACAGTAAAATAACTTGAACCCTGATGAAAGATTTTTTGTTTTGTTTCTGTAGCATATACTTTTGATTTGTAGGCAATTCGCAGACTTTTTTTACTTACACAATCCTCCGTCCAAACAACTCCCATGGATCATCTGTCTCATGTTGGGAAAGAAAATGTCGCTGTTTTTACGTTAAATCTATTTTTTCCCCCATTCCCAATACTGTGGTATTATACAAGGCCAGCAGACAAAGCTTCACCACAGGCAGAAATTCTACTGAAAGACAGACCTTGTCAACACCTGCAAATTTCACCTTAATGTTTTGGGTGGAATTCAATGTTGAGCTATGAGTGTTTTCCCCATGAACTGAAGAAAGTTCCCCCGAATGAAAAAGGGTCTGAAGAATGGTTTCAGCCCATTTCCTTCACTCCATAGATGCTGCCTCACCCGCTGAGTTTCTCCAGCATTTTTGTCTACCTTTCTGAATGCACTCATGGTTCTACACCCAAAACTCTCTGCAATTAATGCAGATCAATTTGCTACCATGGTAATGGAACATTGCAACATAAAAATGCCACACCTGATTCTTTGCAACTCATTCTGCACCGAGAGGTGGTGCCACAAAAAGATCAGTTACTTTATTGGACTACGGCCATGTAACAAGGGCAGTAGACTGTACCCATTTCTTATTGACCTTGAGATGATAATGAAGATGAACCACCTGCAAGATGTGACAGGACACTTTATAGAAGGTACACACTGTGCTACTTGTAGAAGAAGTAAATATTCAAAGTGGTGGATAGGCTGCCAGACAGAGTTAACCTGGATTGCATCAAATTTCTTGCATGCTATTGGAACAGGGACTAGCAAGATCAGCAGTGACCACATCAATAGTAGGGCAAGCTCACATGGTTTATTCCATATACAGTTCAGAACAGAGCATATGTGCAACGCCACTGGCAATCTCAGCCTTGTTCCAATTTGCTAGTCCTAGTCTTCTAACAAGGAGGCATGGCAATCTCAGGTTTCTTCCTGCAGTTCACCCCTTCCTCAAGAGGAGGCACTGGCAGTACAGGTTTCTTCCTGGGAGCTCAGCGTCAGGCTTGAAGAGGTGACACTGCCAGTCTCTGGATTATTCTGACAGCCAGACTTTGCCTGTGTCAGTGTGGGTGCAGTCCCTCATTGTCAGCAGGCAGAAATAAGTCCTGGCATCTCAGCCTTAGCCCCAGGAAGAAGCACTGGCTGTTGAGGGCTTCTTTCCCAGCAGTCTAGTCTAGACCACACTATGGCATAGGTGGTCTCACATTTACCATTGTGGCTCAGAACATGCCTTGGTTTTATAGGGATCAGGCTGATAAAGTTCAAGTGGCCAACCAATATCAGTTAATAGGACCCAGCTATTATCAATGATGTTGAGGATTCCAGTTAAGTCAGCCAGTTAAAGGATCAGAGCAACATCCAAGGTATAAGGCATTGTCGCCAATACAATGGAGAAAAAGGTCATCAGACCCCCCTCACCCTGACAATGGAGGAGACCTAGGACAGAAAGGTCAGTGACTGCTCTTGAGCCAGTATTTCTAAAACAAAACAAAAAACAGATGGGATGATAGACCATGTGCAGGCAGATGGGAATAGTTTAAATTGGCTTCATGGTTAACACGGACATCATGGGCTGTAGGGCATGGTCCTGTGCTAAGTTCAATGCGCAAAGATGTCTTTATTAAGGGCCTGTCCCACTTTCACGACCTAATTCACGACCTCTGCCGAGCTTGCCCTTGACTCCTACTCGCAGGATGGTCGTCACAAAGTTGTAGGTAGGTCGTAGCAGGCCGTGATGCTAGTCGTAGGTACTCGTGGGATCAAGTAGGTCGGGACGTTTTTCAAGCCTGATGAAAAATGGTCATGAGTAAAAAAGGTTGTGAAAGTGGGACAGGCCCTATACCCAACTGAAGTAATCCTGACTTGCAGTGCTGGACTCTCCTATAAGCTAAATAAGATATAGCTTAGGGCCACACACCCTCGGGGGGGGGGGGGGGGGCCTCATTTTTTGAAATATATTTTTATTTTATCATTTTTTACCCAAATTTTTTTAGAGAAGGGCCTCAAATTTCATACAGCTGAGGGCCTCAGCAAGTGAAAGTCCGGCCCTGCTGACTTGCTAGTACAATAGTCAATTTCATCCTCCTCAGTGACAGAGCTGGAAGCCCTGCTGCCCCATCCCACTAGAGATCCAGGTTCAATGCTGACCTCGGATGATGTCTGCATGGAGTTTGCAAGTTCTCCCTGTGACCACATGCGTTTCATCCCTGTGCTCCAGTTTCCTCCCTCATCCCAAAGACATGTGGTTTGATGTTTTATTGGCAGGGTACCCCAGCAGCGCAGCAATAGAGCTGCTGTCTCACAGCACCAGCGACCCGAGTTCAATCCTGACTACGGGTGCTGTTTGTGCGGAGTTTGTACGTTCTCCCTCTGACTGCATGAGTGTAGTGGCCATTTGGCCTGTTTTGCATGTCACTGATGATGGCATGTGCCTTTAAATTTTAGACTGACCGTTATATTGTGGGGGGGGGGGGGATTTATGACATGTTTTGGGGTGTGTTTGGAGCTTAGGTGCTTGCGCAGAAGTTTAGTGCTTAGATTAGTTTGGAGAGCCGATGGGGAAGGTTAACCCTTCTACCATGCGGGAGATCTAAAGGAGATCATGTGAGATCATGCGGGATCTTGCCAGTGTTGCAGAGACACGAGGAGTTTTCTAATGTCTAAAGTAATAAGCTGGAGTTCGAAGAAGATTGTAGTAACGAGTCGGAAGAAACTAGGACGTATCTCACTGTTTTCTATCAACAACAATTTATTCATCAAAAGACTGTGTTTTGAAATATCAGAGAAGAAGCTCTGAAGGTCTCTGTGAATGAGCTTGCATGCGTTTAGAAGACACCCCCTTCAACCATTCTCATCCAAATAGCGGCTAGGGTGCTAATTACCTGAAAGATATGATAATCTGCCGCTACATGAGTTTTGTCCCGGTGCTCTGGTTTTTCCCCCCACATTTCAAAGACAATGAGGGTTTGTAGATTAATTGGCTTCTCTAAATTGTCCCTAGTGTGCAGAATGCAAAAGTGGGCTAACATGGAACCAGTTTACGGGTGATCGATGGGCCGAAGGACCTGTTTCCACGGAGTATTTCTAAAACTCTAAATATTTTAATTACCAGTAATCAGAACCATTCAATGAAACTTTAAAGTTTTATTTATCCCTCTCATTATTTTTCTTGGGGACTTTTACCTGGAGAGATGTCCCCAGGACATCAGCCTTCATGTCTGGAGATTCCAGGTGAATTAGCAACTTAACATCTATTATTAGTTCATAGAAAATTAGTGTCATTGGCAAAGACTGACACTTCATGCCTATCCCTCGTCACTCTTTAGACTTTACACTTTAGAGATACAATGTGGAAACGGGCCCTCTGTGCCAACCCCGTACACCAACACAATCCTACACCAGGGACGATTTACAATTTTACTGAAGCCAATTAACCTATAAAACTTTAAAGTGCCTGTCCCACTTGCGCAATTTTTTTTTCGGCGACTTGCCAGCACCGGTCATAGTCGCAGCAGGCGGCCGATCGTTGAACATTTTCGGCCACCTGCTGTGACTATGACGGATGCCGGCAGTCGCCGAAAAAAATCCCTGTGGGACAGGCCCTTGTGTCTTCGAAGTGTGGAAGGGAACCTGGAGAAAACCTAAGCAGTCATGGGGAGAACATACAAACTCCATGCAGCCAGCACCCGTAGTCAGGATTGAAACCGGGTCTCTGGCGTTGAAAGGCGGCAACTCTACCATCCTGCTACCTTTCCTTGAAGTTGGTGGTGCGATGCAATTTTCTTGGTGCAAGTATTCTTGCATGTTGTGTTGGCAGAGCCAGCATTTAGGATCCAACAACAATTAGGGAATGGTCAATATATTTCTATGTTAATATATGAACGGTGTCTTAACCCGAGTTGGAGAATGAACAGAAAATAGAGGAACTCCCTAAGGTAAGAAAGGCAGAGGAGACTTAGTTGGCAATCGTTAGATATTTTTCCCTCTATTTAAATTCATTGAGGTCAATGTCAAGGACACATTTAATAGACTTTTTTTATTTATTGGAATTATGACAGGAAAGGAAGCCTTTCCCTGTCTGAGGACAAACCCCTAATCCCCATAGCAACAAAGGTCAAAGTGCTACTGAATCAATCATTTCCCAGGTTACAAAGTTAATATTACCAATGTTACTTTGGGAATATTAAAACATAATAGGTGTGCAACCAATACAATATAAGTTTGTATTTTTGGTTATGTATTAAAGACTTATTGTTTATATGGTACCAAAGGCAATTGCTTAACTAGTGTATATTTTAAATGTGCTTCGAACAACATATTGATTAAGGTACAAGCCACAGTTGCCACCATAATGTCAATGCTGTTTATGACAGGTTAAACAGCCTAATCAATAATTAGTTCCCCTGTTGTCTGATTTCAGCTCAGTGTTGAAACGTGGGTAATTAATCTTGAACACACGCCATCACCATCTATAAAGGGCACTGCTTTGAAGTGTTAGTGAGTTAAAGTCAACATCAAAAATTGCCTATCTTGCATTGCATCAGAATAATAAATTGTACAAAGCACACCTTGGCCCCGCTTTAAACAAGTCACAAAATCAATCTTATGAAATTGTTTGGAAAAAGAGCTTATATTTAGAACCCACTTTCAAGCCCATGGGTTGTCCCAAAGTACTGTGTTAAGAATATATTTTCAGTCCAAAGCCCAGCAGAGATGGAACGTTTACAAATTTAGTTCATTCATTTGACCTTCTCCCCTCCACTAATTCAGCAGAATTGCTCACCTGTTTAAAGTGAATTGGTTAACACTTTCTTCAGCAACAGAGAAGAGAGTGATGCCAGGTAAAAATAGGTGGACTTTCTTTTACACAGATCCTTATACAAGCTCAGACCATCTCGACATGTACAAGCTTTTGGAACAACAAAATACCTGCATTTCCAGCAAATTGCATTGGCCTTGTACTGTGCATTAACTAGTGGAAGAGGACTGTGTAGAAAGGAAATGAAGTTGCTAGTTTATACTGAAGATAGACACAAAGTGCTGGAATTTGGAGTCTGGAGAAAAAGGATGGGTGATGTTTCGGGTCGGAACTCTGAAGAAGTGTCCCAACTTGAAACGTCATCCATCCTTTTTCTCCAGAGATGCTGCCTGTCCCGCTGAGTTACTCCAGTATGATGTGTCTATCTTAGTAAAAGAATAAACTCTAGTAAAGAAGTGCCTGCAGCAGAGAGGTTGAAGTGGAGATTTATAAGGAGGTTGATAAGAATGGAAAATGCAACCTGAGCAGAAAGACTGCTTGAGCTATGGTTGAACAGAGAACGTATGATGCGGGGGTGTGATTTAATTGACACACATAAAATTATCAGGACATTAGGTAAACAGGAAGGTCAAAATTCCTCAAGTAGAAACAAGGGGGAGAGGCTGAAGTAGTTTGGAGGAGGACAGATGAGGAAAAATATGCTTCCACCGTCCAGAAGATATAAGGACTTGGACCTCTTTGCCTGAGTTAACTTTTCATCACAGTTAAAAGTCATGTGGAGGTTTACTGAAATATTTATAAACTGCTTTTCAATGGATTGGGCACTGGGAAGTGAGATGAGGTTAGATTGTTATTTTTTGGCCAATATGGAGACAACAGACCACAAGCCTTTGCACATCATCCCACAATTGCAATGCAGTAACCAGTTTGCAAGGTCCCACAGTGACATGGTCTGAATGGTCAACAATGGCCTGGTCATCCGTCTTTGAGGATATTTGTTGAGTGACAAATGTTAGCAAGGATATCAAATTTCTCTCTCTTCAAAATTATTTTTGCATTCAGATGAGGAGCCAGATATCTTTCTTCATCCCACCCAAATGTCGGAACCTTGGTTGCTGCCGCAACTCTCCTGTGCAGTGTGGCAATTCTGGTCGGCTTTTGTCTGGAATGGAAGTTGGACTCGTAACCCTGTGACTCATAGATAGAGTGCCCACTGATACCAAATACTGTGTTGACATGCTGTCATCGTCCATCAGTATCGTTGCGTCATTTAGTCAACATTAAGACTCGGAGGTTTTGACAAATCCTTCTATTGACTTGAGGCATATGTTCCAATTTAATAAACCAAAGAGTGAAAACAATGCGTCTTATATTAAGTTTGTTTCTGCATCAAAAAGCAGTTTGCTGGAGAAACTCAGTGGATCAGGCTGCATCTGTGAAGGGATATACAAACAATGTTTCGGGTCAAGACCGTTCATCAGACTGATGGAGTAGAGGGGAAATACCTGGTAGGAAAAAGGGAAGGGGTCTACAGTCCTTTGTGTTTCCTCGTGTATTTGTATCAACCTGTATCTCTGATAATTCGTGTACTATATTTCAGAATGAATTTTATCATCATGAAGGATAGTGGCACAATCACTCCACCTTAATGTTACGATATTTAAGCTCCCATCAGATACATATTTAATTCAAGATGATTTGGTACCTATTCTTTGAGATAATTGAATGTCGTTCTGTCATACTCAATGACATTTCCAAACTCATAATCCCAATGAAGTCATATGAGATCATTGTGATGCCCCAGGCCAAATAAAGCAAAAATGTTTTATTTTTGAAAGGTGACCTTAATAATGGAGCATGCAAGAAATATGCACAATTTTTATATCTGCAAAATCAGATCTTAAATGAGATTCTTGGGCTGTATTTACTTTATCAGATATTCCTTCTCGAGGGAATAACTATAAAGGCATAGAATAATGACAAATCATAATCCTGAATTGTTCAAGTAATATCAATAGAACTGGTTTCTCTTCCCCACAGGACATCATTGAATCAGAAGGGTTATTACATTCCAGTAGTTTAATGCGTAGCTTTTTCTAAGGAAAAACAGATATCATTTACATTTTACCGACCTTTGTAGGTATGAACTCGTATCTTGTCCCTAATTCTAGAGGTACATCTAGTAATTTAATTATAACACCACCATATCCACATTTGACAACCCGTACATGATGCATGCACGCTTCATATAAACACAAATTATTTACTTCTTTAATTGGCTAAAAGCCCCGTCCCAGTGTGCGAGTACATTCCAAGAGCTCTCCCGAGTTTGCCCTGATTCGAACTCGGAGATTTACGGTAATGGCCGCTCGTCGGCACTCGGGGCTCTCGTGGACATTTTTCAACATGTTGAATAATCTTCACTAGTCTTCCCGTACTTACCTGCCATTAGTGAGTCTTCCCGAGAACCTGCCGTTAGCGTTACGAGCCGCTAAGAGACATCCCCGAGCTCCGACGTACCCGCTACGTTCATTCTCCGTACTTATCACGGGTTTGATTTTTTTTTTTTTTAAACTCGGGAGAGCTCTTGAATGAACTTGCCTCATGGGACAGGGCTATGAGGCTGGAGATTTGTCGTGGAAATTGATTTTGGTTGAAGTGGGCTCTGCCATGATGGCCTACAATGTTGAGATATGTTTTGCACCCTTCACCAATGCCATGCACAAAGACTGGTATGTTGGGGGAGGTATCTGAGCTGTCCACCTCCATTTGACGAACCACAAAACAAATTCTACTCCACCCATCTAATCTCTTCCATCATCCCCCTGACCCCATAACAGAAGGGTCCACATCGCGGGGCTGGAAACTGGAAGTATCCCGAGCTAATTCTGCTACCACCATCATCTACTGCGACAGCGATGGCTTCCACTGATTGTCGCCAGAAGCTCGTGTCCTTTTCAGGACGAACGATGACAGCGAGGCCAATATTTGTAACAAGATGGACACGAAAAGAAGAAGATCATCTCCTTCCCACCATCAGCCTGTACATGAAGCAGGTAACGGGGGAGATAGGAAAGGGTAATTACAGGCCTTGCTTTCATCTTTCATACCCAGTGAGTTAACACACAGTAAACAATGACCCGCAGTTTGTGCAGAGAGATCACCATTTCCCTACCTGTTTAGTTCATTTTTGATTATTACTATTGTCACATGTACCGAGGTACAATGAAAGCTATTTGTTGCATGCTATCCAGTCAGCAGAAAGACTATACATGATTACAATCAAGCCATCCACAGTGTACAGATCGAGGATAAAGCGTATAGCGTTTAGTGCAAACTGCATCTTCCCTGATTCCCGTTTAACACTCCACAATGCTTTTCACAAATGGAACTTGATGCTGGCTGAACTTATGGATGTTTGCACTAGTGGGGGAGTCTAGGACTGCAGGTGATAGCCTCAGGATTGAAGGACATTCCTTTAGGAAGGAGATGAGGAGGAATTTAATTTAGTCAGAGGGTGGTGAATCTGTGGGATTCTTTGCCACAGAAGGCTGTGGAGTCCAAGTCAATGGATATTTTTAAGGCAGAGATAGATAGATTCTTGATTAGTACGGGGAGTCAAGAGTTGTGGGGAGAAGGCAGGAGAATGGAATGGAATACTTCATTGTCACATGTGACAAGTACAGTGAATCTTTTTTCTTTTATACCGAAGGTATGCAAATAGCAGCCACCTGCGACACTGACAAAGTTACAAAGTACGCCGGCTCCTCATTTGTTCTCTCCCCCCCCCCCCCCCCCCCCCCCCCACAGCAGTTCCCCCACGCCGGGTCCCCAAAGGTGGGAGGGAGAGTTAGATCAGCCATGAATGAATGGCAGAATAGACTTGATGGGCCCAAATGAACTAATTCTGCTCCTATCACTTATGACCTTATGAATTCAGCATGGGATCAGGACTTGGGGCAATACACCAGCATCCATACCAGTGAATCTGCTTAGACAGCCTTAATTGTTGTGTAAAAAACATAGCTCATCCATTCGAGTTGCTGCCTTCCAGTGCTTACAGCGCCGGAGACCTGGCTTCGATCCCCACTCCGGGTGCTGTCTGTATGGAGTTTGTACGTTCTTCCCGCGACCGCGTGGGTTTTCTCCAAGATCTCCGGTTTCCTCCCACACTCCTAAGACGTACAGGTTTGGAGGTTAATTGGCTTGGTGCAAATGGAAATTGTTCCTGTGTGTAGGATCATGTTAATGTGCGGGGATTGCTGGTCGGTGCAGACTTGGTGGGCCAAAAGGCCTGTTTCTGGGCTGTATCTCTAAACTAAACTAGAATCCATGTCTTCCTTGGTGGCAGTGCTGGTGGGTTGGGAGTTGCTGTTGGAATATTCTTGGTAAATACCTGCTGTAAGCGGTGCACACTGCAGGTGCTGTGCATCAGTGATGGAAGGAATGAATGTTTAAGGTGGTGGTGAATTGTATATCAATCAAGTGGGCTGCTTTGACCTAGATGGTGCCAACATTCTTGAGTGTTGTTGCTGTTGCACTCATCCAAGCAACTGGAAAGTATCCATCAGTTTCCTGACCAGTGCCTTGGCGATGATGGCATTGCCTCGAGTGCCAGGAGGTGATTCATTTGTTGTGGCATAACCCGCCTCTGACCATCTCTATAAGTAATAACACTTGTGACTGGTCTAGATGACCTTATTCAGTTAGTTTGGTTTAATTTAGCTAAGTTCAGCTTAGTTTGGTTTAACCATATAACCATATAACAATTACAGCACGGAAACAGGCCATCTCGGCCCTTCAAGTCCGTGCCGAACAACCTTTTTCCCTTAGTCCCACCTGCCTGCACTCATACCATAACCCTCCATACCCTTCTCATCCATATGCCTATCCAATTTATTTTTAAATGATACCAACGAACCTGCCGCCACCACTTCCACTGGAAGCTCATTCCACACCGCTACCACTCTCTGAGTAAAGAAGTTCCCCCCCATGTTACCCCTAAACCTCTGTCCCTTAATTCTAAAGTCATGTCCTCTTGTTTGAATCTTTCCTATTCTCATAGGGAAAAGCTTGTCCACATCAACTCTGTCTATCCCTCTCATCATTTTAAAGACATCTATCAAGTCCTCCCTTAACCTTCTGCGCTCCAGAGAATAAAGACCTAACTTATTCAACCTATCTCTGTAACTTAGCTGTTGAAACCCAGGCAACATTCTAGTAAATCTCCTCTGCACCCTCTCTATTTTGTTGACATCCTTCCTATAATTGGGCGACCAAAATTGTACACCATACTCCAGATTTGGTCTCACCAATGCCTTGTACAATTTTAACATTACATCCCAGCTTCTATACTCAATGCTCTGATTTATAAAGGCTAGCATACCAAAAGCTTTCTTTACCACCCTATCTATATGAGATTCCACCTTCAAGGAACTATGCACGGTTATTCCCAGATCCCTCTGTTCAACTGTATTCTTCAATTCCCTACCGTTTACCATGTACGTCCTATTTTGATTTGTCCTGCCAAGGTGTAGCACCTCGCATTTATCACCATTAAACTCCATCTGCCATTTTTCCAACTGGCCTAAATCACTCTGTAGACTTTGGAAATCCTCTTCATTATCCACAACACCCCCTATCTTGGTATCATCTGCATACTTACTAATCCAATTTACCACCCCTTCATCCAGATCATTGATGTACATGACAAACAACAAAGGACCCAACACAGATCCCTGAGGCACCCCACTAGTTACCTGCCTCCAACCCGACAAACAGCCATCCACCATTACCCTCTGGCTTCTCCCATTCAGCCACTGTTGAATCCATCTTGCTATTCCTGCATTTATACCCAACAGTTGAACTTTCTTAACCAACCTTCCATGAAGAACCTTGTCAAAGGCCTTACTGAAGTCCATATAGACAACATCCACTGCTTTACCCTCGTCAATTTCCCTAGTAACCTCTTCAAAAAATTCAAGAAGATTAGTCAAACATGACCTTCCAGGCAAAAATCCATGTTGACTGTTCCTAATTAGACCCTCTTTATCCAGATACTTATATATATTATCTCTAAGTATCTTTTCCATTAATTTGCCCACCACTGAAGTCAAACTAACTGGTCTATAATTGCTAGGTTTACTTTTAGAACCCTTTTTAAACAATGGAACAACATGCGCAGTACGCCAATCCTCGGGGACTATTCCCGTTTCTAATGACATTTGAAATATTTCTGTCATAGCCCCGGCTATTTCTACACTAACTTCCCTCAATGTCCTAGGGAATATCCTGTCAGGGCCTGGAGACTTATCCACTTTTATATTTTTCAAAAGTGTCAGTACTTATTTTACTTTGAAACTCATAGTATCCATAGCTACTCTACTAGTTTCCCTTACCTCACATAATTCAATATCCTTCTCCTTGGTGAATACTGAAGAAAAGAAATTGTTCAATATCTCCCCCATCTCTTTTGGCTCTGCAGATAGCTGTCCACTCGGTCTCTCCAATGGACCAATTTTATCCCTTGTTATCCTTTTGCTATTAATATAGCTGTAGAAACCCTTAGGATTTACTTTCACCTTACTTGCCAAAGCAACCTCATATCTTTTAGCTTTTCTAATTTCTTTCTTAAGGTTCTTTTTACATTCCTTATACTCCTCAAGCACCTCATTTACTTCATGCTGCCTATAATTATTGTAGATCTCCCTCTTTTTCCGAACAAGATGTCCAATTTCCCTTGAAAACCAGGGATCTTTCCAATTTTTACTGGTTCCTTTCAACCGAACAGGAACATAAAGATTCTGTTTAGTTCAGAAGTACAGCACGGCAACAGGCCCTTCGGCCCACCAAGTCCCCGCTGACCAATGATCACTGCACACTAAAGGGCCTGTCCCACTTATGTGATTTTTTTCAGCGACTGCCGGCATCCGTCATAGTCGCAGCAGGGGACCAAAAATGTTCAAAATGGTCCATTCAAGTCAAGTGAGTTTAATGTCATGTGTCCCTGATAGGACAATGAAATTCTTGTTTTGCTTCAGCACGCAGAACATAGAAGGCATTTACTACAAAACAGATCAGTGTGTCCATATACCATATATAAATATATACACACATGAATAAATACACTAATAAAGTGCAACTAACAGATAATGGGTTATTAATGATCAGAGTTTTGTCCGAGCCAGGTTTAATGGCCTGATGGCTGTGGGGAAGTGAAAATCCAGCTGCGACCAGGAAAAGGTATGAATCTTTGGGCGACTACTCACGACCATACAGGCGACAAGGATATTGATGATAGAGATTCTGGGCCTAGATTATGAGGTCAATTGAAATGTTTTCAAAACTTACATTCTGATAGTTTTACATTTTAATCATTTGTAAATGTGTTTATGCAATGTAATCATTTTTCTAAGAAAGTATTATATTAAATAGTGTTATTGCTAAAAACTTTGAAATATAATTAAATGTCAGAGATTAAAAGTCTTTGAAATGGCACATGGATTTCACACTACTCAAAGTCTGATTCACCAAGCTTTGGCTTCTCCCAATGTCTATCAGGGGCAAGCCTCCACATAACGCCAACAACGACAGGATCACTGCTGATGCTATTGAATATCAAGGCAGTAAGATTGTCATTAGTCGAAGATGGTCAACGTGCTGCATTTTTGTCGTACAAATCGAGTTTTTTTTTCAGATACAGAATGGTAATAGGCCCTTCGGTCCACCAGGTCCGCTCCGACCAGCGATCCCTGCACATTAACACCACCCTACACACACTAGGGACAATTTTTATGTTTACACCAAGCCAATTAACTTACAAACCTATACATCTTTGAAGTGTGGGAGGAAACCAAAGATCTCAGAGAAAACCCATGCAGGTCACGGGGAGAACGTGCAAACTCCATACAGACAGCACCCATAGTCGGGATCGAACCCAGGTCTCTGGCACTGTAAGACAGGAGCTCTACCGCTGCGCCACCGAGCCGCCCTTGTTTTTTATTTTTTGAAGTTTTGAAGCATTCAGAGACAGGTCATGGATTTTCTATTTGAGCCGGAGGAATGGTATTTGTGGGGAAGGTTGTGCCTTTTTCCAAGTCATGAAAGACCTGTTTTGGTCAGTAAGTGGTGAATCTGTGGAATTCCTTGTCACAGAAGGCTGTGGGGGCAAAGTTAGTGGATATATCTAAGGAAGTGGCTAGCTGGATTCTTGGTTAGTACGAGTGTCAGAGGTTATGGGGAACCGGCAGGAGAATGGGGTGAGATAGATCAGCCATGATTGAATGGCAGAGTAGACTTGATGGCCCTTATCTACTCCTGATCTTATGATCTTACGACATCTTGTTTGAGCTTCTGCCTCTAGAGAGGATGCTGGTGGATCTTACTTGCGATTGGAAATGCATTCTGTAAGAATGTTTCAAGGTAATTTTGAATCCTGTTTGTAAGCCATTGACATTTAAATTCTGGTCTAATGGGAGACAATAGATTTACCAACTGGTTCACTAATAAGGAAAACAAGGTCACTCCAGCTGACAGATTTGTTAATCAGTGTGAGTCTTTCCTCCAAACCGGAATAAATTAAATAGCTTGCTATTTCCAATAGTATGTGTGCTCGCAGTTAATAACTGGATAACTGTATTGTCAATATTTTAATAACTTCAAGTTGTTGAGGTTCATATTGTTTTTCTTTGACCTTTATTTTGCTTTGAGTACAAGGTATCTTCATCTCATGTGTAGGAAGGAACTAAAGTTGCTGATTTAAACCGAAGATAGACACAAAAAACTGGAGTTACTCAGCCAGTCAGCTGGAGAAAAATAATATGTGGACTTTTGGGCTCAAGACCCATCTTCAGACCCCATTCAATACCCCATTCTGAAGAGTTTGACACGGTGTTGGGACTGCTGCTTGAACCGCTCGCTGCAGGTTGGGGGGGTGATGGTGAACCCACGAAGGTATTGAAGATGATGTTTGCGATTGTAATAGCCCAGTCCCTTTCCCATCAGTTCTTACGTACATAAGAAAGATGTGCACCAGACCGGGTGCGGTAGCTGCAGGTAGTGCTGCTGCCTCACGCGTCTAATGACCTGGCTTCAATCCTGATCTCGGGTACGGGCTCTCCACATTCCTCCCGTGATCATGTCATTTCCTCGGGTGTTCCAGTTTCCTTTCACATCACACAGACTTGCTGGTCGGTGACTGGAGATGATTCAGGTTGGAGTTTTATGGGCAGGTGTAAGAAATTAGATTGCAGGAAACTGCTGGAAAATCACAGAGTTAGCATAGACTTGATGGGTCAAATGGCCTATCGTCCTGAGCTCCAGTGAGAACAGGCCCAATCTACTCAACCAATACTCAGCAGGCAAACTCCTTTATCCCAAGAAGAGTTTGGAAGGATGAGGGGGGGGATCTCATTGAACCTTACAGAATACCGATAGACTTGGATAGAGTAGACGTGGAGAAGATGTTTCCACTGATGGGAGTGTCTAGAACTGGAGGGCAAAGCCTGAGGATAAAAGGACGTACCTTTAGAAAGGAGATGAGGAGGAATTTATTTAGTCAGAGGGTGGTGGATCTGTGGAATTCATTGCCGCAGACGGCTGTGGAGGCCAAGTCATTGGGTAATCTTAAAACAAAGATTTTCAGGTTCTTGATTAATAAGGGTGTCAAAGGTTACGGGTAGGAGAATGGGGTTTAGAGGGAGAGATAGATCGGTCACGATGGAATGGCGCAGTAGGTCGATGGGCCGAACAGCTTAATTCTGCTCCTATGACTTATGAACGGATGAAGAATCAGCCATGTGACTTTGCCCTGAAATGCTTTCAATGCATCTACATCCTCCTTTAAAGAGAAAGACTGCAACTGTTCACAATGATCTCACCAATGCCCTCTCAACCTGAAACGTCACCCATTCCTTCTCTCCAGAGATGCTGCCTGTCCCGCTGAGTTACCCCAGTTTTTTGTGTCTTTCTTCCCTCCACCACATTCTCTTCATTTGTTCACCACTGCCCTGTTAAAAAAAGAAGGCAACCTTCATTACTTGGCAAACTTGTATTCTGACCTGCTGTACTCGATGTCTGAGAATACCCAGCGTTCTTTTGTGTCTTCCCATTTAACCCGCAGTCTTCCCACCTGCCAATAACATAAAGTGCCTCGGATGACATTAGCTGCTCCTGGATCTGTGTGATCAGCCTGAGTTTAGCCAGTTCTTCTCAGTCAACAATGAAGGGTTTACTTCATTGCAAATTTAAATCATTAAGTTTCCGTCTTGCTGCTTGAAGTCTTTGGTAATTCTCAAAGCCTCGGAACATCTTTAATCCCAAAAGAGCTTTTTATATTAAGCGCAAATAAACATGAAAACTACTGTACTTAACTTGTGTTAATTCCTTAGACTTGTAGATTAATTTGGCCTAATAGAATATTTATAATTACTTTCCCCTAGTTTTACAACAATTAGCTGATGAACATAGATAATTTATTCAACTAATGGAATCTAATCTAATCCTACTTGTCATTCCGTGGAGCCCAGGCAAAGCCTGGGATACTGTAAAAAAAAATAAAAAAATCAGTTAATGTTACCATCACCGTTCTTGTTCTTGTTCAAATCAATGACATTGGGAAAATATAGCAGTTTGAATCTCATTTCTTAGTTTGCATAAAACCAGCAGGGAATTCAAATGAAACTTATTTGACCTGAGAGTGGTGAGAATGAGGAACTAGCTCCCACAGGCAATGGTGTGGAACTGAAGAACATCGATGTGCTGAAGGGGAAGCCAGATAAAGCAGAAATGTTGACACAAGAAACTGCAGATGCTGGAAACTTGAGCATAGCACAAATATTCTGCAGGATTTCAACGGGTAATAGCCCTGTCCCACGGTGTGAGTTAATTCCAAGAGTTCTCCGGAGTTTGCCCTGATTCGAACTCGGTTCGATTTATGGTAATGGCCACTCGTTGGTACTCGGGGCTCTCGTGGACATTTTTCATCATGTTGAAAAATCTTCACGAGTCTTCCCGTGCTTACCTGCCGTTAGCGGGTCTTCCCGACTACCAGCCGATAGCGCTAAGAAACGTCCCCGAGCTTCAACGTACCCACTACGTTCTTCCTCTGTGCTTACCACAAGTTTGATTTTTTTTTTAAACTCGGGAGAGCACTTGAATGAACTCGTACCATGGGACAGGGCCTTAAGGCAGCATCTGTGCGGGGAATAGACAGGCGCTGTTTCGCAAACAGCGTACAAACGGCACCCTGACCCCACCACTGACTGAGTCCATGCTGACCATCAAGGCCACAAATACACTAATTGTGCACTAGTCAACAAGTTATTCTCCCAATATTCCTAACAACTGTGCTCCCCCCACGCCCCCAATCCCCCGATTCTACTACTCCGCTGCACTCGGGCCAATTTACAGCCAATTAAACTTTGAGAATTAACCAATTCACACCTTTGCAATGTGTGAGGAAACCAAGCATCCAGAGAAAACCCACACAGTCGCTGGAAGAAAGCACTCGCCCCTTCACAGTTTGCACCAGAGGTCAGGACTGAACCCAAGTCATTTCTCGATATGAGGCACAGTTCTACCAGTTGCAACATTGTGCAGGCAATTTACTTAGCATTTTGGATTTATACTTTAGACTATGTGAAGAATTTATATCAACCTCTCTCTGAATGGTCTACAACTGCTGAAGAATGTTTAGCTTCCAAGGGTGCTTTTAACTCCAAGTGCTTTTCGATAAATGGAAACTGTTTCTGGCTGAGAATCAGATTCACATGATTGCAAACTCTGATGTTCAGTAAATGTTCATGTGTGAAAAAAATTGTACCAAGCTAATTATATCATCTACATAGGATTCCAATTTTTCTAACAAGGTAACATATGCCACATTGAAAGATCTCATCTTCCTCTCGAATCATAGAGTCATAGAGCGTGGAAATAGGCCCTTCGGCCCAAATCGGCCACACCGACCAACATGCAACATTTAGACTAGTCCCACCTGCCTGCTTTTTGCCCATATCCATCCAAACCTACCCTATCCATGTACCCGTCTAAATGGTTCTTAAACGTTGCAATAGTAACTGCCTCAACTACCAGATTGTTCCATACTCCCAGGATGTTTTCTGCTCCCAGGATGACGTGTTCCACACCAGGTCATCGCAAATGTCCTCGTTCTTCAGAGAACGGGGTTTCCCCTCCCCCACTATAGATGAGGCTCGCACCAGGGTCTCCTCCATACCCCGCAACACTGCCCTCTCTCCCCATTCCCCCACTCACAACAAGGGCCGAGTCCCCCTGGTCCTCACCTTTCACCCCACCAGCCAGCGCATACAACAGATAGTCCTCCGCCAGTTTCGTCACCTCCAACGTGACCCCTCCACTCGCCACATCTTCCCATCTCCCCCCGTCTGCCTTCCGCAAAGACCGCTCCCTCCGCAACTCCCTCGTCAATTCTTCCCTTCCCTCCCGCTCCACTCCTTCCCCGGGCACTTTCCCTTGCAACCGCAAGAGATGCTACACTTGTCCCTTCACCTCCCCCATCCACTCCTTTCAGGGACCCAAGCAGTCATTCCAAGTCCGACAGAGGTTCACCTGCACCTCCTCCAACCTCATCTACTGCATCCGTTGCTCCAGATGCCAGCTGATCTACATCGGTGAGACCAAGCGGAGGCTGGGCGATCGTTTCGCCGAACACCTCCGCTCGGTCCGCAATAACCAACCCGACCTCCCGGTGGCTCAGCACTTCAACTCCCCCTCCCACTGCGTATCCGACCTCTCGGTCCTGGGCCTCCTCCACGGCCAGAGTGATCAACACCGCAAGTTGGAGGAACAGCACCTCATATTCCGCTTGGGGAGTCTGCATCCTCTGGGCTTAAACATTGAATTTTCTCAATTCTGTTAACCCAGACTGCCTCCCCCCCCACCTCTCCCTCAGCCCTCTGGCCCTGACATTCCTTCTCCATCTCCCCCCCCCCCCCTCCCCAGTCGCACTAGCTTCTCATTTTCACACCACAAACAGCTTACAATGGCCTGCTTCCTTTGTCACCAATACTTTTTTGCATATCTTTCACTCATTGTTCCTTATCTCTCCACATCACTGTTTATATCTCTCGTTTCCTTGATCCCTGACCAGTCTGAAGAAGGGTCTCGACCCGAAACGTCGCCTATCTCCTTCGCTCCTTAGATGCTGCTGCACCCGCTGAGTTTCTCCAGCTTTTTGTGTAACCCTCGATTCTCCAGCATCTGCAGTTCCTTCTTTAACAGCTTGTTCCATACACCCACCACCCTTTGTGTAAAAGAATTACCCCTCAGGTTGCCATGGAATCTTTCCCTCTCACAAACTTATGTCCCCTTGTTCTCGATTCCTCTACTCTGGGCAAAAGACTTTGTGCGTTTACCCGATCTATTCCTCTCATGATTTTGTACACCTCTATACGATCACCCCTCATCCTCCTGCGCTCCAAGGAATAAAATCCTAACCTGCACAACCTCTTCGTATGGCTCAGTCCCTCGAGTCCTGGCAACATCCTGGTTAAACTCCTCTGAAGCCTTTCAAGCTTGACAACATCTTTCTTATAACACTACTCCCTAAATTAGGCATGTTATCTTGGGGTGAATTGATGGATCTTGGAAGGAATGTGGATTTAATAGAATGATAGCTGAATCAAATACCAAAGTTTGGGTTTTAACTGGGTTGAATCTGGAAAGTTACTCAAGTTAAGTTTTCAAGTAATTAAAGGAAAATAACAAAGAAGATGATTTAAACATGCAAATTCCTTGCAATTCCAAGGGTTACACAAAAACCTGGAGAAACTCAGCGGGTGCAGCAGCATCTAAGGAGCGAAGGAGATAGGCGACGTTTTGGGTCGAGACCCTTCTTCAGACTGGTCAGGGATCAGGGAAACGAGAGATATAGACAGAGATGTGGAGAGATAAAGAACAATGAATGAAAGATATGCTGAGTTTCTCCAGCTTTTTGTGTAAAGGGCCTGTCCCACCAGCATGCAACTCTATGCGATTAGCGCGACCTAACGTGGTCGCTTGAGCCGTCCGGCGTCGCGGGGCCGGTCCCACTTCGATCGCCGGAGCCGTGCGGAATTGTGCGGGGTTCGTCCCGACGCCACGCGGGGCTCCGAAAAACCGACTATGTCCAAAAATTCCACACGGCAACGGCTTGTCGGCTCGCAGTCGCCTCGACATTTACACACCGCCCTGACATCGTGCCTCCGTGAACCTATTTGTAAGTGCCTCCGTGACCCTCTATGTGTGTGGCTCCGTGGCCCTGTGTGTGTGTGTGTGTGTGTGTGTGCGTGCCTCTGTGCCCCTCTCTGTGTGCCCCTCTCTGTCCTGGCGAACTTACCTTGGACTTCGCTCCAAGTTCGCCTCACTTTGCGCCGCGTTGCGCCACTCACCCGACCTCCGCGTGGCCCCTGCTGCCGGTTTGGTTGCGCTTGCCGCATGCAGGCGCATGCTGGTGGGAGCGGCCCTGTACAGGGGATCACCCGACCTCCGCGCGGCCCCTACTGCCGGTTTGATCGTGTTCATCGCATAGAGTTGCATGCTGGTAGGACAGGCCCTTAACCCTCGATTCTCCAGCATCTGCAGTTCCTTCTTTAACACCTTGCAATTCCAAGCTAGGTAAGTATTGAAATATTAAAGTAATGTACCTTTTGCTTGTGAATGAAAAAGAATAATACCATCATTTGAAGAACGATGAAAAGAGTTAACATGGGGTTCTGGTAAATATTTATCCTTTGATTGATATTAAACTGTTCATTAATCCATTAATCTATTACTAAAAGGGTCTCGACCCGAAACATCGCCTATCTCCTTCGCTCCTTAGATGCTGCTGCACCCGCTGAGTTTCTCCAGCTTTTTGTGTAACAAATCTATTACTCTTGCTGTACCTAAATTGGCGGAGTTAGTTCCTGCTCCAAAACAATGATTAGACTTCAAAAGTACATTGTTAATAGCAAAGTGTTTTGCTACTCTATGAATACTTTGTACATAGGTTCTACACACGATATCAGTGGCAGTATGTGAGCTGAAAAATACTAATTTGCTGCTTAGTAAGTGAGGCAACTTTATATCAGGAAGGAACATGGTTTTGGAAATAACATAAGCTTTGGAGGCTTCTTGTAAATCAATGCAGCTTTGAATTCATTACTGCTTGTTAAGCCATTGCACCAGTGGATAGGAGGCTTGCAGTGTGTAACTATCGATGAGTACTGTGCCACAATATGGGTAGCACCACATACTGTAACTGCTGAGGCATCGATCATCATTACCCAAGTTTGTTTCTCCAGATATAAGGTCAAGCACACTAATATTATTCATTTCAAACATGAAAAAAAAAAAAAGTCCACCGTTGAGTATGTATTCTATCTTGAAATGCAAACTGCAAACTGCTTCAAGGCTTCTACAGGCCCCTTCCTTCCAGTCAGAAGCAGAACTGGCTGTGCTGGTGTGGAATTCCTCTGAATAAATGCAGCCTTTCTCTGCTGCAGATGGGGGAAGGGACCGGTGGGGCAGAGGATAATCCATCACCTTGATAAATTGACTTTAAAATACCAGAACATTTAAAAAAAGCAGTGTTCAGAGCAGTCAATAATAGTTCCCATTAAGAATTTGTGATTATGACTGGTTGCTGTTCGAATTAGCTTTTATCCCATTAACATCCAGGTTCATTTTGCAGAGGACACAGGTATTCGCAGTCTGTCCTGCCGTTCTGCAGATAGAATTTCAAGCTTAGTTCTACAGATAATGATTGTTAATTTGTAATAAGCCGACGGGTGGAACAATTTCACAAATCGGTGATTTGTTGCAGGTTTTAGCACATTCCAGGTTATCGTGGCTTCCCGACAGCGAGCTCCAAGGTAGCAGCCAAAGTCAACAATGCCTTTGCGACCCTCGGTGGCGCAGCGGTAAAGTTGCTGCTTTAAGACCCTGTCCCACTTAGGAGACCTAAACAGCAAACTCTGGAGACCTTGCCCAGCACCCAAAAACAAATCGAGGTGACGTGCAACCTCCTACCACCTCCCACGTATAGGTCAAAACCTTCCTCGACTATGAAGAAAACCGGCTTCGACTAGACCCGCGACTAAAAAATGATCGGAAACATTATGAAAAAATAGCAGCAACCTAGATGAAGCCTCGACCACACGGAAACCACTTTTGACCATTAGGGAGAGTGGCCCAAAACCTCCGGTGACCTCGTGGAAACCTTGGGTGGCAGGCAAGGTCACCAGCAGTTGCTCTTTAGGTCTCCTAAGTGGGACAGGGGCTTTATAGCACTTACAGCTCCAGAGACCCGGTTCCATCCCGACTTTGGGTGCTTGTCTGTACGGAGTTTGTATGTTCTCCTCGTGACGTTGTGGGTTTTCTTTGAGATCTTCTGTTTCCTCCCACACTCCAAAGAAATACAAGTTTGTAGGTTAATTGGCCTGTTATAAATGTAAAGTGCCCCCAGTGTGTGTAGGATAGCGTTAATGTGCAGAGATCGCTGGTCGGCGTGGACTTGGACGGCCCAAAGGGCCTGTTTCCGTGCTGCATCTCTAACCTAAACTCTAACATCTCTCCATGTAGGAATGCACTGCGGGAAGGGTCTGAGGAAGAGTCTCGACCCGAAACATCATCCATTCATTGTCTCCAGAAATGCTATATGTCTCGCTGAGTTTCTCCAGAATTTTATGTTGACCAAGGAACTGCAGATGTTAGTGTAAACTGAAGATTGACACACAAAGCTGGAGTAACTCAACTGCAGGAAGGGTCTAAGGAAGAGTCTCGACCCGAAACGTCACCCATTCCTTCTCTCCAGAGATGCTGCCTGTCCCGCTGAGTTACTCCAGCTTTTTGTGTCTAACATCCTTCCTATTGCTATTCTTTCCAGCTGAAGCATTTATTCATTTGCACCTCTTTGGCTATGGGGTTATGAGTGTACGGGGTGATCGCTGGTCGGTGTGGACTCGGTGGGCCGAAGGGCCTGTTTCTGCGCTTTATCTCTAAACTCTAAAGTTTAAAGTCTAAAGTCTCCTCTTCTGCATTGGAGAGACTAAATGCTGGTTGAGCGATCACTTTGCAGAGCATCTGTACGTGGGACATTTTGATTCTCCACCCTTATCTCATTATGAACTATCTGCCTGTGGCACTGTTATAATTAGGCCCTACACAAGCGCGAGGAACAGCATTGCATTTTCCATTCTTCTGGACATTAACTCATTAACCACGACAACTTATCGCAATCACCAGATAGGACAATGAAATTCTTGCTTTGCTTCAGCACAACAGAATATAGTAGGTGTGAATACATCATAAACAGGCACTTCAGCCCACCAACTCCGCGCCGACCAGTGTTCCCCGCACACTGACACTATCCAATACACCCAAGGGACAATTTACAATGATACCAAGTCAATTAGCCTACAAATCTGTACCATGTTGGAGTGTGGGAGGAAACCGGAGATCCTGGAGAAAACCCACACAGGTCACGGGGAGAACGTACAAACTCTGTACAGACAAGCACCAGTAGTCAGGATCAAACTCGGGTCTCTGGCGCTGTATGGCAGCAACTCTACCGCTGCGCCACCGTGTCGCCCCTCTAACTTGAAAACTTGAATGCTTCGTTTATCTCTATTTCTCAGCTCTAATGAAGGGCCTTTGACCTGAAACATTACATTGCACTAAGTTTTTCAACTACCATTAGGGTTTTTGATTTGTTGATATTTTATTTATTGTGCATTATCTATGTGTATTGTGCTTACAGGCCTGTTGTGCTGCTGCAAGTAGGAATTGCATCGTCTCATTGTCTGTACATGTGACAATTCTGACTCTTGAGTTTCTCTTTCCACAGGTGCTGCCTGACCTGTTGTGCGTTTCATCACGTTCTGTGTTTATTTCTAAATTACATTCCGTTTATGTTAGGGAAGTGGGAAAACCATGAGCTACATGTAAGAGAGAAGTGTGTGATTTTCATGTACCCAACATTTAATCTACCCACCATCTCTGGAATTCGGTACTTTAACATTTCTGTTTATAGACAATAGGTGCAGGAGTAGGCCATTTGGCCCTTCGAGCCAATACCGCCATTCACTGTGATCATGGCTGATCATCCCAATCAGCAGTTTAGTTTGGTTTCATTTTGAGATACAGCATGGAATCAGGCCCTTCAGCTCACAGAGTCCATGCCATCCATCGATCACCCATTCATACCATTTCTATATTAGCGCTCATTATCATCCTCTCCCTATACACTAGGGGACAATTACAGTGGCCTTGTAACCTACCAACTCCACATGTCTTTGGGTGGTGGGAGGAACCCATGCTGTGACGGGGAGAACATGCAAACTCCACACCGGCAGCACCTAAGGCCATGATCAAACCGGCTCTCGACCACTGTGAACAGCCGCTATACCAGCTGTTATCATTATTCTTGCAATCACAATGTTATTGTTGTAATGTTGGATAATTAGATCATTTACACACAGCAAGAAGGTATAAAGCCCGGTGATCTGGTTTTTATAGTGTTTATGAGTCGGCAGTAAATATTGACTCCAGCCAGCTCGCTTGTAGAGGGATTTTAATGTCAGCTTTAGAGGGTAGACAGGGACATGGTGTAATGCCTCATCTGAGCGATGATAATATGTGGCAAAGGAAGCTTGGATGGAGCCACAGTGCCCGAGGCAGGTAGCACTATTTAATTATTTATACTGTCACTGTGGCTGTGCTTGTCAGTGGACTGAGATATTCATCATTATGTCCTCGAACTAAGCACGAACGCAACCGTACAGGTGTCCGTTCATTCTCCTCCCACTGAGACACAAAAGACTGCAGATGCTGGGATCCTTGGTAAGAAACTAAGTGCTGGAGGAACTCAGCAGGTCAGGCAGCATCTGTTGGAGGGAGTTGGATCGGAGACATTTCGGCTCAAGTCTTCATTCTTCGGATTGATGGAGTAAAGGCAGAAAGCTGGTGAAGAGAGGTAGGGGTTGGACAAATGACAGGTGCATTCAGGTAAGGGAGGGATAATTGGCAGATAGGTGGAGATAGGAACAAAAGCTAAAGGTGAAATGGAGACAAAAGAGTGCGAGATGAGCGGAATGTAAAGCCAGAGGTGGGGATATGGGTGGAATGGACAAGGCAGAGAGGGAAGAGGGGGAAAAAGAGAAAATATGGGACTTCGTAGTGGGAAGTGGTGGGAGATGAGCAGAACAAGGAGGAATAGGATGTGTAGGAAGGAACTGCAGATGCTGGTTTACACCAAAGATAGACACAAAATACTGGAGTAACTCAACGGGACAGTTAGCGTCTCTGGATAGAAGGAATGGGTGAATTTTCAGATCTAGACCTTTCTTCAGACTGAGCTGGGGTAATGAAAGAAAAGTGTGTGCATTGGGTGGGGATGATGTGGGGTGGGGAGTTTAGTTGAAAATGGATTTTTTAATTTACTTTGCTTTACCTTAGACTTCAGCGATACAGCACGGAAACAGGTCCTTTGGCCCATCGAGTCCACGATGACCAGCGATCACCTGTACAGTTGTTCGGGCCTACACACTAGAGACAATTTACAGAAGCCAATTAACGTACAAACCAGTACGTCTTTGGAGTGTGAGTGGGAAAACCCAGGCAATCACAGGGAGAACATGCAAACTCCACACAGACAGCCCTTGTAGTCAGGATCGGGTAGTCAGAAAGTAATCAGGAACCAAACCTAATGTTCATACCGAAGATAGACACACAATGCTTGAGCCGAAACGTCACCCATTCCTTCTCTCCAGAGATGCTGCTGGTCCTGATGAGTTACTCCAGAATTTTATGTCTACCTATGATTTAAACCAGCACCTGCAGCTCCTTCCTGCACCTGATGTTCATACCATTGGGTTCCAGCATTTTGTTTTGAACACTCCTTCCACTGGTTTGGTTCCATTAGCTTCAATTGACCTCAGTGTGTTGGTTTTGAGACCACACACTCAAACCTTCAGTTTTGGTGCTCAATAGATTTTTTTTTTGCTGTAGCAAGGACGACTTCGTTCATTGACAATTCTCCTGACCAATCCTTCAACAGCATCAGGCCAGGTGCTTGCCTGTCGGCAGTTTCATTGTAAAACGTTCTTGCAAAGTCTGAGTGCCTGAATAGAAAATAGGTTAAATGTCATTGAAGCTATGGTTTAGATCGGGGGTGTGGGAAACCTGCGGCCTTCAAGGCCATTAAGTGCGGCCTTTTCAATGAATCCAAATTTTGTAGAACAAATCTTTTTATTATTATTGGTATGTTTTTGTTTATCTTTTATTATATTTATTTTATTCTTAAAATGAACATATTTAAAATACCAAAGCGTAAAAGAAGATTCAACGAAATAATCTTCCCCGACTGACGACCACAATTAAAACATTAGTAAGTTATGAGGGCTATTTTAACAAAATAATGTACATTTTGAAGTGTATCTGATTTAAGGGCCTGTCCCACCAGCATGCAACTCTATGCGATGAGCGCGACCTAAACGTGGTCGATTGAGCCGTCCGGCGTCGCGGGGCCGGTCCCACTTCGATCGCTGGAGACGTGCAGAATTGTGCGGAGTTCGCCCCGACATCGCGCGGGGCTCAGAAAAACTGACTCTGTTCAAACATTCCGCACGGCAACGGCTTGTTGGCTCTCAGTCGCCTCGACGCATTAAGCACCGCCTCAACGTTGTGCCTCCGTGATCCTCTCTGTAGGTGCCTCCGTGACCCTCTATGTGTGTGGCTCCGTGGCCCTCTGTGTGTGTGCCTCTGTGCCCCTCTCTGTGTGCCCCTCTCTGTCCTGGCAAACTTACCTTTAAGACTTTGCTCCAAGTTCGTCTCACTTTGCGCCGCGTTGCGCCACTCGCCCGACCTCTGCGCGGCCCTCGCTGCCAGTTTGGTCGCGCTCATCGCATGAAGTGCAATGCTGGTAGGACAGGGCCTTTATGGTTATTGGATACAGCCTTATTAGATTACAGCTAACAATGCGACATTCCAACGTGAAAAGGTTCCCCACCCCTGGTTTAGATCAATCTTAGAATTTAGTCCTGAATGAAGTATCACTTTGTCGCCAGTAAGATTGACAGAAACACAACACTGTCATCGTAGTTGGCTTAGAGAATGGCTCTCCAAATGTTCTCACTTGTGACTATTTCCAATGGAGAGGACTTTACTTCATAGGTGGGAAAACTCACTTTCTCCCTGGTTCCTCATCCAAGAGTAAATTAAACAGTGGTTGAGAAAACAAAGCTTTTTTTTTTGGTTGCCGGCAGCGATATCTTTAATGTCATTATGCACAGAACAGCAGGGAGACCTGTTCCTCTGGGGTGTCCCATGCAAATATTCTTAGATGCAAAGACTTGAATGACTTTCAAAAAGCAGCGCAGGGTGCAGCAGGTAGTGCTGCTGCCGTACACCTTCTGCATTCTCAATTTGAACCCAACCTCCATAATTATCTGTGTGGAGTTTGCATCTTCATCCTGTGACAGCAAGCATTTCCTTCAGATGTTCCCACATCCCATAGATCAACTGGTGGTTCCTGCAGGAACTGGGTGGTGGGAGAATCATGGCAGAATCGATGGCCTGTGGAGAGATTCGATTAGCGAGCAGTAGTGGGGGAATTGGACTTGACGGGATTTCTCGAGGAAGCAACAAAGATGGATTGGTGTTGTCACCAACCTCGGGTGGGTGAAAACTGGAGCACCTTGAAGAAACCCACATAATCACGAAAGGAACATGCGAACTCCACAAAGACTGCACCCAAGGTTAGGATTGAATCCTGGTTTCTGGTGCGGTGAGCCGGCAGCTCCTCCAGCTGTGCCAATTTTCTGCCAATGTTATAAGGCCATAAGGAATAGGAGTAGAATTAGGCCATTCAGCCCATCAAGTCTACTCTGCCATTCAATCATGACTGATTTATCTCTCCCTCCTAACCCCATTCTCCTGCCTTCTCCCCTTAACCTCTGACACCCGTACTAATCAAGAAGCTATCCATCTCTGCCTAAAATAATATCCACTGACTTGACCTCTACAGCCTTATGTGGCAAAGAATTCCAAAGATTCACAGTCCTCTGTCTAAATAAATGTTTCCCCATCTCTTTCCTGAAAGGACATCCTTTAATTCTAAGGCTATGACCTCTAGTCCTAGTCTCTCCCACTAACGGAAACATCCTCTTCACATCTGCACGTTGTTGATTTAGTTTATTAAATTGGAATTAAATCTCACCCCCTGCCTGCTCTGTTAGAGTTGAAGGACCAATACTTCTGTTTCAAGAACAGGAGGATCCCCTTATTTCCCCACCAGCATCCCTGCTTCAAGTAACACCACAAAATAATAATACCATTGGTTTTCACCTCATGAGATCATGCAATGTACTCCATGTCATTGTGTCCTCCAGATTCAGCGCAATTGGAAGGACTCCAATTCCCCTCTTCTCAAGAGCTTGAACCTTTCGAAACGCAGCTGTCCTTTAACAACCCATTCACCAACCACGCAGGCCCAAGTTCATGGCCATTCTTGATTTCAAATCCCGCTCCATAAATTTTCCACAACCCATCAAAGGCTACCCCACTCTTCCACTTGTAGAAGATGGACACAAAATGCTGGAGTAATGGCCGTGTCCCACTGTACGAGGTAATTCAAGAGCTCTCCCCAGTTTAAAAAAAAATCAAACTCGTGGTAAGCACGTAGAATGTACGTAGCGGGTACGTCGGAGCTCGGGACGTCTCTTACCGGCTCGTAACGCTAACGGCAGGTACTGAGGAAATGCGGTGAGCTTGTGAAGAACATGTTGAAAAATGTCCACGACAGTCCCGAGTACCTACGAGCGACTATTACCGTAATTCTCCAAGTTCGAATCGGGGGGACCCGGAAGAACTCTTGAATTACCTCATACAGTGGGACAGCCCCTTAACTCAGCGGGACAGGCAGCATCTCTGGGGGGAAGGAATGGGTGACGTATCGGGTCGAGACCATTCTTCTGACCATTCCTTTTAATTATGAACTCTAGCATATTCCCGAGTTGAATTATTCCATCTTTGGCCAAATCTGGGTGGAGCTGATAAGACCGTGCGAGAGAACGGGTTGGAAAGAAGTTAGTGGCAAATGTCTCTTCTCTAAATTAAACGCTGACTAAATCTTCCGTTTACAACTCACTCGCAATCTATTGTGACGTTCCCTAAAATCCACGTGTTGCCAACAGTATAATGTCACATTTTGTTTAGTAGTCACCACTGGAACATTTCAATATGCTAAACGTACTATATAAAGGCATGGTATTGCGGCTTTGCGAAATGGCGGTACTTTTAATTAGTTGTTCATGAATTACTCTGAAATGCAATTGATATATAATTGCTCCTGAGATGATACAGCATCCACAAATGTCTTGGTTTTAATTCTAATCGGTTCTTTGCAGCTCTTTGGAGGGTAACACAAGATATGTCAAAAAGCCGAGCTTGACTTAGCACTTTCTGCATTGTAAGCAAGTTACTTTTCCCAAAAGACGGCGATTCCAATTATAATTTTGCAAAAATATAAAAACAGCTGTCTACCCCATTACAGTAAAGTTGCTAATGGCCATTACTTAACCTTCATTGACCAGATGTGGGTGGAGAGCTGTACGATGCTTAACGAAGCCATGACTCTACCGAATCTCTGCTTCTTTCTGAGTTAATTAGTTCAAATTCTTGCTTTCCATGTCTCTCATTCTGAGCCCCCCCGGGCATGCAAAACCATCTGAAGCCTTTGCAGGCAGTTGCCTGAGTAATAGGCTCTGCTCAATCATTTGATGTTAAAAGCAGGGCCTTTATTATCTCAGTTAGGAACCTTTTTATGACAGGGGGGGGCTGCAGAAAAAAAAATCCTTAATCTACACATTGTGCCTCTATCATTATGCTCCAGACAGTTTCCTGTATCGTTGTCACGAAACAAGCAGCACTGTTCCTCCACATGCCAACCATTTATTTTCTTCAACAACACTGGAGAAAATCAACTCCATCCAAGATGAAACAGCCACTTGATTCAGACCCCTTTCACCATCCAAAACATCCACTCTTCACAAATGAAGCTGCTCAGCCAGGCTACCCTGACAACACCTTGCCCACCCATAACCACTCTCATAGATGGTTCAATGGTACTTTATGTGTCCTGTGTGCCGAGGTTCAGTCCAGGCACCCACTATACCTAAGCACTTAGATTCTTCTTAGATAAGCATCTCAGACACAGTACAAGTTTATAGCAGGAGTACACTAAAACAGTATGCAGAGTCGCCAGATTTTGGTGCCATTTTCAATATGTGCAGGGTTCTGGACCTGACCACGAAGGGCTGTTGTCCTGGTGGCGTTGCGGAATTGGCCTGTCACTATGCCGGAAAAGGCTGCGCATGGTCCACGTACTCTGCCTCTTGAATCTGTGCCCAGACCAGCCGAGCCCCAGGCTGTTTCAGGGCCTCCAGCGCCCACTCCACCATCAAGATAGACAAGGGTCTGGGCAGGCTGGCTTTGTTTTCCTTGGTGCAAAGAAGACTCGGGTGGAATTTTGGGGGAGGTGGAGTTTCTAATAGAGGTATATAAAGTTATGAGGGACATAGATAGGGTGGATAGAAGGAAGCTTCGCCCCACATTGGAGATGTCTACAACCAAAGGCATAAGATGAGGAATAACCAGCACAGAGGAAAAGTGATGGTTGCAATCTGGGACTCGCTGCCTGAGGAGGTTTTGGGGCAGCTACTGCCACAAGTTTAAAAGATTTGTGGAAGGGCTCTGAATTGCTAAGGCAGAGAAGTCTATGGACAAAGTACTGATCAATGGGATTAGTATAGATGGGTACTTGATAGTGGACTCGGGGGTCTGTTTCTGTGCTGGGTAACCTCATAACTCTATGAATACCACCTATAGGTTCATCATCATCATGATCACAACATCATGACTCAGAAATATATTGTCATTCCCTCATTGTTGCTGGGACGAAATCCTCAAATACCCTGCTCAACAATGCATCTAATGGAAGAACTGCAAGTGATGCTACCATCCCCAGGAGAAGTAGGAAGTGGCAATAAATGTTGGCCTTGCCTCCATTGATACTCATGCTTTCTAATGTGGGATTACTGTACCAAGAAAACCAAAAGAGGAAATCAAGACCTGTTCTACTATTTACTATTGGGTAGGCTTCAATAAGGTTCCCCTCCATGGGCATTCTGACATTGCCCTTTTAGTTGTCGTATGAGACCAGGAAATATCAACGTTTGACAACTGGTCTCTGCAGAGTGCCCGGCCTTAGCACAGAATTATTTCAGGCTTAAATATAGGAAATTGTAGGAATGATGTTGGGAGAAGCAGAGAATGGTAGAGGTCTCTTCCACAAGCAGCAATTGATGCTGGGCTATGGTAATACATCACAGAAACAGGCCTTCCAGCACGTTGTGACATGCCAATGGTGATGAGATTACTCAGGGTGTTGAAACTGAATGCACCACTGTCCCAGTTTATTAGTTCATAAGTTATGAATGAGATCATTTGGCTTATCGTGTCTATTCTGCCATTCAATCATGGCTGAGCTATCTTTCCCTCTCAATCCCAATAGACAATAGGTGCAGGAGTAGGCCATTTGGCCCTTCGAGCCAGCACCGCCATTCAATGTGATCATGGCTGATCATCCCCAATCAGTACCCCGTTCCTGCCTTCTCCCCATATCCCCTGACTCCGTTTACTCCTTATTCTTAAACTGTGGCCCCTGGTTCTGGCCTTCTCCTCATAAACCCCTGACACCCATACTAATCAAGAAACTATCACTCTCTGCCTTAAAAATATCCCAAGACCTGGCCTCCACAGTCGTTTGTGGCAATGAATTCTACAGATTCACCAGCCTTAGTGATGAAACTTCTTGGGGAATACGGATAACTGAGGGATAACTGATGGTGTCAGTTGCAGATTGGCTTTGGGGAGTCTTTGTGTGAATTATGTTCCACAGAATTCGCATTTTCTGCCATTTCTACCCTTCTACCCTTGCAACCATAATATTTATACAGATGGTCCAGTTAGGTTAATGTTAACACCCAGATTGTTGATGGCGGGGAACAAAGCGATGGTCATGCCATTGAGGTAGTAAGAATCCTTCTGGAGCTGCACATTACTAGGCAGCATGTGGCAGGAATTTTTATTGCCATTCCTCAGCCCATGCAATGGTCTTGCTGTGGGCATGCACTGCTTATTATGCGAGGAGTTCTATGTTTTTAATTTGATTCTAACCGCAACAGATCTCAGCTGGACCACTTTAAATTAGAACCATGTACAAAACTGACTGCAGAGCTCAGATCTGATTAAGAGTTCCTGGAGAAATAAAATGCAGCGTTCTCTTACTTTGTTGAGTACTTTATATGGCTGTGGGCCTTCAGATATTAGCTACAACTCAGCGGGTAGTGCTGTTGCCTCTGAGTCGGGGGTTGTGTGGGTTCAACCTCATCTCAGAGGCTTAAACACAGAGGCTTGGTTAAGTGGTGTAGGATGTGTTGGATCGCAGTTGTGATGTTACATCAAAGTATTTTTGCCGAGTTGGTAGGGAACGACTTAAGGGCCTGTCCCACTTGGGCATCATTTACGCAACATCATTTGCGAGTCACCACGCACGACGTGCACATGGTGCGCATGACGCGCGCATTGTGTGTGGTGACGTAGGCAGTGACGTGCGCGGCGCCCCAGGATTTTGGGATGTACAAAATCTTCGCGCTCCATCTGCACGATGCGCAAATGATGCCCAAGTGGGACAGGCCCTTGTTCAAGAAGAAACTGCAGATGCTGGAAAATCGAAGTTAGACAAAAATGCTGGAGAAACTCAGCAGGTGTGGCAGCGTCTATGGAGCGAAGGAAATAGGCAACGTTTCGGGCCAAAACCCTTCGTCAGGCCCTTAATTGGCAACTGAAAAGGCAACTGAATCATCCAACCACAACCAGAGAGCAGTGCTGAAAGACTATCTACCTCATTGGTGACCCTCGGACTATCCTTGATCGGGCTTGGCTGGCTTTACCTTGCACTCAACTTTATTCCCTTATCATGTATCTATACACTGTAAATGGCTCGATTGTAATCAAGGGTTACACAAAAAGCTGGAGAAACTCAGCGGGTGCAGCAGCATCTAAGGAGCGAAGGAGATAGGCGACGCTTCGGGTCGAGTCTCTTCTTCAGACTGGTCGGGGATCTCTTTAACACATCGATTGTAATCATGTTTTGTCTTTCTGCTGACTGCAACAAAACCTTTCACTGTAGCCCGGTACACGTGACAATAAACTAAACAGAACTGAACTGAAAAGACAATCTGTGGCCATTGTTTTAGAAGGTTCTCCCTCGTGCCTATGTCAATGTTTAGTTCTCACCCAACAGAGATTGGTTTGGGCGGACTTCCATTCACTCGTCCATATGTAGGAGCTAAATCATATTGTATTTTGCTTCTGAAATTCTCCTCTAATCCTGACATCATTTAGCATTACTAACTGAGGTTAATTTCTATCCCATCATCACACCATCATCTCATTGCAGGTAGACAAAAATGCTGGAGAAACTCAGTGGGTGAGGCAGCATCTATGGAGCGAAGGAAATAGGCAACTTTTCGGGCCGAAACCCTTCTTCAGACTGATGTCACGAAACGCATCAGTCTGAAGAAGGGTTTTGGCCCGAAACGTTGCCTATTTCCTTCGCTCCATAGATTCTGCATCGCCCACTGAGTTTCTCCAGCATTTTTGTCTACCTTTGATTTTCCAGCATCTGCAGTTCCTTCTTAAACATCATCTCATTGCCATTTGTGGGACCTTGATGTGAGCCAGTTGTCTACTTTGCTTCATGATTATGCCTCGGAGCGATTTATCTCCGATAATCTGGCACCCTCGGGACTATGCTGGTGCTGGTCCAGCATAAATTTTCTAGGCAATTGGATATTGTTCCTATTAGTACACCAACGTATTCTAAATTGACTGCTTTTTTGGATGGTATGCAGTGGTATAATAAATTATTCAGTGAGCAAGGTGAATTTAAAGAGAGCACTGGTAGCAAAACTTGGTGAGTTTAAGGGGAATGTGGGATCAGGGGTTGTGTGGCTTAAAAATAAATGTTGGATTGGAACTCCAGGTGATTTTAAAGGGAGTGTGAAAACATGACTCTGATGAATATAAACCAAGTTATAAGTTACAAGATAGAGCTCCAGTGAGCATAAAGATAAAGTATGAAAAACTAACGCAGATGCTGAACCAATGGCATTTTAGAGGACAAGGTAACTGATTATTGGAGTTTTACCATATATTGTTGCATCAGGTGATATCGACGTGTACTATAGCCAAGCTACGTACTTGAACCATAACTGGTATCAATTGCAAGGTACCAATGACAGGTAAATCAGACATACTCATCATTGGAACGTTCACCCTGATTTTTTGTTCCATTGCTACATCCGTGGTTATCCATTGAATAACCAACATAGATGCATGTGAACAAGACAAGGAGTAAAGTTTTCACGGCAATAAGAATAGAAAACATTGGAAATAATCGCAAGGTCAGGCAGCGCCTGTGAGTGGAGGAACGGGTAGTTTCAGACCAGTTATTATCATAGAACATAGAAGAGTACAGAAGAGGCACAGGCCTATGGGCCCCAATGTCTGTGCCGACCGTGATGCCGAATAAAACTAATCCATCAGCATGTATATTGACTACATCCTTCCATTCCTCGCCTGTTTATGTGCCTCATAAATGTTGCCATCATATCTGCTTTACCATCTCCCATTGCAGGCACTTGTTCACAAACAGCTCATAAATCTCATATAAATGTTTCCCCTCTTACTGTTAAGTAGTTCCCTCTGGTATTTAACATTTCCACCCTGCGGAAACTAAGAGTCTGAATATCTACTCTCTATTTATGCCTCACTTAATTTGATAAACTTCTATCAGGTCGCCTGTAAAAATCCCTAAACCCTTCTCTTCCTCACAATCAATGCAAAACAATCCAAGTTTGTTCAACCTCTCCTTGTAGTTAATGCTCCCTAATCCAGACAAGATCTTGGTGAACCTCTCTTGCACCCTCTCCCAAGCCTTCAAATCCTTCCAGTAATGCATGAGCAGAACTGCATACCACTTATCCCCTGTCAGAAGTGACAGCAGTTGATGTTTCATGTTTTAAACCAGTTCAGAGGTGGTGGGGATGGAGCCAAAAGAAAAATCTGATACGGGTGCAGGAGATCAAAGGGAAATGAATGGTGGTGTTGCAGGTTTAAGGGGAACGATGATGGGATAACTGATAAAGTGGTTGATTGGTTCAATGGTGCGATGGTGCTGCCATTGTCATGTGCAAATACACAGTGAATTTTTTTTTTTTTTTACCCACAGCCCAATGCAGTATTGCCATATCGAAGCACAATCCCTGATTAACAAAGTGAACAGACATAGCCCACTGAACCCGCATGCAAGAGGCACCAACCATATTTTGGTGCCATTTTCAAAGTCCAGTCCACACTCTAGGTCTCGTGAGCGGTGCCCAATCCAGGCAAGCCCCAGGCTGCTGCAGGGCCTCCAGCCACCGCCTTCCTTGGACTTGCGGATATGGCTGGGTCCAGAGAAAGGTACAAAAAAGATCAACAGCACCTTTGCCAGTGTGTTTTGTCTGTAAAAATAGAAGTTTTGATTTCATCTAAATTTAAATTCTTGCAGGCTACAACATTGCCAAGGCATTGTAATCAGCTTCATTGCAAAGCTGAGTGAGGGCAGAGAGGTCATGGTTTCAAAGAAGTGTGAGCTTTGAATGCCAATATCTGAGAAGAATAAACCAGCCTTCAATGAAAACTTGAGTTTCACGTTATTTTCATTATAAATGGGGGCAAGAGTTTGTTTAATATCAATTTCCTCCAATTAAATTATTGTTTGTTACCTCATAATGTATGCGTTCATTATTCCAAGATATCAAAAAGCCTGAAGACCATATAGCACTTATGTATAGGCAGGATATTCTTGCTATTGAGGGAGTGCAGCGTAGGTTCACCAGGTTAATTCCCAGGATGGCGGGACTGACATATAAGGAAAGAATGGGTCAACTAGGCTTGTATTCACTTGAATTTAGAAAGATGAGAGGGGGTCTTATAGAAACATACTAATTTTTTAAGGGATTGGATAGGCTAGATGCAGGAAAAATGTTTCCCATGTTGGGGGAGTCCCGAACCAGGGGTCACAGTTTAAGAATAAAGGGCCTATCGCACTTGGTGATTTATTTTCGGCGACTGCCCGAGTCATAACAGTGTTGCCAAATGATTGTGAGCATTTCAAAATCCAGGGGCGACGAAAAAAATGTTGCGACACTTGAGGAAACACCATGCGTCAATATTTCATCATGCCACGACTTTTTCGATGACCTGATACGTCAGTCAATGATGCCGGCAGTCGCTGAAAAAAATCGCCAAGTGGGACAGGCCCTTAAGGGGAAGGCCATTTAGGTGAGGAAAAACCTTTTCACCCAGAGTTGTGAATCTGTGGAATTCTCTGCCACAGAAGGCAGTGGAGGCCAAGTCACAGAATATTTTCACGAGGGAGTTAGATTTAGCTCTTCGGGCTAAAGGGATCAAGGGATATGGGGGGAAAATCGGGAACGGGGTACTGATTTTGGAAGATCATTCATGATTATATTGAATGGCGGTGCTGGCTCGGAGGGCCAAATGGCCTACTCCTGCACCTATTTTTCTATGTTTCTAAAAAAATATATAAAGAACTGCAGATGCTAGTTTATACCAAAGGTAGAGGAATGGTGTGGGTTTGATTCCACTCCCGTTGGACATCCCCATTCAGTAATCTTGGGCTGTTGGAGTAATCCTACAGCAGGAAGTAAAGCTGGAAAGACTCTGAAACGCAACTCCTGAGGGACTGTTTTCCCAGTTTGCAACCAATTATAAATACACCATAACCCTGGACTCCAGAGGCAAAGGAATTACAAACTCACAATCCGAAATGTATTAATGGTTTGATGTAAACCGTTCATTAAAACACTGAGGGAGTATGCAGCCCAATAATAATTGGATGATTTTGTTGCATGTTCCTGTCTAAAACTGAAAAAAAAAGACTGCTATCTGGACTTGGTTATGTTGCTGAATTTCTGGAAAGGATTAAACTCGTGGTCAGATATATCAAACAACTGTTGTCAAACATTGCTTGAGATCTTTATTCATCAGTAAAGTAAAAAATGATAGGATCATGCAATGGTATTAAACCCGTAAATTTTCCAATACATTTATTAGAATTGTGTTTGCAACAGATTCACTGTTGTACAGTTCCACGTACAGTAAATCAATTCACAAAAAAAAACAAAGACTTGTATTGCTGTGAGTTCTGTTAGCTTCAATCGGAGCAGGATCTCACTGATGTTAATGTCAAATGTTAGTAATTGAGGGGGAAATATTGGTGGGGAGAGCAATTTACTGTTAAGCTTCAGCTTTGATACAGGCCCATCAATGTTGACCTGAGCCAACAGAACAGGCAGAGCCATCTCTCTGAAAGACAGCAATATGCTGTCACATGGCAACACAGTTCTTGAAGGAATGGTCTTTCGTGATATTTCTTTAATTCTTTTTGCTCTTCCCCAGTTTAGAGAGGAAAGCTCCCAGCATTCGTGTGAGGATTATTCATCAGATACTGTATATTGGTCACACATTTTCTTCATATTTGACTGCTGCTTAATGTCACAATTATGTTTTTGTTATAATGATCAAGGAGTGAGGAGAATTGCCAACTTTTTCAGAAATTGTCTTAATCAGTAAATAAAGCACTTGTGAAGCCTTATCAGCCAGAACATCCTTTCAACACTCGAGTAAACATAGAAATATAGAAGGTACGCAAAATGCTGGAGAAACTCAGCGGGTGCAGCAGCATCTATGGAGCGAAGGAGATAGGCAACGTTTCGGTGCAGGAGGAGGCCATTCGGCCCTTCGAGCCAGCACTGCCATTCATTGTGATCAAGGCTGATCGTCCGCAATCAATAACCCGTGCCTGCCTTCTCCTCATATCCCTTGATTCCACTAGCCCCTAGAGCTCTATCTAACTCTCTCTTAAATCCATCCAGTGACTTGGCTTCCACTGCCCTCTGTGGAGGCCAAGTTTTTGCTCACCTCAGTCTTAAATGGCTTCCCCTTTATTCTAAGACTGTGGCCCCTGGTTTGGGGCCATTGGGAAACATTGGGAACATTTTTCCTGCATCTAGCTTGTCAAGTCCTTTTATAATTGTATATGTTTCTATAAGATCCCCCCTCATTCTTCTAAACTCTAGTGACTACAAGCCTAGTCTTTTCAATCTTTCCTCATATGACAGTCCCGCCATCCCAGGGATTAATCTCGTGAACCTACGCTGCACTGCCTCAATCACAAGGAGACCAAAACTGTACACAATACTCCAGATGTGGTCTCACCAGAGCCCTATACAGCTGCAGAAGAACCTTTCTACTCCTATACTGAAATCCTCTTGTTATGAATGGTAGCATAGGAATGGTAAATTGTACTTTGTATCCTTATGACCAGTCTGATCGCCAATAGCTGCCAAAATGAGCCTGGGGATGTGGTGGCATTTAAAAAATAGTTTAATGCCCTCACACTGCTCACAGGAACCCAACTTGATGTCTAAATATCCACAGCAAATGGGAAGGACTTTTATTTGACTGTGAGATGACACTTTTAACATCAACATCAATGGAAATAGATTCAGGGGAGATCTAAGGAATCTGCCTGCCAAATATAAAACATAGAACAACATAGGAACAGCCCCTTCGGCCCACAATGTCTGTGCTAAACATGATGCCAAGTTCAATTCGTATTTGCCTGCAAATAATCAATATCTGTCCATTCCCTGCATATCCATCTGCTTGTCCAGAAGTCTCATAAATGCCACTATGGTGTTTGCCTCAACCAACACCCTCAGCTGCATGTGTATAAAAACTGGCCTTGCACATTACCTTTAAACATTGCCCCTCTCACCTTAAAGCTGTGCTCTCTAACATTAGACTTTTCCATCCTGCGAACAAGCGGAATCCATCGCACAACGTTCAAATCATCCAGCGTGCCTCCAAGTATGTCTGCTTCTCTACTCTAAGCCTCCACACTCTCGCTCAATCCTTTTATGCTCGTGATCTCAAATCATGCGTTGGAGTTATCTTTCTTGAATATACGTGATGACTGTGCATCCAGAACTAGGTAGAGTGGAGTTCCAAAGATTTACTGAGGGAAAAGTTTATTTTTTATCTCAGTCTCAAAGTTGCCATGGAAATACGTCTTCTATTTTGAGAGGTCCAAGGGTTGGGTTTGGATGCTGAATGTTATCACTTAATGCTTCAATGTGTGTATAACTGAGATAAAGATGCTTTCCCCTTACTGCATCTCGCCGATCCATTGGCTTCAGGTAATAGTGATAGTGTGTCTGATATTTCATTTAATTGATTTAATTTTTTCTTTCATTTCCAGATCAAGATACGAGGAATCAGTAATTCACAGAACATTTTTGCAGGTAAATTTAATTGCTGAAATTACTTAAAGCTTGTGATGTTTGCTCGGTAATGCTCAGCTGTCTTTAGCTTTAAGTTTTAGACATACAGTGCAGCAGCAGGCCCTTCAGCCCGCCAAGTCCACGTGGGCCAGTGTTCCACATACACTAACAATCCTGCACATTAGGGATATAGAAACATAGAAAATAGGTGCAGGAGTAGGCCATTCGGCCCTTCGAGCCCGCACCGCCATTCAATATGATCATGGCTGATCATCCAACTCAGTATCCTGTACCTGCCTTCTCTCCATACCCCCTGATCCCTTTAGCCACAAGGGCCACATCTAACTCCCTCTTAAATATAGCCAATGAACTGGCCTCAACTACCTTCTATGGCAGAGAATTCCGCAGACTCACCACTCTCTGTGTGAAAAATGTTTTCCTCATCTCGGTCCTAAAGGAATTCCCCCTTATCCTTAGACTGTGACCCCTTGTTCTGGACCTCCCCAACATCGGGATCAATCTTCCTGCATCTAGCCTGTCCAACCCCTTAACATTTTTGTAAGTTTCTATAAAATCCCCTCTCAATCTCCTAAATTCTAGCGAGTTACAGTTTACAACTTACAATTTACAATTATACCAAAGCTAATTAACCTATAAACCTGTACATCTATGGAGTGTGGGAGGAAACTGTAGATCCCGGAGAAAAGCCATGCTGGCCACGAGGATAACATACAAACTCTGTACAGACAGCACCCATAGTCAGGATCGAACCTGGGTCCCTGGCGCTGCAAGGCAGCAACACTACTTTTGAGCCACTGTATAGACCTGCCAACAAATTATAGGTACCATGGCCTTGCAAAATGTGACCCACTCAAACAAGTGAGCCAAAGCCTATTGCATCCACAAAATGGTATTGACAATGTCATATTTCCAGCTATGTCAGCTGTCAAAAGTTTGAAGAGCAAACATCTCTGATTCTCTCACTTCAAAAGGCATTTAAAAAACAACTTTATCAAGAAAGTCAAAACTTGAAATCACTTAAATTCACACTAAAATTAAACACTAAAATTGACTTATGTCATTAAAAGCATGAAATAAACCATATTAATTAAAAAGTGTAAATCTCCTTCCACTCAGCCTTCTTCCGTGCAGCCATTTCGCCATTCTGATGAATGGGTCTGTTGTTTCTGTGCCAGGAACATCAGCCAGAAAGCTGCCAGTGGGTTCCCACCACCAGTCTGGGTCTTTTCCATCCACGAGGGAGTCCTGATCTTCGCGATACCTGTGGGGGTTAACTTTTGGCAGGTCAACATAGAACCACCAACATTTCCCACTCAAGTCTGGCTCTCAGTTCATGGCACAAACTTCTCTGTGTAGACACAAAGAACCCATTTGAAACAAGAACATTCTTGCGTTTAAGAGTGTCATTCAATATTAGCTACGGGTTCAGACTATAGGTGATGGGAAATGATTTGTGAACAGAATCGGGGGCACAGCAGCAGCTGAGAACTGGTGCCTGCCACCATAGAGTCTCGGGTTATGTTCTGTGATTTTGCGCCTGGGATGAGTGTTATTGATCCAAGGCGCTCACAGTATAAGCAGATGATGCTCATAAAAGGTATCTTCACAGATCTCAAAATACCAGCCTTTGGGGCAACACTTCTATAGTCAACTGGTCATTAAAAAAAAATGATGCTCCATGCTGCAGCAGCTGCCAAGACACCTCAAAGTATTTTCCAGTCAAAGAAATGCTTTCAAAATCTGGTCACTGTGGAATGCAGGCAATACAGCAGCCGGGGGGCCCAACACAGGGGGGCGCAGAGAATGAAGGGGGGCCAGGTTAAGGGGGGGGGGGGGGCTGGGAGGGGAGGAGGGTGAGGAGGAGCGGTGAGGAGATCAGTAGATAGGACTGTTGGCACTTCTGCAACTTTGACAGCACCAGACACTTGGCGACACTTGTCTACTGCCCACACTGTTTGCAGAACAAAGAATTTCCCTGCACCTAGGTACATGCGACAATGAAGTACCATTCATTTAATTCAATTGCAGAGAAATATTAATATGATAAGGACTAGATTTTGCAATGAGGAAACATTGCCACGGATTTAGACTTGGTATTCTGTTACACCTTTTACATTTCCTCATGTCGCCTCGTCAGAGTTGCCCAGATGCCAAAAGCGAAGGGCACTGAAGGAAAGGTTGACCCAGGAGCTGTAACAGATGAATTAGGAGCAGGAGTTGTCCACCCAGCTGCTTGACCCCTGCTCCTCTGTTCAATAAGGTCATGGCTAATCTGATCAAAAACTCAACTCCACGTTCGTGGGTACACCTGACAATCTCGGATGTGGCACGGTGGCGCAGCGGTAGAGTTGCTGACTCACAGCGCCACAGAACCGGGTTCGATCCAGACCACGGGCGCTGACTGTGTGGAGTTTGTACGTTCTCCCTGTGACCACATAGGTTTTCTCCGAGATGTTTGGTTTCCTCTCACACTCCAAAGACATGCAGGTTTGTAGGTTAATTGGCTTTGGTTGTAAATTGTCCCTAGTGTGTGTAGGATAATGCCAATGCATGGGGATCGCTGGTCGGCGCGGAAGGGCCTGTTTCAGCGCTGTATCTCTAAACTAAACTAAACTAAACCTTCCAATCCCTTGCTTATGAAAAATATATTCACCTCTTAAAGTTCTTGAAGGTCTCCACTGTCCATTGTGGAAAAGTGTTCCAAAGACCTAAGAGAGAAAATAAATCACCTCATCTCTACTTTAAATAGACATCTCCTTATTTTTAAACAGTGATCAAAAGAGATTTCCTTCTCTCTTCTTAAAGGGCCTGTCCCACTGTACGACGTAATTCAAGAGTTCTCCAGAGTTTTCCCCTGATTTAAACTCGGAGAATGTCCGTAGCTGGTCGGTAGGAGTTCGTGGAAGTCTCGTAGCGGCTCGTAATGTTAGCGGTAGGTACTCTGGAAATCCGGTAAACTCCTAACGTTTTTCAACACTGTGAAAATTGTCCACGAGTAAATAAATACTCGTGATGAAAAAAATTGTTACTTTTTAGTCGTACGAGCCGCTACGAGACATCCAGGAACTCCTACGGACCCGCTACGGACATTCTCCGAGTTCCAATCAGGGGGAAACTCGGGAGAACTCTTGAATTGCCTCGTACACCTGACAATCACAATGATCAATCAACAATGATCTTCCTGCAGAAGTGGTGGAGGCAGGATTGATTTTAACATTTAAAAGTAAAGTGGATAGGTATATGGACGGGAAGGGAATGGAGGGGTATGGTCTGAGTGCAGGTAGATGGGACTAGGGGAAAATGAATGGGCGGCACGGACTGGAAGGGCCGAGAAGGCCTGTTTCCGTGCTGTAATTGTTATATGGTTATATGGTACAGTGGGACGGGCCCTTTAGAGTACCGCTGTAACATCCTTCACATTCATCTCAGAGGGCGATGGAGAGCCAATTTAACTTCTCATCCTACACTCCATCAGTGCTACCCTCCTACAGAGCAGCGTTTCATCAGCCAACGCTTATATGCTTTTTGCCTCTGGCTTGGAACTTAAACCCGCAACTTCTGGCTACCTTCTGTAGCGTGGCAGACAGTGGTACGGGAAGGCCCCTCAAGGAAAATTATATGAATTGATGTTAAGACATTTTCAACATGATAATGCTTAGCAATCATTCATTGAGCTCTAAAGATTTTTCCCAGTTGTCAAGCACAGAGTACTGGAAAGCAGTCACTGTGACATGTATTAAGCCAGCAACAAATTATAGTTGGATCCAGGCTAGTGTACACATTTATGAAATTGGGTCAAGGGGGAAGGCCACCAAGAGGCCTTCGCATCTCCCTTCACATCTGAAAAATGGGTTCCATTCTTTGCTCCACTTTCTACTTTTTACATTCCTCCCACAGCCAGAACATCTGAATTAATTCATCTCAACTTGATCTAATTGGCAGGCTTTCTCAGAGCCCAAAGTGCTGGAGTAACTCAGCGGGCCAGGCAGCATCACTGGAGAAAAAGAATGGGTGACGTTTCGGGTCGGGACCCTTCCTCAGATTCCCTCTCTTTGGATGCAAGTGTGATCTGTGATCTGGAATCAGGTGTTCAGAAAGAGTTGAGGATAGTTTATTTTAGTTTAGAATACAGCGCAGAAGCAGGCCCTTCGGCCCACCAAGTCCGCACCTACCATCGGTCCACCAAGTCCGCACCTACCATCGGTCCACACAGATTAACACTATCCTACACACACTAGGGACAATTTACACTTAAACCAAGTCAATTCACCTACAAGTCTGTACGTCTTTGGAGTGTGGAAGAAATCTCAGAGAAAACTCACAAGGTCCATATTTGAACAAATATGGTCTCCATTCACTGACTATTTGAAGGGGTAGCTGAGCTCAGCATTGTAACTCAACAAACACTAAGTTGTAGGATTAGATTAAATGATCTATTTTGAGATTTGTATACACATCTCTATAGATATTGTTATGTGAAATTGTTCCATTCATTGTTAAGATGTATACTTCAATCTTTTTTTAAATTATATAATAATTGATTGCTTGTGTTATTTTTATTTTTATTTTTATTTGTTTGTTTTTTTTTCTTATATAATCATAATCAATATTATTTAATCTCCATCTTTGTTGATTATACACCTGTTCTTTTACTTCTTTACTTTCTAAAAAAAAATAGAAGCTTATATAAATCATTTCGTAATATTTGTATAACTTTTGAAACAAGTTAAATGTGCATTTAAAAAACTGTTATATCATTGGCAACATGCATTGCTACTAATAAAAATATATATTTTTTAAAACCCACAAGGTCACAGGAACAATGTACAAACTCGGGATCGAACCCGGGTCTCTGGCGCTGCAAGCGCTGCAAGGCAGTGACTCTACCACTGCCCACGATTAAGCTACCACTTGACATTTCAAATAACTACAATACATCTCTCTTACGAAGCCCCCGCTTATCGTCGGATACTTCCTGTTCAAAGTCTGCCGGCTGTTTTCTGTGAACAACAACAAAGCCTGGACTTCATTTCATCTTTCTTTTGCAAAAAAAGTTTTATTCGAAAATATTTTCCGAAACCTTTGCCAATTGAAATGGAGAAAGAACAAGATGCTAAAAATGAGGCAAAGAGGCGGGGAGCATGGAGCTGTGAGACGATATTTCATCAAAGTCGTCATTTCAGGCACTGATAAGTTTCACAGGATTATTATGCTGCTTTATCTCTGCCAAGTGTTCGTTGTGAGGAGGTGTAAGTAGGGCAGCATGGTGGTGCAGCGGTAGAGTTGCTGCCTTACAGCACTGGGAACCTGGGTTTTCGATCCCGACTACGGGTGCTGTCTGTACGGAGTTTGTATGTTCTCCCCGTGACCTGCGTGGGTTTTCTCTGAGATCTTGGGTTTCTTCCCACACTCCAAAAGGACGTGCAGGTGTGTACAGTAGGTAAATTAGCTTGGTAAATGTAAAAATTATCCCTTGTGGGTGTAGGATAGTGTTAATGTGCGGGGATCGCTGATTGGAGCGGTCCCGTTGGGCCGAAGGGCCTGTTTCTGTGCTGTATCTCCAAACTAAACTAAACTAATTTTTCTTATGGGTGCCTCAACTGATCTAATGTCTTGCCTTAAGCAGAACAATACCACCAGGGGAAGACTCCTGCAGAGGAAGTTACTTTGACACCCTAAGGACAGAGAGGGCTACATGGCTCCAAAAGACAAAAACAACCGATGTTACTGTAAGGATGTACTCCGAAGCTTGAAAATGATCAGGTTTAGTAACGGAATTTTAATGGAAAACAAACCAGATTTTCCTCTGAAAACAAGAGCCTCGGGTTTCTGATGGTTCCTGCATTTTGTTTGTGCCGCTACAGTTCGACTTCTCGCTTACCAACAGAAATGCCTGGAGCCACAACCCAACAGAAGTTTTAGTGAATAAATGTTTTAAATGTTAATGCAAAGAGCTATTCAGTATTAAATATCACTGGAGGTAACATTTTCCAAAATGCTATAAGATGGTTAGATACAGTACATCATCTGGAGAAGAAAGTGCAGGATTCACATTTTTTGGGGAGAAAATATCTTCAATCTGAGATATTTCTGCAGATTTCAACAAATTACTATCCCAGGTTAGCCTATGTGAAGCTAAGGACCTATGTGAAGCAATGTCAATGATTCTTAACTACCCACTACTCTCTTCAGCAAGGCACTCAGTTACATAGAGCATAGGAAGGTTCAGTCTGAAAAAGCGTCTCGACCTGAAACATCACCTATTCCTTCTCTCCAGAGATGCTGCCTGACCCACTGAGTTACTCCAGCTTTTTGTGTCTATCTTCGGTGCAAACCAGCATCTGCGGTTTCTTCCTACACATAGATAGGCACAGCACAGGAACAGGCCCTTCAGCCCACAATGTCCATGCCGAACATGATGTCAAGCAAAATTAATCTCATCTGCCTGCACATGGTCCATACCCCTACATTCTCTGCATTACCATGTGCAGATCTAAAATCCTCTCAATGTTCAAGGTCAAATGAGGATTAGGAAATAAATTCTGGAGTTTTCTGCCCCACCCTAATCTAGAGGATGAACATTTAGCCAAAATATTCTCTCAGGGATTCAGGAACATTTCTTACCCCCTTGGACGCATCCTTTGTTGGTAGTCACGGATAGGGTGTATGCATCTGGTGGCGCTGTTGCTAGCGGCCTTCGCCCACGGTCTGGCTGTCTTTTTTAATTTTGTTATGTTTAGAGTGTGTTTTCTTTAGTTTTTTTGGTTTTTCGGTATTTTATGTGGGGGTAAGCGGGTAGGGCAAGGGGGAAACCGTCCTTCAGTCGCTTCCTGGCGAGGATGCGGCTATTATCCCAGTCACGTCCTCGCCCCCCCCCCCCCCTCCTCGCGGCCTACCAGCTAGATTGGCGCGGCCTTTCCTGCCGGGACCGGACCAGAGCTTCAGCAGCGGCGGCGAGGCGCTGGAAACATCACGGAGCGTGCGAGGTCTTCCTGGGATCGCCGCTTTTAGCTCCGGAGTGGTGGGCCGCTGCTCCAACATCGCGGAGCTCCCAACGCGGGCGGCGCTGACTTTAACATCGCGGAGTCCTGGGGCCCTTTGCCGAGGGTCTCCAGCACGAATCTCCGCCCAGCGCGGCCTGTGGACACCGGGAGCCGCGGAATCCGGTGGAAGGAGGCCAACGAGAGGTTCCCGGCGAGAGGGCCTGAACATCGGGCCGACTACGGGGGGCTCGGGAGGCCCCAACCACGGGTGAACATTGGGGAACATTGGCGATGAGGTTGCCTGGACGTTGGTTCCTTCCCTCACAGCGGGGGAACTTTGGTGCTGCTGTGGGGATGTTTGTGTTGTGGACTACTGGGTTCTGTGTTTTGTGGTTTTTTATTTTTATTTTTTTTGTATGACTGTGAGGGAAAAATAATTTTGTTGTGTCTTCATTGAAGACAATGACAATAAATTAAATCAAATCAAATCAAATCATTCATCTACAGCTCCTCAATTACTCCCAGTCAAACTCCAGGTAAATTGTCACTGCTGGTTAATCAATGAGATCAATTGGAGGTCAAAGTACAGATAAATGACACCACACAAGCCATCATCGATCCAGAAGGCTGGGTAACTTGCTCTGATTCAAGTTCCATTCCACACTCCACACTGACACCACCATGCTAGTACACAGAGGCAATATCTTGAAGGTACCACACCGAGTGTGAAGTGCACTAGGATGTATGGAGACCATGGAGAGTGTGGGAGAACTTCAGATCTGCCTGGATTTTGGAATAAGGAATAAGCTTACGATGAATAATGCGCCCATTATTTGTTCTCAGATTATGTTTTGACTCCCAAGCGACCTCAGTTGATTAATATGTATTGTGATCTTTCATAATACATCAAATTGAAACCTGGTGGTCAGATAATATCCCTGATAATGTAGTCTAATCAAGCGTTCAAGATTTCCCACTTTCTCCTTGTAATTCTTGGGCACACGTGTTTGAGACGACTGCCTCTGTCCTAATGATGCTTCAATGGCAAATGGACCCTCGACAAATTACTTCTAAGTTTTTTTGTTTAGTTTTCTTTTAGATTAGAGATACAGCATGGAAACAGGCCCTTCGGCCCACCAGCGATCTCCGCACATTAATATTATTTGACGCACACTAGGGGCAATTTACACTTACGCCCAGCCAATTAACCTACAGACCTGTACGTTTTTGGAGTGTGGGAGGAAACCGAAAATCTCGCAGAAAACCCACGCTGGTCACTCGGAGAACGTACAAACTGCATGCAGACAGCACCCGTGGTCAGGATTGAACCCGGGTCTCTGGGGCTGCAATGTAGCAACTCTACCGCTGCACTATCGTGACTGCCCAATTGTTTTGAGTTTTCTGTGGATCATGTTAACTTCTTGCTCTTGCATCTTATTTGCCCACAGGATGCCAATTTTTTGTATTCTTCTAAATAATGCCTAGGTTGCACTTGGACAAAGGATTATCCTGCTGTTTATGCAGAGTAAGCCTTGCTCCTGTCAGGATTATCAATACATCTTCTCAACAGGGATACAGCAGGGATCTCTATTTCCAGTTTACTTCATCTGTTTGCACGTACATTTAAAAAAAAAAAAAGATTATATACCACAATCCACCACCCCGTGACATTCCAACTGATAATGCAGACGATTAAGAACTTTCTGAAATGCAGTTACCATATTAATTATGGAACAAATCCACCCTGTGGCCATTTGGACACAGCGAGATCACACAGGCATCAGCATAATAATTGGCCTAGAATCAGAACCCCAGACCATCACACAAACCAACCTACATCTTCCCCTTCTTCTTTCGTGTGGCGTGCACAGCCTAAAGTTGTTGGACAACTTGTTCTATTTGATCCTCGGTTTGTGCACGTCGAGTTGATTGCATTAGTCGAAACAGGGCGGATCAGGTGAAGGTTGCAACCTTCTACCCCACACAAACCAACCTCACTTCCATTGACTCCATTTACACTTCACACTGCCTCAGCAAGGCCACCAGCACACCGAGGACAAATCACACCCCCGCCACTCCCTCTTCTCCCCTCTCTCATCAGGCAAGGGGAACAGAAGTGCAAAAACGCACACCTCCAAATGTCTCCAGACATTTTCTTCCCAGCTGCTATCTGGCAACTGAACCATCCTACCAACAACTAGCGAGCAGTCCTGAGCTAATAACTACTTTGAGACCCTCAGACTATCTTTGAATGGACTTAACTGGACTTATTCAACATTATTCATGTTATTCCCTTTATCATGTATCCGTACACTGTGGGTGGTTGATTTGTAATCACATATTGCCTTTCCACTGACTGGTTAGCATACAAAAGCTTTTCACTGTACCTCGGGTACGTGGCAATAAACTAATCTAAGCTAAAACTAAGTTACACCCAAAATCCCCGACATCTGGAGAGATTTTTATTTCCTTTACTGAGGAAATGCTGCAATATCTTCGACATTGTATTTCAGATGAGTTGCTAAAGCAACGGATTTAATGGAATATAGTATCATTTGAAAAGCTGGGGATTTCAATAAACCATCATTCAACACCATAACAGACTATTGTAGTGTTGTTTGTGACGGCTTCATCACACACTGGTGTCTACAGGACCAAAAGCACTTTGGTGGAGCATGTCGACAATGTGCTCAAAGTGCAGGTGAGTCTTTCTTTGAATGTCTAGCACTCGGTTGACTGTGAATCATGGACATGAATGGCATTTGCTTTATTTTTAAGTACTGTACTTTCAGGCTGAAAAGCCAGTCCCAGACACATTTCCCTTGAGAGCGTTTGTAAGTGACTTCAGCGAATAATGAAAAACTCTTATGAAAAGCTACCGGGAGTTACCTCAGCAACACTAACTTAATGGAACAATGCTTGAACAAAAAAAAACACCATTTATACTGTGTCATAATGAAGGTGCTTCACAGGAGCAAGAACGAAGGCCTGTTTGGGTCAATAGTTCATGTTATATTAGCAGAATTGGGCAATTTGGCCAATCAGGCCTACTCTGCCATTCAATCATGGATGATCTATCTTTCCCTCTCAACCCCATTGTTCCCCATAACCCCTGGCACCCGTACTAATCACGACTGTCAATCTCTGCTTTAAAAATATCCATTGACTTGGCCTCCACAGCCTTCCTTAGCAATGAATTCCACAGATTCACCACCCTCTGGATAAAGAACTTCCTCCTCTTCTCCTTTATAATGGGTTGTCCTTTTATTCTAGGGCAATGGCTTCTGGTCCTAGTCTCTCCCACTAGTGGAAACATCCTCCCCACGTTCACTCTATCCGAGCCTTTCCCTATTCGGTAAGTTTCAATGTGGTCCCATCTCATCCTTCTAAACTCCAGCGAGTAGAGGCCCAGTGCCTTCCAATGTCCATCAGGGCTAGTTCATTAGGGCTAGTGACCTAAAGCTTTGGCAAAGGATTTAAGGAGCATCTTAAAGGGGAGGGAGGTGCAGAGGCTTCTGGAGCAACAAACAATCTGCTGGAGGAGATCAGCAGGTTCAGCAGCTTCTATGGAGAGAAATGAGTATCAACATTTTGAGTCAAGATCCTTCATCTGCCGCTCACTGTCCATTTCCCTCCACAGATATTGCTCGGCTCATTAAGTAATTCCAGCTGATGCAATCAGCATCTGCAGTCCCTGCAGTCCCTGCATCTGCATTCCTACTAATGCAGCCAGCATCTGCAGTCCTTGCAGTCCCTGCATCTGCATTCCTACTGATGCAGTCAGCATCTTCAGTCCTTGCAGTCCCAGCATCTGCATTCCTACTGATGCAGTCAGCATCTGCAGTCCATTGACTAGGACCATTCTGGATGAAGGTTGTGCCGCCATTGGTAGTGTCTTTGGATTTGGATGCTCTCTCAAATGAGAGAAGCATCGATTCCTTGGAGCCTTGGAGGGGATTCCAAAGACAATGTTGAGATTTGAAAACACGGATGAGAATTTTAAAATCGAGGCGCTTTAAAAAGGTGATACTAATCACAGCTCCTGCAACTTCCCTACAAGCTAAAGGGATGTTAGTCTTCAGATTGGAGATGTGCCACTCATTTGGTTTAGTTTAAGTTTATTTTAGTTTTAGAGATACAACGTGTGGCCCACTGAGTTCACACCGCACACGTATACTACCTGACACACTGGGGATAAGTTACAATTATACCAAGCCAAACCTGCACGTCTTTGGAGTGTGCGAGGAAACCGGAGATCCCAGAGAAAACCCACGCATGTCACGGGGAGAACGTACAAACTCCGTACAGGCAAGCACGTGTAGACTGGATCAAACCCATTTAAAACGGAGACGAGGAAACACTTTTCCACACAGAGTGTTGTGAGTCTGTGGAATTCTCTGCCTCAGAGGGCGGTTGAGGCCGATTTCTGGATGCTTTCAAGAGAGAGCTAGATAGGGCTCTTAAAGGTAGCGGAGTCAGGGGATACGGAGAGAAGGCAGGAACGGGGTACTGATTGGGGATGATCAGCCACGATCACATTGAAGAGCGGTGCTGGCTCGAAGGGCCAAATGGCCTAATCCTGTACCTATTGTCTATTGTCTATTGTAACCCGGTGCTCAGGCAGCACCTCTACCGCTGCTCCACCGTGCTGCCCCACAACCATCTTGACCATTTGCTCTGCTGAAGCAGGGAGTTAATCTTGTGACGCTAGACTGGAGATTGTTGGCTACTCATCTTCCATGAAAGCCATTTTGTGTTGTTAAAGCTGTGTAAGTATCGTGCCAATGGCCCTGTAATTGTTTCCTAACGACCTGTAAATCAGAAAGCGTGGTCATTTCATTATTCGCAGGCTATCATTGAGCGATTGAATGATGCAGTACTCTGCCGTAATTGCAGCAAGGTTCAAACTCAGTCACGGCAGCATTTCCAAGGCATGCACTTCATTCTGCTTCTGGCTGCAGTCTGCAAAGACAGTCCTTTTCTCCTGTACTCACCCACGAATAGCAGAATCCTCCTGCCAAATGTCTATTTAATGTTGCTCTATTTAAGAGGCCTTGCTAATGAAATCAGCACTGATTTACGCTTAGTAGATTCAAAAGATATTTTCATGGATAAGTTACATGAACTTTTACAATCAAACTTCTTAGAAAGTAACTTTTATTTATATATCATGCTCTTGCAATCCATAAAATTACAACGGTGGGCGGCACAGTGGCGCAGCGGTACAGTTGCTACCTTGCAGCACCAGCGACCCGGGTTCGATCCTGACTACGGGCGCAGTCAGTACAGAGTTTGTACGTTCTCCCCGTGACCTGTGAGGGTTTTCTCCGAGATCTTTGGTTTCCTCCCTCACTGCAAAGATGTACAGGTTTTTGTAAGTTAATTGACTGTAAATTGTCCCTAGTGTGTGTAGGGTAGTGTTACGCCCCTGTCCCACTTAGGAAACCTGAACGGAAACCTCTGGAGACTTTGCGCCCCACCCAAGGTTTCCGTGCGGTTCCCGGAGGTTCCCGGAGGTTTTTGTCAGTCTCCCTAATGGTTGAAAGTGGTTTCCGCTTCTTCTATGTTCCCAGCAATTATTTCAAAAAATTCAAAACCGGCTGCGACTAAAAATAGGTTGCCATTTTGAACATCGGTAAGACCTCCCTGGTGGAATAAAACTGGGTGAAAAAAAGTCTTATCTTCCACTACCTGCAACCTCCGGCAGCCACCTTCAACTAGCATCGCAACCGGCTTGGACTAAAAAATTACCGATTTTTAAAACGGCGACCTATTTATAGTCGCGGCCGGTTTTGAATTTTTTGAAATAATCGCTGGGAACATAGAAGAAACGGAAACCACTTTCGACCATTAGGGAGACTGACAAAAACCTCTGGGAACCGAACGGAAACCTTGGGTGGGGCGCAAACTCTCCAGAGATTTCCCTTCAGGTTTCCTAAGTGGGACAGGGGCATTAATATCCGGGGCTGCTGATCAGTGTGGACTCGATGGGCCGAAAGGCCTGTTTCCATGCTGTATCTCCAAACTAGACTAAAAGCTGACTCTCTCTGTCTCTCTACAGATGCTGCCTGGCCATGTTTTTTCTGTATTATTTCATGTGTAGTTTTAGGTGTATCTCCAAACTAAACTACTAGGAAACTAACTCAGAATGCTGACCTTACTTCAGCATTCATCTAAGGCCTTGTTAGATGCTTCACGCGAAGGAGAAATCTCTTTGCTTATTCACCTTCACAAAGTTCATAATAATCATTGCAGATGTAGGTTAGGTAGAGGAGATTTACCAATGTGATAATGAGCAAGGTGAACTTCAGCTATGTGAAGCGGCTGAAGAACTGGGGATCTTCGCTTTAGAATAGAGAAGACCTGCGTGTAGGAAGGAACTGCAGATGCTGGTTTAAACTGAAGATAGACACAAAAAGCTGGAGTAACTCAGCGGGACAGGCAGCATCTCTGGAGTGAAGGAATGTGTGATGTTTCAGGTCGAGACTTCTGAAGAAGGGTCTCGAGTTGACCCGAAACGTCACCCATTCCTTCTCTCCAGAGATGTTGCCTGTGTGGACTCGGTGGGCCGAAGGGCCTGTTTCTTTTTTTAATTTTTATTTATTATTAGTAGTACATAATAAACACATTTTATTTGTGGCAGTCATACCTTGTTGATATTGTCAATATTATCACTTATTTAACAGTTCTACTTCTATAAATGTTTTTATTTTTTATATAGATAGAAAATAATAGAGAACGAGAGAGAAAAAACAAAATAAAACAAGAAGTTATAATAAAAAAGAATGGAATAATTAACAAATAATACAACATTGGAGATATGTTCGTAAATTATAAAATAATAAAACTCTTCATCTAATCCTTAATTCGGGTTTCAGTCAGGTTCTCGTGCCGAACCAGTTTGCCCCTTCAGATAATCAATAAATGATTGGCCCTGTTTCCATGCTCATCTGCTGTTACTGCAGCTTTTTGTGTCTCGAGGGCCTGTCCCACTTGGCTGTCATTTACGTGACAGGCTTTAGTGACTGCCGCGCGACGGTCGTGTGTGTCATCATGCGTCCGCACAGCCGTCTGGAGCACGTGACGTCATTTGAAGATGGACACAAAATGCAGGAGTCTGAAATTCAGTCTCGACCCGAAACGTCACCCATCGCTTCTCTCCAGAGATGCTGCCGGTCCCGCTGAGTTACTCCAGCATTTTGTGTCTATCTCCAATCGTCTTGGCCCTGTTCTGGGAGTAGGAGTGGGGGCGGATCCGGATCCGCAACGGCCGTGAGCCCCAGGCCGAGCTCGGCGATCGTTGCCTGTCATTTACGCCACAGGCCGGTGGCGCGCGAAGATTTCGTGCAGAGCAAAAATCCTGGAGCGCTGCGCAACTCCACACTCCTCCACGCCACTCCATGCGCCCGTCCCCGCGCAACCCACACACTACCCACACGCTGCCAGGTCGCGTAAATGGCGCGCAAATGACGGCCAAGTGTGGGACAGGCCCTTAAGGCTTGTGTGGACTTTGATAGGGAGGTTTGACATCATGCCAGACTGTTTACCCCTATCAGGAAGATGGATAAGCAGAGGACACAGATTCAAGGTAACAGCAAAGTCAACCAGCAGCTATGATGATGTGACTTTACTAATGCACAAATGTTGCAAATTAAAAAGGTGGTGGAAGCAGCTTCAATCGTGCTTTTCAAAAAGGAAAGGAACACATATTTGCAATGAAAAGATTGGCCGGGTTCCACGGGAAGTGGGACTAATTGTTTAGAAGATCTACTGTGGGTACAATTAACCAACTGGTTTCCTCTCGGTGCTCCAAGATGCCGTGATCACATGTACAATCATTGCTTAACTGGCAAATACAAAGAATAATACCCCAGACTTTTCATTTCCTAAACCATGAGAACATTGCCTATTTTTTCCCACATCCCTTCAAAGAAACGAGGACACAAATACTTTGTTGCTAATGGTGAGAAAGGCACCTACCCTGTGAAAATTGTGCAAATGAAGCCCACTGAATAATTTTATGTTTATGGAACCCAGCTGATTCGAAAATTGCTCACTGTAGGTGGAAATTGACAGCTAGGGAAGCAATTTCCTTACACAGCCAAAGATGTGAATTAGTTCGGAGACAAAAATGATTGGGAACTGACTCTGAAGCTTTTCTGCTGTGACTTTTTGTGAAGTGAAGATGACTTTTCAAAGATTATCCTAATGCTTTCTGTCACCGGATGATTGAAAAGTGCAAAGTTATTGGCTGCACAAAGATATTATAAGATCGAAATGTTAGTTTCCCTTCGTTGTTATGTACCTCGGGAGCTGGGAAGAAGGACACAATATTACAAAGGGTTACGTTTATAGAAAAGCTCCAAAGAGTGATGCGATTAATAAATAACTTTGAAAGGAGAAGCGTCGAAATTCACCAAATACCTCTTCAGTGCCGTTTCTTTCTTGAATATCTTTGAGGAACATCATTCATCTCGCCTGGTGTATTCTTGCTGACATAACCAGGGATAATTCCTTATCCACGCCGCTAATCTCATTTGTGAATGACTGCAGGCTATTTTTTTGCCTCCGTTCTCCGATCCACATACCAGGTGTAAATATGCTTCTTGATCTCATGTGTCGGAAAGAACTGCAGATGCTGGCTTAAATCGAAGATAGACACAAAATGCTGGAGTAACTCTGGAGGGACAGGCAGCATCTCTGGAGAGAAGGAATGGGTGATGTTTCGGGTCAAGACCCATCTTCAATCTGAAGCATTTTGTGTCTATCTTCGGTATGAACATTAGGTTTGGTTCCTGATTACTTTCTGACTACCCGATCCTGACTCCGAGGGCTGTCTGTGTGGAGTTTGCATGTTCTCCCTGTGATCGCCTGGGTTTCCCCTGGGTGCCCTGGTTTCCTCTCACACTCCAAAGACGTACTGCTTTGTAAGTCAATTGGCTTCTGTAAATTGTCTCCAGTGTGTAGGCCCGAACTACTGTACAGGTGATCGCTGGTCAGCGTGGACTCGATGGGCCAAAGGGCCTGTTTCCATGCTGTATCTCTGAAGTCTAAGGTAAAGCAAAGTAAATTAAATTCTCCATTTTCAACTAAACTCCCCACCCCACATCATCCCCACCCAATGCACACACTTTTCTTTCATTACCCCATTACCCCAGCTCAGTCTGAAGAAGGGACTCGATCCGAAACGTCACCCATTCCTTCTATCCAGAGACGCTAACTGTCCCGCTGAGTTACTCCAGTATTTTGTGTCTATCTTCGGTGTAAACCAGCATCTGCAGTTCCTTCCTACACATCCTATTCCTCCTTGTTCTGCTCATCTCCCACCACTCCCTACTCCGAAGTCCCATATTTTCTCTTTTCCCCCCTTCTTCCCTCTCTGCCTTGTCCATTCCACCCATATCCCCACCTCTGGCTTTACATTCCGCTCATCTCGCACTCTTTTGTCTCCATTTCACCTTTAGCTTTTGTTCCTATCTCCACCTATCTGCCAATTATCCCTCCCTTACCTGAATGCACCTGTCATTTGTCCAACCCCCTACCTCTCTTCACCAGCTTTCTGCCTTTACTCCATCAATCCGAAGAAGAGTCCTGAGCCGAAATGTCTCCGATCCAATTCCTTCCAATAGATGCTGCCTGACCTGCTGAGTTCCTCCAGCACTTAGTTTCTTACCAAGGATCCCAGCATCTGCGGTCTTTTGCGTCTCAGTGGGCGGGGAATGAAAGGACACCTGTACGGTTGTGTTCGTGCTTAGTTCGAGGACATAATGATGAATATCTCAGTCCACTGACAAGCACAGCCACAGTGACAGTATAAATAATTAAATAGTGCTACCTGCCTCAGGCACTGTGGCTCCATCCAAGCTTCCTTTGCCACCATTTTATCATCGCTCAGATGAGGCATTATGTCCCTGTCTGCCCTCTAAAGCTGACATTAAAATCCCTCTACAATGTCTCGATAAAGAGCAAGCGAGCTGGCTGGAGTCAATATTTATTGCCGACTCATAAACACTATAAAACCCAGATCACTGGGCTTTATACCTTCTTGCTGTGTGTAAATTAATCGATGCATTTCCAACATTACAACAATAACATTGTGATTACAATAATAATGATAACAATGATAACAACTAAGGGATACTGAGTTGGATGATCAGCCATGATCATATTGAATGGCGGTGCAGGCTCGAAGGGCCGAATGGCCTACTCCTGCACCTAATTTCTCTGTTCTATGTTTCTATGTTTCTAAACTCCTCACTCCACATGTCATCCCCAACCAATGCACACACTTTTCTCTCATTACCCCATTACCCCGGCTCAGTCTGAAGAAGGGTCTCGATCTGAAACGTCACACATTCCTTCGCTCCAGAGATGCTGCCTGTCCCGCTGAGTTACTCCAGCATTTTGTGTCTATCTACCTGATCTTAGTCAGGTAGATAGACACAATGGTAAGACCATTTAAAGAAAGAAAGGAAAAAGAAGGAGGAGGAGCCCGAGGGCTGAGGGAGAGGTAGGAAGGGGAGGAGACAGCAAGGGTTAACAGAATTGGGAGAATTTATTGTTCATGCCAAGAGGATGCAGACTCCCCATGGCAGAATATGAGGTGCTGTTCCTCCAACTTGGGGTGTTGCTCACTCTGGCCATGGGCAGAGAGGTCGGATACAGAATGGGAGGGGGAGTTGAAGTGCTGAGCCTCCGAGAGGTCGGGTTGGTTATTGCGGACCGAGCGGAGGTGTTCGGCGAAACGATCGCCAAGCCTCCGCTTGGTCTCACCGATATAGATCCAGAGCAACGGATGCAATAGTTGAGGTTGGAGGAGGTGCAAGTGAACCTCTGTCGGACCTGGAACGACTGCTTGGGTCCTTGAATGGAGTGGAGGGGGGAGGTGAAGCGACAAGTGTAGCATCTCTTGCGGTTGCAAGGGGAAGTGCCAGGGTGGTTTGTTCACTCAATGATGTTGTCAGCCTTTTTGTTTTTATTTTATTTTTAATTTTTATTAGAAGCGAATACATATTATGGTAAAAAAACATTTCATATGAATCATTCATACATTATTAATATTATCAATTGTGGCTTCATTCTGCTTCTAATTTTTTTAAATATAGATAGAAAGTAGGAAAGAAAGAAAGGAAAAAAAATACAAATGTCAAGATTTAAAAAAAAGAATGGAATGATTTACTAATAATACATCATTGGAGATAGGTTCGAAGATTATAAAGTATAACAAAGTTTCAGTTAGGTTCCGTGCCGTGTCGAACCAATCTATCCCTTCAAATAATCAATGAATGAAGACCATATTCTAATACAAAGTTCTTGTTTGTCCATTAAGACAAATCTAATTCTTTCCAGGTGTTGGGTCTCCGACATTTCCATAGTCCACATTTTAATTGTGGGGTTTATAGGGCCTTTCCAAAATTTTAATATTAATTTCTTCCCAGTTATTATACTGTAGTCTAGAAAGTTTCTTTGGCTTGTTGTGTGTTAGACTTTGTTCTGATATTCCAAGTATTATCAGTTTTGAGTCGGGGTCCAATTTAGCATTAACAACTTCAGAAATTATTCTAAAAATATCAATCCAGAAATTTTTGATTTTTATACAATTTGCAAAAGTATGTGTTAAGTTAGCCTCTAGATGCTGACATTTATCGCAGATAGGAGAGACATGTGAGGAAATTCTATTTAGTTTTACTTTAGAGTAGTGTAATCTGTGTAAAACTTTAAATTGTATTAAAGCATGTCTGGCATTTAGCAAACATTGATGTGTATATTGTAGACTTTCGTCCCAAATATCTTTCGTTATAGGTTGGCCTAATTCATTTTCCCATGTATGTCTATATGATTCCATCGATGGGACCTCACTATCTAAGAGGGTATTATAAATATAAGTTGTTAATTTTTCTGTATTAGGATGTTTATTCAAACATTCATCAAGGATTTCTGGTTCCCTACTCCTATAATCTTGTGTATTAGATTTAACATAATCTCTAAGTTGTAAATATCTAGAAAAGTTATTTGGGTATAGTCCATAAATCTGTTGTATCTCCGGAAATGAAAGAAAAATTCCGTTCTTATAAAGATGTCCCATCTTTTTAATTCCGTGATTTTTCCATTGTGTGAAACCTTTATCCAATATGGAAGGTTTAACTAAAGGATTGTTTACAATGGGGAAACAGAGTGATATATTATCCAATTTTAGGGCCTTTTTTAATTGTTTCCAGATTCGTGTACCACTATGTATTATAGGGTTTTCCCTATAGGTTTTTTTGTGCAATTTTGTGGGCGCAAACAGAATCGAACCAATTGTCAGCCTTTTTGAAGCAGCGCCTCCTTTAGATCCCTTACGGGCCTGTCCCACTTGGGCGTTATTTCCGCGTCACGCAGGTGGCACGTGAAGATTTTGTGAATCCCAAAATCCTCAGGCGCCGCGCGTGTCACTGCCTACGCCACCACGCCTCATCACACCTCACCACGCGCCATGCACGCATAATGCACGGCATGCGCGCATCATGTGCATGTCATGACGCGCAAATGAAGTTGCGTAAATGACTCACAAATGGCGCCCAAGTGGGACAGGCCCTTTACAATTCTCAGCGGAATATGAGGTGCTGTTCCTCCAGTTTGCGTTTGGTCTCACCGTGACATTAGAGGAAGCTGAGGACATAGTGTGGGAAGAGGGGGGATGAGTTAGATACAACATCTCGTAGTTAGTGCATTGGATCTGGATGGTGCACACTGCAGATGGTGCTGCTTTTAACTCGGGTGTGAAACACAAATTAAGCTGACCAGCAAGTCCTTGATGGTGAAGATAGACACAAAAGGCTGGAGTATCTCAGCAGGTCAGGCAGCATTTCTGGTGAAAATAGGTGATAGGTGAAAATAGGTGAAAATCTAGTGGGCGGGCGCGACTCACGTTGCAGCGGCCCCTACAGCCTGTCTGTCTTTTTTTTATTTTTTGTCTAGTTAAATGTAGTTGTTCGTGTTTTTTTTTGTATTGTTTGTAACTGTGTATATGTGGGGGGTGGGGGGGGGGGAAGAGGGGGAAACTTTTAAATCTCTTCCCTGCACGGGAGACCCGACTTTTTCCCTGTCGGGTGTCCGTTGTTGTTGGGGCCTAGCACCGTGGAGCGGCCTCCGACCGAGACGACCTGGGTGCTCCATTCACGGAGCTGCGGACTCACCGTCATGGGGCTGGCTGGCCTCGGAGCGTGGGGAGCGGTGGTGGCTCGCCGCTGCGGCCCGACTCTGGAGCTTCAGCTCCAGCTGCAGACCGGTGGACTATCGGGAGCTCGCGGGTCCGGGTGGGAGACCGCTCTCCGGAGCTCCCGCAACACAACATCTCCAGCTCGTGTCGCGGGGTTGGAGCGACCTGGAGCGGGGCCGTACATCGCCCGGCGCGGCTTTCATTGCCGCGGGACATTCCAGCGCCCGCCGGGGGCTCCAACTGTGACCTTTGGGCCTGTACATCGCCCGGCGCTACCTCAAAGGCCGTGGAACTTAACACCGCCCGCCTGCAGCTTCGACCTCGGGAGTGAGATGGTGCGGGGGAGAGAGAAGACTTTGCCTTCCATCACAGTGAGGATGAGATTCACTGTGATGGATGTTTGTGTGAATTGAATTGTCTGTGTATTTTTTTTTTTATGATTTATGTATGGCATGTAGAAACGGAGTTTCGTTCGAGCCTCTCTGAGGTTCGAATGACAAATAATAAAATCAAATCAAATCAAATCAAACGTTTCGGGTCTAGGCCCTTCTTTAGATTGGGAGTAAGGGGAGGGGGAAACGAGAGATATGAAAAGGTACATAGAATTAATGAAAGGTATGCAAAAGGACAAATCAAAGCCTGCAGTGATGATCAAGGGAATGTGGAGCCCACAATGGTCCGTTGCTGGCTGTGGAGAAGGTGATAACGAGTGATACAAACGTTGAAACTCAGCAGGATGACAGTGAAACTTGTACGACGACTAGGGTGGGGGAGGAACAGAGAGAGAAGGGATGCAAGGATTACTTGAAGTTAGAGAGTTGGAAGGAACTGCTGGTTTATTAGGAAGGAATAATTGTGTCTATCTTCAGTATAAGCCAGCATCTGCAGTTCCTTCCTACACATAAATCGCTGATAGTATTGAGCTCCTTGTTGGAGATGCACTCAGCCAGGCAAGCTCTCTATCATACCCCTTCCTTCTCTCACCAGTTATTAACCAACACTGACTCCCTCGCCCACATCTCACCCCATACCTACCTCTGCTGTTCGACAGTTTCCCACTTTATGGTCCATTGAATAAATGTGCATCAACTTCACTCTTTCTCCCACACAAGCCAGTCAGTGAATCCAGTTCAAAGCATTCGCAGGAAAATATCCTCGCTGGATGCTCATACTTTTGTGTTGCAGCAACTTCCACAATGTACCAAAGAAGTATCAATTGTGGATGTAATTTGGAAGGTGATAAAACTAGGCAAGCATTATAACACAAAGAACTATATTGATTTTCACAGGCCTCCTTTTCAGAAAGCGAGCTGAAGTACAAGGGATCAAAAGGCTAAAACAGAGCGTCTCTCTCTCTCTCTCTCTCTCTATCTCTCTCTCTATCTCTATCTCTCTCTCTATCTCTCTCTGTCTCTCTCTCTCTATCTCTCTTTTTTTTTTTTTTTTTTTTTTTTTCATTTCAAAAACTTTATTCAACACAAATCATAAAATACAACACATCAAAACACAATCAAAAATCACACTATAATGAACAGATCATTGTAGTACAGCAGTACATTCATTTATAATCGCCTCAACCCCACGCGGCGACCAGCGCTGACGGAAGGCCTCCAGAGTCCCCGTGAACACCGCGTGTTCCCTCTCCAGGGACACACGTGCACGGACGTAGGCCCGAAAGAGGGGCAGGCAGCCGACTCTCGCCAGACCGTCGACCGCCCGCTGCCTGGACCCACGAATGGCCATCTTGGCCAGGCCAAGGAGCAAACCGACAGGTAAGTCCCCCCCCCACACTCGGCTCTCCCCACTCCCCGCCTTGTGTCCAAACACCAGGATTGTGGGGCTAAAATGCAGCCAGAACTTGAGGAACAACCCCTTCAGATATTGGTACAGGGGCAGTAACCTCACACACTCCACATACACATGGAATACGGTCTCCTCCTCTCCGCAGAAAATACATGCGGCAGACGAGCCCGTGAACCGACTCAAAAGTTTATTACAAACCACCGCTCCATGCAGCACTCTCCACCCCAGGTCCCCAATATAAAGGGGTACAACTCCCTTATAGAAGGACCCCCACTGGGGCCCCCCGCCGCCTACGGATGGTAACACCGTCCTCCATGGTGAGTCAGGACGGGAGACGAAGGCACGGTGGTTCAGAATGTGCAGGAGCATCCTGTACAGTGCGCGTCTCCTTGCATCACAAAATGGCATGCTGGTCATCTCAGAAAGGCAGCTCAGATTATGCGGAGCCGGAGGCCGAGAAATATCCCGAAGCCTAGGCCCGATGAGCAGATCTGACGGAGCAGGGGTAAGCTCTATCTGAACCACTCTAGGCCCGCGCCTCTCCTCGACAACCACCATGACAGGATGAGGACCAGCCACACCCGCAGCCACAACATCCCCCTCTCCTCGTGGAACAACACTCTGGCTGAACACCACCAAATTCCTCACTCTTAACACATCCCTATAGAAAACAGGCAAGCCCCTTAGAGCGGGTCGACTGACACCCGCCACCGGGAGCCGCGAGACCCCCCTTAGGCAACGACCCTGACGAAAAAAAATACGTGGCCAGAGCGTGCCATCTGGGAGGGTTCTCTACATACATGTATCTCCGCAGAGTCCTGAGACGGAGAGCCGCCACCTGGGTGCGCACGCACACCAAGGACTGGCCGCCCTCCTCTAACGGAAGACTCAGGACCGCCGCGGAAATCCAATGCTTCCTATGTCCCCAAAAGAAATCCACCAGCTTCTTCTGTATAGCAGTTACAAATATAGAGGGCGGGACAAGAGTAGCCAGCCGGTACCATAACATAGAGGCCACCAGCTGGTTTATGACCAGCACCCTCCCCCGAAAGGAGAGAACTCCAAGCAGGCCTGACCAGCGCCCCAGCCGAGCAACCACCTTCGTCTCCAACTCTTGCCAGTTTGCCGGCCAAACATCCTCAGTGGGACTCAGGTACACCCCCAGATAGAGGAGGTGCGTGGTACTCCACGCATACAATGCCATCTCCTCCGGCAGGGAGTCTACCCGCCACTGACCCACCAAAAGTCCAGAGCACTTACTCCAGTTAATCCTAGCAGAAGATGCAGCCGAGAATATCTCCTGGCAGTCACGCATCCTCCGCAGGTCACCAGGATCAGTGAACATAAGAAGTACGTCATCGGCATACGCCGATAGAATCACCTCAACCCGCGGGCCAGGTAGGGCCAGGCCTGTCAACCTCCTCCGAAGAAGACACAGGAACGGCTCCACACAGACCGAATACAACTGGCCCGACATAGGGCACCCCTGGCGGACCCCCCTCCCAAAATGAAAAGGAGATAGCACCGCGCCATTAACCTTTACAAGACACTCCGCAGCAGCGTACAAAAGCCGGACCCGGGCCACGAAGTGTGGTCCAAACCCAAACGCTTGCAACGTCCCAAATAGGTATTCATGCTCTACCCTATCAAAAGCCTTCTCCTGATCAAGAGACAGAAAAGCAGCTGACTCACCAGTACCCTGGACTAAATGAATCAGGTCCCTAACCAGGTGGATGTTATCCTGGATGGACCGGCCAGGGACTGTATAAGATTGATCAGGATGAATCACTTGATGCAGCACGGAGCCCAGGCGATTTGCCATTGCCCGTGCAAAAATTTTATATTCTGTGCAAAGGAGAGAGACTGGACGCCAATTCTTCAACAAACGGAGTTCGCCCTTCTTAGGCAGCAAGACAACAACCGTCCTACGCCACGAGAGAGGCATCACTCCAGTCGCCAGACTCTCCCCCAAAACCAACATATAGTCACCCCCTAGGACGTCCCAGAATGCTCTAACAAACTCCACCGTCAACCCATCCAGCCCGGGGGACTTACCCCTCCTGAGCTGATGCAAGGCGCGAGTCAACTCCTCCAAAGATAAGGGGCCATCAAGAAGATCAGCCTCCCCCCTATCTACGGTCGGTAGACCCTCCCACAGATCTCGCTGAGCCTCCACACTGAATCCTTCCGCAGAGAACAGGGTCCCATAAAAGGACCTAACCAAGGCATTAATCCTCTCTGGATCAGTGACAGAGGAGCCGTCATCTGCAAGCAACTCCACGAGCTGTTTTCGAGCTCCGCGCCCCTTCTCCAAAGAGAAAAAGAAAGGCGACGCTCGGTCCAGCTCATGCAGCATCTGGACCCGAGACCTCACATAAGCGCCTCGAGATCGCTCAAGCAGCAGACTCCTCAAAACCTCCTTCTTCCTCTGAAACTCTCCCCATTCGCTGGAGTCTTCACCAAACTGACCCAGGCGAGACTCAGCGTCCTGTATCTCCCTCTCCAGCTTCTCGACCGCTGAGTCCCGCCTCCCAGTCGACCCCCATGTATATTCCTTACAAAAGAGACGGATGTGAGCTTTACCCACATCCCACCACTGCCTAAGGGAAGAGAAGCACCTCTGCCTCTCTCTCCACTTCACCCAAAACCGAGTGAATGACTCCCGGAAACACCGATCCTCCAGCAGCCTGTTGTTAAAGTGCCAGTACGCGGACCCAGCCCGAGCGCACGCTGGATTGAAATCCACACGCACCAGACAATGGTCCGAGCACGGCACCAGCCGCATTGAGGCCGCTGAGACACGGGAAACAAACGCTCGGGAAATATAAAACCGATCAATGCGGGAACCACCGCCCTCAGACCTCCGCGAAAAAGCAGTGGAATCAGGGTGAAGGTCCCTCCAAACATCAACCAACTCAAAGGAGTCAATCAAGCCTCTCAGCTTCTTCGCTACAGCAGGCGCACACTGAGTACCAGAACGGTCCCGCACCTCAAGTGTGCAATTAAAGTCCCCACCAAGGAAGACACACTCTCCCCTATCAATAGTGCCCAACAGAGCATTCACCTCCCGAAGCAGGCCGGCCTGCATCGTGCCGGAGCTAGGGGCATACACGTTAATGAAATGCAACGGCATGCCATCCAGGCTCACGGCCAGATGGAGCAAACGTCCTGGCACCACTTCCTGCACTTTTAAAATGCTTGGCAGAAAATTTGGGGCCAACAGAAAAGCCACCCCACTCGAATTTGAGCTGAGATGGCTCATATAAACCCTCCCTTCCCACTCCAGTTGCCAGGTAGGTTCATCACTAGCAACGGTATGTGTCTCTTGCAGATAACAAACTGCAAATCTCCCCTCCCTTAGGGCTGATAAGAGCTGAAATCTTCGAAAACTCGCTCTACTCCCATTTAAATTTAATGTAGCTACTGTGAATGTGTAGACACATTAGATTGTGACCCTCACACTCCCTGTAGTCACAGGAGGTCCTTTTCTGAGGACCTTCAACAAACCCCAAAACTGCCCCAAATCCGAGTCAGAAAGACCACTATCCTTGTTACTAAGGATAGCCTCGAGACTCTCCCGCACATCTTGCCAAACCTCCCATCTCCTTGTAACGGCCCACCATAATGTTTTGGGAGCACGACTTATTTTTAAGAACTCTCGCACCTCAACAATAAGCTTCGCCTCAGACACGGCCTTGGAGTCTGGGCTCTCAGCCAACCCGCTCGCACCTGAATCAACAACCTCAGAAAGACCAGAACTGTCTGACACATCACACTCTGAGCCCCCCCCACTGGCCGCATCGCTATCCTCCTCCACAGCCATGACACGACCACCCGGATCAATGCTGGGGGTGGGTCCCAACACCCCTACCTGAGACTCGCAGCCCTCTGAATGGCTGGGCTCCTGCACGCTACCATCACCCTCCTCCTCTGGGCCTGGGGAAGCAACAACAAGAGGCATCCCCAGGGCCTGTGGAACACTGGCACCCTCGGAGTCTGAAAGAGGATCACGTCCCATAACAGCCCTGACCTCCACATCATCCAGAGTGCCCTCTCCACAGGCATCACCCAGAGAATCACCACCTGCCATTAACCTCACCCCAGACAACTCATCCGGTGAGGCATCCCGCCCCCCAGCACCTCCACTGGCACTGATATGGAGCACAGACTTGAACGACAACACCCCCGAAACTCCCCCCTCAGCCTGACTCTGCACATCCCCCGTCACAGAGGGCACACTACCAGAGGAGCCAACCACGTCACCTACCGTGCTAGCACCCTCAGTAGGCCTCTGAAACGAGGGGACCTCATCCGACCCAGAGGGTACACACCCAAGGGAGCTAACCACAGCATCCGCCGAGATAACTCCCTCAGAGGGCCCCTGAGATGAAGGGACAGACTCCCGCCCAGTGGACACAACTCCACCGGAATCAACTTCAGCACCCAGTCCGGTGACACCCGCTGTAGATCCATGAAGAGAAGGCCCAACCACCGACCCAGAAGACACCGGGTCAAGACCACTTTCAGCCACCTCAGTGGTGGAAAGCCCGGAGAAAGACATCCCCTTCGCTCTGGACCCACGCCCTTCCTCCTCTTCACCAGGCAAATGCCTCCTTTTAGTCCCACTCGCATGCGGAGGTGCGGTAACCTCCATAAGGGAAGGGTCATCCGCCTCCACATTACCCCCAACCACTTTGCCTCCCACACGTTTAGACTTCTTTCCCCCCTTCCGAGCCACCACAACTCCCCCCTGGGCCCCAGCAGGTGCAGTCTGCACCACACTGGCGCTAAACTCACCCGATTGCACTTTCTTCGCTCGGGCAGCCCTATCCCTCTCCTTCTTCTTATTATGCTTCCCCTGCTTCTCCCAAAACCCCCCCTCAACACTCCCCTCCTCCTGCGCCCCACCTCCATCCACCGCCACAGGCGCAAGACGTAGGGGACGTGGGGGGCTTGGGCTCTCACTGCCCAGGGTCCCCAAAGCGGAACCTCTGGACCCAGAAGGCTTAGCACTGCCGCCCCGGGTCACCAAGGCAGAACTGGCAACCTCAGCCGGGTCAGCAGTACCACCCCGCGCCGCTGAGGTTTGACCAGCCACCCCAGATGGGCCAGCAGCGCTTTCCTGGGCCACTGCACTAGAACCTCTAGCAGTGCCCCCGCGAAAAAGACACTCCCTACGGAGATGTCCAAATTCGCCGCACGCATGACACCGTGCCTTTCCCCAACTCCAACGCACGGTTCTGGGTACACCCTTATGCACCACCTCAAAACTCCCCTCGGCACCATCCCCCTCACCCACCTTCATGAACACCCTCCTCTTGAAACTGAAGACCCCTTTTTCCTCCGGGTCCCCCCCGGGATGCAAGAGACGAAAACATTTAGACCGCACCTCCCCGAACTTGGACAGGTGTGGAATAAGCACTGCATCCGAAAAATAAGTGGGGCAGCTCCGCAGGAGAACCGGTCTCACCCTGGATACCCACGGATCCACCTGTACGTGGACCCCCCCCACTGAGATCCCCTCCTCCAACGCTCGGGCCACACACTCCCGGGTCTTAAGTATCATCTCCACCTTTCCCCTTTCGAGCTCAGAAGAGACAATAGCCCCCCTCCCAAGAAGTTCATTCATGGCCTTCGTAATTACCCCCCTCGACATCATAGGCCCAGTTTGAACAGAAATACCAAAACTGTCCCCATCCAAGTCAACATGAGGCTCAAGTTCAGATGGCCTCGCACCCGCCACTGATGCCGTCGCTGCGTAGGTCCGGACCTTCGGCCGCGCCCCTTCCATCGCCATCCTCACAGAGGCACAAACCAGCTCCAAGCCCCTCAGCAGCACAGCTCCAAATTAAGTCCCAGAGACAGTCACAGTCAAAGACAGGCAGCAGAAAACAGAAACCTCCAGCTGAAGCAGGAAAGTCCCCAGGTTCGTCCACAGCCAAGAGCAGCTTACGGGAAACTCGATCCCAGTCGCGCTGGACGCAAAAGTACCTTCTTCACATTAAGCCAGGCAGCCGCACTGACAAAATGACTTTAGGGCAGAGAAGCGGAGCCAAAAACGACAAAGACACCGCACAACTTCAGCCCACTGAGATCACAGGCACTCTTGGCAATCCGCCAACGCCAACCGCACCCTCGACAATGTGGAGAAACTCAGGAATCTTCACACAGATGGAGGCTCCCCAGACCAGAGAAAAGCTTCAACAGCCCAACAATAAGTTGAACTATGAAGCCCCCCTGGGTCTGTGCCCTCTCCAACGGCAAAATCCTGGAAAGGCTGCTCCAATCCTTCTCAACTGCAGAGCTGAGAAGAAAACACGACCTCTCTCTCTCTCTCTCTCTCTCTCTCTCTCTCTCTCTATCTCTATCTCTCTCTCTATCTCTCTCTGTCTCTCTCTCTCTATCTCTCTATCTCTGTATCTCTCCCTCTCTCTCCCTCTCCCTCTCCCTCTATCTCTATCTCTATCTCTATCTCTATCTCTCTCTCTGTATCTCTCCCTCTCTCCGCTACCTCTCCTCCCTCTGTCTCTCTCCCTCTCTCCCTCTCTCTCTCCCTCTCTCCCTCTCTCCCTCTCTCCCTCTCTCCCTCTCTCTCTCCCTCTCTCCCTCTCTCTCTCCTCTCTCCCTCTCTCCCTCTCTCCCTCTCTCTCTCCCTCTCTCTCTCCCTCTCTCCCTCTCTCTCTCCCTCTCTCCCTCTTTCCCTCTCTTTCTCTCTCTCTCACACTCTCTCTCTCCCTCTCTCTCTGTACATCGCCATTCCTTTCTTTCCCCCCTCGCTCCCTCTCATCTCAGATTTGTATATTGTCACACACACCGAGGTGCAATGAAATTCCTTGATCACATGAGGCTCCCAGTGCAAATGGTTATGTATTAATGATAAGTAAATCAATAAATACCACACTGAGTGCAAAGCAACAGGAACTGTGCAAAACCTGTCTGGCACAAAATAATATTAAAGTACAAAATGGAACAACAGCACGAGGTAGTGTTCAGAGTAATGGTTTGTGGCAGCATCTCTGGGAAAGGGGTGTGAAAGAGGTGATTAGTTCAGCATCCGGACACTCTCACTCTCCAGGTGGTTCAGGGCAGAATGTAGCAAGATAGATGGCACTCGCCACAAACTGGAGGGGGCTCTAGACTGTCTGTAATAAAGGCAAAGCTTACAGAATTATGAAAGGCATAGATAGAGTGAATGTGGAAAGGATGTCTAGGACAAGAGGTCATACGATACCATACGATATGAAACACTATGATACGATATGATATGATACAATGGAACTTAATTTATCCCAGGAGGGAAACATAGCCTCAGAATTAAAGGCCGCTCGTTTAGAAAGGAGGTGAGGAGGAACTTCTTTAGTCAGAGGGCAGTTAATCTGTGGAACTCATTGCCACAGAGCGCTGTGGAGGCCAAGTCAGTGGATATTTGTAAGGCAGAGATAAACAACATTTTGATTAGAAGGGTTACGGGGAGACGGCAGGAAAATGGGATTATGAGCCAGAGATCAGCGTTGATTGATTGGGAGAGTAGACCCGATGGGCTGAAAGGCCTAATTCTACTCCTATCACTTGTGAACGTAATTATGGGCCATCACTAATCTTTTGAAGCACTTCATGATAGTTGATTTGGATAAGTAAGAATGTCAAGGGTTATGGGGAGAAGGCAGGAGAATGGGGTTGAGAGCGAAGGATAAATTTGTCACGATCGAATGGCGGAGTAGACTTGATGGGCCGAATGATTAGATAGATAGATAGATAGATAGATAGATAGATAGATAGATAGATAGATAGATAGATAGATAGATAGATAGATAGATAGATAGATAGATAGATAGATAGATAGATAATCTTTATTGTCATTATAACATGTGAACATGTACAACAGAATTAAAATGCCAACCAGTCAGTGAACCATTCACACATTTCTAAAAGCTAACGATACGTAAGCATACACACACCACCATAAAATAAGCATAAACACGCAACCATACATTCTTCTGTCGATTTCACAATCCATTTGGTATGTAGCGCACCTGCGCTCATTTGGCGGCTACATTAAGTGTAGTTATTGCTGTGGGATAAAAACTGTTTTTTAGTCTGTTTGTCCTTGTCCTCATTGATCTTGTACCGTCTGCCTGACGGCAACAGTTCAAACAGGGAGTGGCCGGGGTGGGAAATGTCCTTTATAATGTTCTGGGATTTCTTGAGACAGTGGGAACTGTGTAGGTCCTCCAAAGTGAGGAGAGGGCAGCCGACAATCCTCTGGGCGTTGTCAATAGCCCCCTGGAACGCTTTCCTCTGGGCCGATGTACAGCTGGTGTACCACACGAATACACAGTATGTTAGGATGCTCTCTATGGAGCACCGATAAAAGGACAGCAGCAGTCTCTGTGTTCTCTGTGTGATGTTGTTCTTCCTGAGCACTCTCAGGAAGTGCAGTCTCTGCTGGACCATTTTCAGCAGCGCAGAGGTGTTCACGCTCCACGTCAGGTCCTCCTCAATGTGGATTCCCAGGAAACGGAAATCCGCCACCCTCTCCACACAGTCCCCTCTGATGATTAGTGGTGTAATGTCCGTTTTCTTCTTCCTGGAGTCTATTATGAGCTCCTTTGTTTTTGAGATGTTGAGGAGCAGGTTATTCTCTCCACACCACACTGTCAGCTGCTCCACCTCATCCCTGTAAGCGTACTCATACCCCCCCAGAGATGAGCCCCACCACCGTGGTGTCATCCGCAAATTTGACAATGGTGTTACTGTGATGGGCGGAGGTGCAGTCATGTGTGTAGATGGTGTAAAGCAGGGGGCTCAGCATGCAGCCCTGTGGAGAGCCGGTACTGAGGCTGAGGGCCGTGGATGTGTGATGGCCCATTCTGACTCTCTGGCTGCGACCCGACAGGAAGCTATTTATCCACATGCAGGTGGAGTGTGGAAGTCCCAGTTTGTCCACCAGTTTGTGGGGAAGGATGGTGTTAAAAGCAGAACTATAGTCCACAAAGAGCATCCGCACATAGCTCCCCCGCTGCTCCAGGTGGGACAGTGCAGCATGGAGGGCTGTGGCTACAGCGTCCTCTGTAGATCTATTCGCTCTGTACGCAAACTGGTGGGGGTCAAAGCTTCAGGGCAGGAGTGATGTGATGTGACCCCAGACCAGTTTTTCAAAGCACTTCATCACCACTGGTGTGAGTGCGACTGGCCAGTAGTCGTTGAGGCTGGAAATGTGGGGGGGTTTTGGCAAGGGGACTATGGTGGAGTTCTTCAGACAGGGTGGGACAGTGGACTGGGCCAGAGACTGGTTGAAGATCCTCGTGAAGACTGCAGCCAGCTGGTCTGCGCAGTCCTTCAGCACGCGTCCAGAGACGCTGTCGGGTCCAGTAGCCTTCCTTGGATTGATGGCCGGCAGCGTGCGCCTCACCTCATGCTCCTCTATCGTGAGGGTTAAGCTGCTGTGGACCATGTGGTGTGTTGTGGCCGTCTCGGGTGGCTCCACTTCAAAGCGAGCAAAGAAGAGGTTCAGCTCCTCTGCCAACGAGGCGTCACCCTCAGCAGCTCCAAGGTTTGTCTTGTAGTTGGTGAGATACTGGATCACCTGCCACACCTGCCTGCTGTTGTTACTGTCCAGGTGGTCCTCTATCTTCCTCCTGTAGTCTGACTTGGCCTCTCTGATGCCTCTCTTCAGGTTAGCTCAGGCCGTGCTGTATAAAGCCCTATCACCAGACCTAAAAGCAGTGTTCCTCTCTTTTAACAGCCGCTGGACCTCCCGGGTCATCCAGGGCTTCTGGTTGGGGTAGACACGGATGCGTTTGTCCACTGTGACAGTGTCCATGCAGTTTTTGTGTAATATTTTTTTATTTGAAGTAAACCGTTTACAATGTAAAGCTTACTTTATAAACTAACACCTTAATTCAATATTACTACAAATAACATATCAATACTTAATATCTTCTATTTTTTGGAAATAAAGAAAAGGATATATAAAAGAGAAAAGAAAAAAGAGTAAATAAAAAGGAATAAAAAATTCTTCCCACATACTTCAACCGTAAAAAAAAAAAAGAAAATTTGAAAAACAAAAATATTACATATATATAAACAAAAACTAAAGTCATTATACGAAATACTATTTCATTCAGAAATATCTCATTTATTAAATTTATTAAATGCACAATAATATCAAATATAAGTAAGTTATTCGCATCGGATCCGTAGGGTGTCCGTCAAGCCGTGATTCCAAGAATAGCTACTTCTCTAAATACTGTATATATGGAGACCATATCGATTCAAAAGAATTATACCTGTCCAAAAGGACAAATCTAATTCTTTCCAAATTCAACGTCTCCAACATCTCTGCTTTCCACATTTTAATTGTTGGGGATAATGTTCCCTTCCAAAATTTAAGTATCATTTTTTTCCCTATTATTAAACAGTAATCAAAAAAATTTCTTTGATTAACTGTGAGTACCAAATTTGGCTCCGGGATTCCGAATATTATTAATTTTGGGTCTGGGTCGAGTTCAACCTTAAGAACTTCCGAAATAACTTTAAAAATTTCAATCCAATAATAATTCAACCGTGGACACGTTACCAAACTATGTATTAAATTTGCTTCAAGATTCTTACATTTATCACAAATAGAGGAGAGACTAGGAAAGAAACTTTTTAATTTGGTTTTCGAGTAGTGTAATCTATATATAACTTTAAATTGTATCAGTGTATGTCTGGCATTCAAAGAACACCAATGTATTCTTTGTAAGCATTCTTCCCAAGTTTCTTTTGTTATAGGTAATCCAATTTCATTTTCCCATGCTTGACGATATGTTTCAGTTGTTGGGTTCTCTTTATCTAAAATAATATTGTATATATAAGCTATAAGCTTATCCGTATTTGGATGTAAATTAAACAGCTCATCTAATGAGCCTGGTTCTTTTTTTTTATAGTCTTGTGTGTTACATTTAATAAAATCTCTAATTTGTAAATACCTAAAATGGTGTTGTGAAGGTAATCCAAAAATATCTTGTAACTCTTCAAATAATAAAAAATTTCCATTTCTATAAAGGTGTCCTATCCTTTTAATTCCTGAATCCTCCCACAGTCTAAACCCCGCATCTAAGATTGAGGGTTTAAACAGTGGGTTATTCCTAATTGGTAACCTAAAAGAAAGATTATCCAGATATAGGGTCTTAACTATCTGTTTCCAAATACGCCTATTATTATGAATTATAGGGTTGTCCCTATAAGTCTTTTTTTGTACTTCCTTTGGTGCGAAAATAATCGACTCTATATTGAAAGGTAAACAGTCTTCCTTTTCCATTTTTAACCACATTGGTTCAACATCCATATTTACCCACCAAAAATTCATATTCTTAATCTGGACTGCCCAAAAGTAGTATAGAAAATTTGGAAGTGCCAGCCCTCCATTTATCTTAGACTTACATAAGTGTTTTTTACTTATTCTATGACTTTTGTAATCCCAGACAAAATTATTAACTATAGTATCAATTTTTTTTAAAAAACGTTTTGGGAGAAAAAAAGGAATTGCCTGAAATAAATATAACAATTGTGGTAAAAAAAATCATCTTTATAGCATTAATCCTACCGATCATAGATATAGGGAGTGTTTTCCAATATGAAATGTTTTTTTTAAGTTTCTCTAATAATTGATAATAATTAGCTTTAATTAATAATTTATAGGATTTAGACACATTGATTCCTAAATATTTAAATTTATCTGTAACTATTTTTAATGGGTATTTTTGTAGTATATTTACATTTATACCAGTTATAGGCATAATGTCACTTTTATTCCAATTAATCCTATATCCTGAAAATACGCTAAATTCATTTATAACATTGAATAACTTGGGAATACTACATTCCGGCTTAGTAATATAAATCAGAATATCATCTGCATATAAAGATATCTTATTATTTGTTGTGTCAGTATTATACCCATATATTTCGGGTTCTGATCTGATTCTTTCGGCCAGAGGTTCTATCACCAAAGCAAATAATAAAGGGGATAACGGACATCCCTGTCTGCATCCCCTAAAAAGTCTAAATTTAGGTGATAGTATTTGATTAGTTAAAATTCTTGCTGTAGGGTTAGAATATAATATTCTTACCCATTTACAAAATCCATCCCCCAGTTGATACTTTTCCATTATATTAAATAAATATGACCATTCCACCTGGTCGAATGCTTTTTCAGCATCCAACGATATAACTGCTAATTCAATATCTCTCCTTCTTCTCAAGTATATAATATTAAACAAGCGTCTAAGATTATGTGATGAGTAACGTTTTGGAATAAAACTGTCCATGCAGTTTTTAATGTAACATCGTACACTGTCCATGAACACCTCCAGGTCCTGGTGCTCAAACACATCCCAGTTGGTCCTGTCGAGGCAGTCCTGCAGCTGCTGAGATGCACCATCAGGCCAGATAGTGATGGTCTTTGTGATGGGAGGAGCGGTTTTCCTGAGGGGGCATATGCAGGAATTAAAAGCAGGGACATATGGTCCGACTGGCCCAGGTGTGGTCGTGGTCTAGCCCTGTAGCCCAGCTTGATGTTGGAGTAGACCTTGTCTAGTGTGTTAGCTCCTCTTGGAGCACATTTAACATGCTGGTAGAATTTGGGGAGCATTGCCTTCAAGTCCGCGTGATTAAAGTCCCCTGCTATGATGTGAACAGCGTCAGGATAAGTGCTCTGTTGACTGCTAGTGCTACTGTACAAATGTCCGATAGCCGAGTTAGCATTAGCATCCGGTGGGATGTACACAGCAGTTATCATGACGACAGTAAACTCTCTAGGGAGATACATGGGCCTGCATTTAACAGTCACATACTCCAGGTCCGGGGAGCAGTGACTGTGTACAATCACTGTGTTAATACACCAGTTGTACACACAGAGTCCTCCTCCTCTGCTCTTACTGGAGTCTCTTGTCCTGTCATGACGCTATGTGGTGTAGCCTGCTAGCTCGATAGCAGGATCGGGAATTAATGAATGAAGCCGGGTCTCCGTGGTCAACAGAATGCAGCTGTCCTTCACGGCATTGTTAGCTGCAGTCTGTAGCCTCAGTTCATACATCTTGTTAGTGAGGGATCTGGCATTCGTAAGAAACAGGCTGGGAAGCGATGGTTTGAGTGCCTCCGTAGCCCGTAATTCTGCTCCTACAACATATGAACTAATGAGTTAAAGCTACTGAGACAGCTAACTTTCTTTTTCTCGAGGACTGCTTCATGGAGGTTTCCTTGAAGCAAATGAGGATAGTAGATTATTGATGTGAGTGGTTTAAGATGTCAGCAAAGACTGTGGCCTGTTTATTGATACATATTTAGATCTCAGCCAGGGACTCAATCTGGGCCGGCCACTTTCCGTGTGGCCATCCTTCTTGAAAGCCTTGGATCTGGAGTTTAGAACAGAATGAATGTCACTGCTCATCCAAGTTTCTGGTTAGGATAGATTCCAAGTATCCTTGCCGGAACACAATATTCAATGCCCTTCTTGATGAAACCGGTGACAACTGGGGTCTGAAGAAGGATCTCGACCCCAAACATCACCCATTCCTTCTATCCAGAGATGCTGCCTGTCCCGCTGAGTTACATAGAAACATAGAAACATAGAAATTAGGTGCAGGAGTAGGCCATTCGGCCCTTCGAGCCTGCACCGCCATTCAATATGATCATGGCTGATCATCCAACTCAGTATCCCGTACCTGCCTTCTCTCCATACCCTCTGATCCCCTTAGCCACAAGGGCCACATCTAACTCCCTCTTAAATATAGCCAATGAACTGGCCTCAACTACCCTCTGTGGCAGAGAGTTCCAGAGACCCACCACTCTCTGTGTGAAAAGATTTCTTCTCATCTCGGTCCTAAAGGATTTCCCCCTTATCCTTAAGCTGTGACCCCTTGTCCTGGACCTCCCCAACATCGGGAACAATCTTCCTGCATCTAGCCTGTCCAACCCCTTAAGACAGGGGTTACTCCAGCATTGAATTCTCCAATTTTAAGTAACTACTAACTCTCCCCCCCCCCCCCCACCCCCTTTCATTCCCCCAATCTCTTTTCCCTCTACCTTCGGTATAAACCAGCATCTGCAGTTCTCCACGACACAACTAAGGTGTACACATCGTGGCTGAATGAAATGATCTTGATCGTGTTTCAGTCTCCTGACTCAAGGCAGTCTTGACGAAAATCCTCCAAGATCTTTGATTTTCTCCCACACCCTGAAGACATTCAGGTTTGTAGGTTAATTGGCTCGGTATAAATGTAAATCGTCCCCAGTGTGTGTAGGATAGTGTTAATGTGCGGGGATCGCTGGTCGGTGCGGACTTGGAGGGCCGAAGGGCCTACTTCCACGCTGAATCTCTAAAACTAAATATTAAAGCACAGAAATAGTCACCTCACTTGGGCTCCATCTTGGAAGCATTGCTGATGGTATTTGGGGAGTATATTTTGTGAAGTTAGCTTGAATGAAATTCTATCTCTCCCTCTTTCTCTAGTAACATATTCCATGGTGAGTCGACAAAAGCATCAGAGCCTCCGCGGATTCACCTGACTCCCACCCGATGTCTTTTGATGCCGCAGACCTGTTACAGCTCATTTCCCATGTTCATTTCCCCAGCACTCCGCTGATGGCCTGAACAATCTCCCCTGTAGCTGCATTTGGAAAATGATCAGGTCCATTTTCTTTCCCATCTGCTTTTCATACAAGATGAGTTTTCTCCCAGGGCAGAAGCTTTTAGTTGACACCAATTGACCTTTTTGCGTGCCGTAACTGCGTCAGCTTTCAGGAACTAGTTAGTCCCCAGCCCTGGTGTGGGCCGCACGTTTTGACATATTGATTAGCTGGTGCTGTGAAATAGATGAATTTACCTACTCCACACAAATTAGTCCTTTCCGCATTGATTGAGGGCAGCATTCACTGCACACTGGCCGTCCACAGAAGATCATTAAATGTTCCTCCCTCCATCCTCAGTCCTATCCTCAGTCCCTCTTCTCCCTCCCACCTATTTCTTCTTTTCCTTCTTCCCTTCTATTCTCTTTTTCTGCCTCCCACCTCCTCCCTTTTCCATTTCCTCTCTATTGTAGTGTGTCTTCCCCCCCCCCCTCCTCCCCACCGATAGCCTCTTCTTCCATCTTTCTTCCTTCTCCCCATTAAGGCCATCAGATCATATCACGTGGTAGGAGCAGAATTTGGCCATTCGGCCCATCAACTCCACTCCACCATTCAACCATGGCTGATCTATCTCTCCCTCCTAACCCCATTCTCCTGCCTTCTCCCCACAACTTCTGACACCCGCACTAATCAAGAATCTATCTATCTCTGTCTTAAAATTATCCACTGACTTGGCCTCCACAGCCTTCTGTGGTAAAGAATTCCAAAGATTCACCACCCTGTGACTAAAGACATTTCTCCTCATCCCCTTCCTAAAAGAATGTCCTTCAATTCTATGACCTAAGAACATCCTTTAATTCTAGACCTAGACTCTCCCACTTGTGTAAACATCCTCTCCACATCTACTCTATCCAAGCCTTTCACTATTCTGTATGTTTCAATGAGGTCCCCCCTCATTCTTCTAAACTCCAATAAGTATATCTGCTTGGGTATCTTACAACCCAATGGTATGAACGTTGAATTCGCCAATTTTAAGTAACTAACTCATCCCACCCCCCCCCCCCCCCACCAACCTTTCGATCCCCCAACCTTTTTTCCCTCTTCATTCCCTGTGTCCCACCTGGATCCCCACCTGTTTCTCCCCTTCCACTTACATTCCTTCTTCTAGCTTCACAATTTACAACTCTTCAATCCTTTTGTGTCACACCTTTTGTCCTTCCATGTCTGGTCTCTGTCCAAACATCAAAAACCCTCCTCACGTGTCTACGTCTTATTTGCCAGGCTTTGTCCGCCTCCCTCTCTTCCAGCTTTCTCCTTCCCTCCCACCCCCCCCCCCCCCTCAATAAACCTGTTTCAATCCAAAATTTACCCTACCGCTGTTTCCCAGAGAAGCTGCCTGACACACTGAGTCACTTTGTGTTCACTTTTAGTAAACCAGTATCTGCAGTTCCTTGTTTTAAACATACATTTTCTATCTGCAGCATTTGCTATTTATGAGATGCACTGCAGAAACTTACTAATCCTACTAAGACTTTTGTGCCCAATCTATGGTCAGTGGTCTCTTGTTTTCACACCTTACCCTTCCATATCTCTATGTCTCCCTCTCCCCATGACTCTCAGTCTGAAGAATGGTCTCGACCTGAAATGTCACCCATTCCTTCTCTCTAGAGATGCTGCCTGCCTCGCTGAGTTGCTCCTGCATTTTGTGTCTATCTTTGGTGTAAACCAGCATCTGCAGTTCTTTCCTACACTCTGGTCAGTGGGCTAGATGTGACCCTTGGAGGCAACTCTTGACCAATGGTGACTCAGGTCTGGATATTTCCCACGCCGGACCACAAGCCCCCCCTCCTTGATGATAGACTTGGCACCACCATTGTTTTTTTGTACATCTTCCATTTTAATTTTGACAAAAATGAAATAGGAAAACAGAGAAAGAACAAGAAAGAAAGAAAGTGAAAGAGATAGTGAATGTGTAAAAGTAGAATCCCTAAACTACCAAAGAGAGTAGTCACAAAGTAAGTAAAAACTTAAAAAAAAATTAAAAGACAAAAATAAAAAATAATTTTTTAAAAGACCAAAACGTGTTGATATACCTGCTTCATATCTCACCACACCCATCACCCTGTCTGTAAATCGGTTTAATTCCAAAATTGTGTTGCACCATACTATCCTTATGATGAATCAATGAAAGCAGACCATATCTTTGAGAATTGCTCTGATTTTCTTGCTAAGACGAGTCTCATATCTTCAAGATGTAGCGTCTCAGACATGCTTGTGATCCACATTTTAAGAGTTGGGGTCGATGCATTTTTCCCAAATTTATGTACAAGTTTTTGCTCCGCCATTGTTGACGATGGTTAACGGTGGGTTGCAGATCACAAGTGTTCGAGAATGGATTGTGGTGGGAGGCAATCGAGATCTTGAAGAAGTTGGAGCAGTCAAAGAAGGGATTAAGAGCTGGAATGGGAAGCAGGAGAGAAGGTTTGGAACAGGGGTACAGGAAGGTTGGTGATCACAACGAGCTTGGGGAAAGGTTTGTCATGCCAACGATCGAGATGAAGAGAGATATCCAGATTCAAGATGGAGAATTTGTTTTGCAGGACATAACAGATATAAAGTCCCACTTAATTGTTCATTCACCACCAACCCTTGAACAGTGGTTGACCTCTGACTGAGGAATGTAACTTTGCTCTGTAGATGCTTAATTTTGGGCAGTTTTCCAGTGCCAAGATATTCCTTCATCCCGTTGCTCTACAATTGATAGCAATGTTACAATATTTTGAGATTTAAAAAATCAAGTCTGCAATTTATCCCATCAGATAAAGCATAAAAAGAAGTTTAATTTGACACCTAATTTACTTTCATATCTTCAGTATTAAGAAAGTTATGGCCATTTTCATACTCGGAAATGAGCATCTTGTTCCCCATTGCCTTTCAATTGACTTAACTCAAAAGCTGTGATCTGGAAAAGTTAAAAGTCCATAACATTCTTAAAAATTAAGAGAACTCAATGAAATTTTCAGTTATTATAGATTGAAGCATTCTGAAACAAATATTAAACAATCTTACTTGGATTACCTGAAATTAAAGCATATAATTAGTTAGTTATCTAATTGTAGCTAATTACAAAATTCAATGAGTAGATCTAAACATCTATCAATTTCTTAAGAAAAGATAAACTTTTTAAAAATTGCCTAAGTGTCCAAATAACATTCACACAATAATCCACAATATAACATAATTTTTAAATCTCATTTTCATGAATTTCTGGGCCAAATGGAAGGAATTTAGTGTTTGATTCCTGTAAATTAATGGCCATTTAAATCAACTAGCGAGTGGGTTTTAGTGGAATGCGGTGGATTGGAACGTTGCGGTTAGCAGTGAAGTCGGGGGGAAAAATACTGGGGGTTCATACATTTTTTGGGGAACCCATTTCGCAACATGAAAATATTATTAATGCCTCCCGAAAAACCAACTTTTAATATAAAAATAAAGTATTTACCTTTTTTTCTCCCCTACGCAAAATGCTTCCCGTTGTCTGCGCTCACGGCTTTTGAAGGTGATTTTTAAATTACTCTAGTTAATAAATAATCTAGAGTAATTTAAAAATACCACCATTCATTAAATGTCGGAGCGATTTTTCTTCAGCAACCAAATCGCCCGACATTCATCGATTATCCAGGCCTGTGGAAAAACGGCACTTTAAGCCCGCCCCCCTCTGCAAGGCGCGAAAGTCGCGCTCACGGGGAGCGGCAGAACTGCAGCGCCGGTAAAGGTAAGTTTTGTAACATACCTACAATTGAAGGGAAAGATATACCCCGGGGCCAGGTTTGGTCTGCATGTCCACAATTAATTAAATGTCCCATCAAATATTATCAAAGCAGAACCTCAACCGATTAATGTTTAAATCAATAGTGTTCATGGGATTAATCATTGCCTGTCAACAGCACCAGCTTTTCAATTGGTAGATATTTGCTGATCCCTAACCAATTATGTCAATCATTCGATCGCTTATTAATTACCCTCTGACTTGATTGATCCCTAGTTATGTATCGTGCTGTATTTCTATAAACGCAAATTAAGCTTTTTCCTGAGAATCCATTAATGCTTTTGAATTCGAGTCATAGACTGTTTCCACATACAGTGCGGAAACAGGCCCAACTTCGGCCCAACTATAGAGACTACCCAGAGGGTGTTAGTATTTTTAGAGCTTCTCCAGGGAGCATATCAATGCTTACAGGATGTCCCTGGGAGTGTGTCTGTACTCACAGGTGAAAGAGGGGCTCTGATAATGTTTACTGGCAGAACAGTGGAGGATGCCCAAGCCTACAAGGGTCTGGATTGTAAGTATTTGCACGGAGCTCTGAGGAGAATGTCAGTACTTCTCAGCCTAGGCCAGCATTTACTGGCATTCTCCAGGAGTCCATTAATCTCTATGTGTGGATCCAGGCTCTTACAGAATATTTTTTAGCACAAAAAGGTTTTGTGCTTGTGTCAGAGGTTATGGGGAGAAGGCAGGAGAATGTGGTTAGGAGGGAGAGATAGAACAGCCATGATTGAATGGCGGAGTAGACTTGATGGGCCGACTGGCCTAATTCTACTTATCACTTATGATCTTGTGTGTCATTGCTAACTTGTGTTACACATATCAGGCTTCACTAAAAATGCATTGCTATTAACATGTAGCATTCCCAGAGCTGCAAGTGCTGCCATTTTAAAGGGAGATCATAAGGTCATAAGTGATAGGAGTAGAATTAGGCCATTCGGCCCATCAAGTCTACTCCGTCATTCAATCATGGCTGATCTATCTCACCCTCCTAACCCCATTCTCCTGGCTTCTCCCTCTAGCCTCTGACACCTGTACTAATCAAGAATCTATCTATCTCTGCCTTAAAAATATCCACTGACTTGGCCTCCACAGCCTTCTGTGGCAAAGAATGCCACGAGATCTACTGTGCAGAAACACCACTTCCTTACACACACTGGAGACAATTTTTACATTTACGCCAAGTTAATACCTGATCGTAAGACCCTGAGAGTGGATTAGCATTTACAGTGAGTTCCTGGGAATGTATCAAAATCAACAGAGACCTGAGAGTGTGTCCTTTATTTACAGTCCAGGGATTTCTGCCTGGACCCCACTCATTGGTCTTTTTTTGTGCATTTTCCTTCCTGAAGTCCACTTTAATCCATGGTCCAATTATCTTGAGACCTTTTCATGTGTTCGAGTCTACATTGTAAAATTATTTACATTGTTGAGAGTCAAGAGAGTCACGTGTGTTTTATTGTCATATGTCCCGGATAGAACAATGAAATTCTTATTTGCAGAACAGTATATGTAAACATAGTACACTGGAAACAGTATAATGAACAAAAAAAAGTTCACTGTTTGTATATATACACACATATTCACACACACGCACGCACACACACGCACACACACACACGCGCACGCACGCGCACGTGCATGCCCACGCCCGCGCGCACGCACGCACGCACGCACACACACACGCACACTTTACCAATTTACTGTTGTGTGGTGTCTTTTTAAAAATTTTCCTCCCACAAATATGTAATATGTGAACGTGTGATTCTGTTCCATTCTGTTTTGTAGTTTTTTTGCACAAACCGCAAGCACTGCCACTTTTCATTTCACTGCACATCTCGGTTTTATGTGTGTGGTGAATAAACTTGACTTCACTTGACTTAACTTAACACGCGCTCATACACGCACACACACGCGCACACACACACACACACATATATATATATATATATATATATATACATATATATATATATGTGTGTGTGTATATACACACACACGCACCCATCACCACAACCACTAACACTCTTCCTCACAAATGGACATCACGTTCTCACTGGTTTTCAATTAAAGGACAATCCTTATTTTGAGCCGCTCGGATCTGACAGCAACTCACGATTGCCCCTGTTGGGTTACTGCATTATTTAACTGTTGGAAATTGGCAAATGTGCCACACTGATACAACTGTGACTCGCATTGCCGTAACATGATGTAAGTTGTGCACTGAAGCGGAAGGAACAGTGCAAGGATAGTAAATTCCTGGGATAAAGGACCGTAAAACAGCCACCGAGGCCGGGAAGTGAACTGATCTAATTCTGCTTTTTCCATTTTTCTGAAACAAGTCCAGTCACACTGGTTACTAGTTGGCTGCACTCTCCTCTCCTATTCCTGTGAAAGACACTCATAGATTTGTCGTGTCATGTTTTATTAGGTCTCTGGATGAGCCAGAGGTTGATAGAAGGACATGAGACATTAGTAAATAGTGTGAATAACCTGATCTTTTCTGCAGTTGTCACCTTTGATCCCCCCTGAAGCAATGAGAGAGAGGGGAACAAGAATTTTTCATCAGATCAATGAAACATCTTGATTCCTCTGCATGGCCTAAGGTTAATCTGTGAGTTAAAGAGAACTGGGAAACATGTTTTGATCATTTGACAAATAGATGCTCTTTAAGACGTTTTTTTAAGCCCCATTCATGGTCAGAGTCCTGTCCTGGGCTGGTAAATGCAGAATTGTTAGCATTTCCTTGGGTTTATGCCTCATCAAGACTGCAGCCCCCCTGTGAGCACAGGAACAAGAGGACACATTCTCTCTTTTAAGTGACCCGAGGACAAGCAGAATATTGATCGCAATGTATTCGCAGTTAATCTTTATTGACAGCCTTCCTCGTTAAGTCAGAAGAAAAAGTTTATTAATCCCCAGATCTTCAGCAAAATGCTCACTGCACAAAATCTAGCTGCCTCCATAGTCCCAATGGCCTGAGGTATTGGGGCATTGGGTATGGAACCCTTCCAGAACCATTGCACAGACATTTCCTAAAGTAGGTTGACATTGGAGGCTTGGGGGCTGTTGTTTCAGAACCAGCATTGGCTCAATTCAGATGGAGATGACAAGGAATTTGTTCTTTCCAGTGATCTATGGAGGCAGAGTCAGTGAATATATTCATGGTGAAGAGCTAGTCATGGTGAAGTATCCTCTGATCAATGTACCTTTTTGATTTTCCTTTAAGAGGAGGTTAAAGAGCCAACCTTTCTTTCAATACATAAAAACATCTCAAGTTTGCGGATGACACAACCCTGATTGGACTGATCCAGGATGGGGAGGAATCTGCCTATAGACAGGAAGTGACACAGCTGGTGTCCTGGTGCCTTCGCAACAACCTGGAGCTCAAATGCTCTTAAGACAGTGGAATTGATAGTGGACTTTAGGAGAGCTCCCCCTCCCCTCCGCCCACTCACCATCAACAACACCACAGTCACATCTGTGGAGTCTTTTAAGTTCCTTGGAACCATCATCACCAAGGACCTGAAATGGAGGGCTACCATTGACTCCACAGTCAAAAAGGCCTAACAGAGGATGTACTTCCTGCGGCAGCTGAGGATGCACAATCTGCCACAGGCAATGATGGTCCAATTCTACACGGCCATCATAGATTCTGTCCTCACCTTCTCTATCATTGTCTGGTTTGGCTCAGCCACCAAACATGACACCCGGAGGCTGCAACGGATCGTCCGATCAGCAGAGAAGGTTGTTGGCTGCATTCCCCCCCATTGACGAACTGTACACTGCAAGGGCCAGGAAGCGAGCGGGCATGATCATCTCTGACCCCTCTCACCCTGGCCACAAACTCTTTAAAGCACTTTCCTCTGGAAGGCGACTCCGGACTGTCAATGCCGCCACAGCCAGACATAAAAACCATCCACGACTAGTAGCTCTACTCAACAACCAAAAGTCTGTAGCCTCCTTTTGATCTGGTATTTTATTTCATTCACATGTTTAAACTATAATGTTTTATCATTAATGTTTAGTGGTTTATGTGTCATTCTTAATTGTTACTGTATGTCGTGTTGTTACTTGCGAGCGGAGCACCAAGGCAAATTCCTTGTATGTGTACATATTTGGCCAATAATTCATTCATAAGAAATAGGAGCAGGAGTAGACCAATCAAACCCTCAACCCAGATTAACCATCCGATATGACCATGATGATCTCGACTTGGTCTCAACACCACGTTCCCCGTAGTTCAATTATCTGTTAACCCCAACCATGTATGTGGAGACACCAGGAACTGCAGATGTTGGAATCTTGAACAAAACACAAAGGCTGTGTGCTCAGCCCCCTGCTGTACTCACTTTATACTCATGACTGTGTAGCCGGTCACAGTGCAAACCCCATCATCAACTTCGCTGACGACACCACAGTTGTGGGACATATCACTGATGGGGATGAGTCAGAGTATAGAAGAGAGATCGAGCAACTGTCCATATTGTGCCAGCACAATAACCTGGCCCTCAACCAAGCAAAACCAAGGAACTGATTGTGGACTTTGGAAGGAGTAGGATGGGGACCAACAGTCCCGTTTATACCAACGGGTCGATGGTTGAAAGTGTCAAGAGCCTCAAATTCCTGGGCGTGCACATCTCTGAAGATCTTTCCTGGTCCGAGAACACTGATGCAATTATCAAGAAAGCACATCAGCGCCTCTACTTCCTGAGAAGATTACGGAGAGTCGGTTTGCAAAGGAGGACTCTCTCTAACTTCTACAGGTGCACAGTAGAGAGCATGCTGACCGGTTGCATCGTGGCTTGGTTCGGCAACTTGAGCGCCCTGGAGAGGAAAAGACTACGAAAAGTAGTAAACACTGTCCAGTCCATCATCGGCTCTGACTTCCCTTCCATCGAGGGGATTTATCACAGTCGCTGCCTCAAAAAGGCTGGCAGCATCATCAAAGACCCACACCATCCTGGCCACACACTCATCTCCCTGCTACCTTCAGGTAGAAGGTACAGGAGCCTGAAGACTGCAACGGGGTGGAAGATTGTAGCCTTCACGTGGTCCGCTCCGTTTCGCAACTCGACGTGCACAAACGGAAGATCAAATAGAACAAGTTGTCCAACAACTTTAGGCTGTGCACGCCACACGAAAGAAGAAGAAGAAGACTGCAACGACCAGGTTCAGGAATAGCTACTTCCCCACAGACATCAGGCTATTAAACCTGGCTGGGAAAAAACTCTGAACATTAATAACCCATTATCTGTTATTTGCACTTTATCAGTTTATTTATTCATGTGTGTATATATTTATATAATGGTATATGGACACACTGATCTGTTCTGTAGTCAATGCCTTCTATGTTCTGTTGTGCTGAAGCAAAGCAAGAATGTCATTGTCCTAGTAGGGACACATGACAATAAACTCACTTGAACTTGAAGTGCTGGAGGAACTCAGCAGTTCAGCCAACATCTTGACGGAACTTTGTTACAATTACAGTTTAGTTTATTGCCACGTGCAGAATAAATGTACAGTGAAAAGCTTTTATTGGGCGCTATCCAGTCAGCAAAGAGACAATACTTGATCACAATCAAGCCATTTACAGTGTATAGATACATGATAAGGGAATAACATTTAGTACAAGGTAAAGCCAGTTTTTCCATAAGATTCCAACCTGCAGATTGTTTTTCATCAGATTCTAACATCTGCAGTTCCCTGTGTAATCGCCTCCATAGATATTGGCCTGACCCACTGAGTTCCTCCAGCACTTTGTAATTTATTCAAGATTGCAACACCTGCAGTTCCTTGTCTATCTCCATATACATGGTGGAGGTAGACAGATAATTGAACTACACGGGGAAGGTGGTGATGAGATCAAGTCTAGATCATCATGATCATATCGGATGGTTGATCTGGGTTGAGGGTGTGATTGGCCTACTCCTGCTCCTGTTTCTTGTGTGTAGAGAAAAATGCTGGAGAAACACAGCGGGTGCAGCAGCAGCATCTATGGAGCAAAGGAATTAGGCAATGTTTCGGGCCGAAACTCTTCTTCAAACGTTGCCTATTTCCTTCGCTCCATAGATGCTGCTGCTCCGGCTGAGTTCCTCCAGCATTTTTGTCTACCTTCGATTTTCCAGCATCTGCAGTTCCTTCTTAAACACCCTATTTCTTGTGTGTTTATGTATTGAAGAAAGGTGGCTTTTTAACGTCCTCCTGAAGGAAAGTCGTAGAAAGGACATCTTTTGAGATTGGATTGATTGCCTTGGACTCATTCCTGGCTGAGCGGGGTCAATAATGACCCAAGCATTACCCTGACAATCCAGTAGTTAAGGCTGCCATTGCTGATCCTAATTTTTAATCCCAGAGTTATTTAATTAATTGAATTAGTATTCCCCAGCTTCTGTGTTGGGACTTGAACACTTGTCACCGATGATTGGACCAGGTCTCTGGCTGCTGATCTACTCAATTATCCACTACACTTCCGTATCTGCTACACTGAGAATAAATCTCCCCCAGAGAACGCAAAGTTCATTCTATACCCCAGAAGACTAATTGAATTGTAAAAATATATTTTTAAAGAGCATTGATTTTTTTCGCCATGTACAGTAATTTGACCCATTATCCACATCTAATTAGGAATTTCACTTTGAAAGGCTGCTCATTTAGTTGCTGTAAGAAATGAGTATTAGGCAGCCCCTGGAAAAGCAATCAAGGGACATTTTGTAAAGTAGCTCAACTGTTTGAGAAAATCGTAGAACTTGTATTTATTTCTATAACATAAACTGAACATCAAAGGAAAACTCCCTGAAATATTCATTCCAATAAGAACATAGTTAGCCTTTCCATTGTTAGTGTCAGCCTTTGATAGATGGCCCCTCACTTTAACACTGAGACTCTCTTATCTACAGTTTAGAGACATCCCCTTTATAATTTGTTAATTCCCCAAAGTGATCATAAAGGTTTGAAGTGGAGACTGTTAATTGCTGCCCCTGATATTGTTTATAAAATCATTCATTTCTCATTTATCCTTGGATTCTAATTAACTGTAAAACAAGTTCAAATACAAACTCTAATCTCTGATTTCATATGAATGAGATCTGGAGTGTGCCTGTGAATACAATTGGATTTTTATTACTGCAAGTCTTGTTATTAGAGAGAGATGTTCTCTCTTGCTCTGCTCCCGAAAGAAAATGTACATATTCAGCTCTTAATTTGATCAATTGAAAGCCTCTGAAACTGGACTGGCAGCATTAGTATACAGATTCAATTGGAGCCTTCAAGCTGGAATTAGATGGACACTTTTAATAATGATAAATATATTACAATAAATTTCCATTCAAGAATAAATGCTTAATGGAGAAAAATAATTCCTGAGAGGCTGTGAGGAAAATGTATAAGCAGAACAACCTATGGGGCTTTTTGAAAGTGCCAACCAAGGCTCAAAGGGCCGAATGGTCTCAGATGGCTCTCAATGATTATATTTAAAATGCTGAGTTTTCAACTCATCTGAGAGGATGATCATAGTAAGAGCAGTCTCGTTGTGGGGGGGAATCCTGTTGATTGGATTTAGTGTAGGAAAGAAGTTCAGATGCTGGTTTACAAACTGCTGTAGTGACTCGAATGGGTCGGGCAGAATCTCTGGAGAAAAGGAATAGGTGAAGTTTCATCAGACTGAGAGTCAGGGAGAGGGTGAAACTAGAGGTGTGAGAAGGTACAGAAGAAAGCAGAGTCTGCACCGATGACTCAGGAAAGGTGAAGCCCACAATGGTCCATTGTTGGCTGGGGACAGGGTGATAACGAAGAAATACAAATGGTGAAATGAGCAGAGAAATGTTCTTCAGAGATGCTGTCTGATCCGATGAGTTGATTGGAATTAGTGGGCTGTTTGGACAGTTAGGTGTATTCACTGGCAAACGCACCACCCTATAAACGATATGGGGTTAGGAGGGAGAGATAGATCAGCCATGACTTAATGGGCCAAATGGCCTAATTCTGCTCCTATCACATGAGGCAAGATGACACAGGAGAATGCAGAAGATGGAATCTTGAGCAAAAAAAACTCAGTGGGTCAGGCAGCATCTGTGGAGAATACTAGGTAGACGATGTTTTGAACGACTACATGCCAGGCAGTGAAGGGACTCCCATGCAAGTGTCGGATGAGGGCCTTCCAAAAATCTTTAATGATGTAAAACTATATTTTTTTCATGCTACATGATATGGTGGAGAATTCTTGCATGTGTTTAATGCCCTTGTCCTTTAGGTTAAAGGCAACTGAATCATCCCACCACAACCAGAGAGCAGTGCTGGACTACTGTCCATCTCATTGGTGACCCTCAGACTATTCTTGATTGGAGTTTACTGGTTTTACCTTGCACAAAATGTTATTCCCTTATCATATATCAATTGTAATCATGTAATGTCTATTGTCTATTGTCCTTCTGCTGACTGGATAGCATGCAATAAAATGTGTAGGAAGGAACTGCAGTCTGAAGAAGGGTCTCGATCCGAAACGTCGCCTATCGCCTTCGCTCCTCAGATGCTGCTGCACCCACTGAGTTTCTCCAGCTTTTTGTGTAACGCTCGATTCTCCAGCATCTTTAACACAAGGAACTGCAGATGCTGGTTTAAACCGAAGATAGACACAAAATGCTGGAGTAACTCAACGGGACAGGCAGCATCTCTGGAGAGAAGGAATGGGTGACATTTTGGGTCGAGAGCCGAGAAGAGCCTAGAAGGGTCTCGACCCGAAACATCACCCATTCCTTCTCTCCAGAGATGCTGCCTGTCCCATTGAGTTACTCCAGCATTTTGTGTCTAGCGCTCAACAAAAGCTTTGCCCTTTACCTGGGTGCACATGACAATAAACTAAACTAAACTGAATTAAACAGAATTATAGAGGCGATGGGTTTAGGTTGTGGTGTCAAATAAACCTGAAGTACATTATGTAGATTGTACACAGTCTAACACTAAAGGGCCTGTCCCACCAGCATGCAACTCCACGCGATGAGCGCGACCTAACGTGGTCGCTTGAGCCGTCCGGCGTCGCGGGGCCGGTCCCACTTCGATCGCCGGAGCCGTGCGGAATTGTGCAGAGTTTGTCCCGACATCGCGCGGGGCTCCGAAAATCTGACTATGTTCAAAAATTCCGCGCGGCAACGGCTTGTCGGCTCGCAGTCGCCTCGACGCATGACACACCGCCTCGACATCGTGCCTCCGTGACCCTCTCTGTAGGTGCCTCCGTGACCCTCTATGTGTGTGGCTCCGTGGCCCTCTGTGTGTGTGGCTCTGTGCCCCTCTCTGTGTGCCCCTCTCTGTCCTGGCGAACTTACCTTAAGACTTCGAACCAAGTTCACCTCACTTTGCGCCGCGTTGCGCCACTCACCCGACCTCCGCGCGGCCCTTGCTGCCGGTTTGGTCGTGCTTGCCCCATACAGGCGCATGCTGGTGGGAACGGCCCTGTACAGGGGATCACCCGACCTCTGCGCGGCCCCCGCTTCTAGTTTGATTGCGCTCATCACATGGAGTCGGATGCTGGTAGGACAGGCCCTTAAGTAAATGAAGTATTGGGATGAAAGTCCACGGTATGAATGGGCTTCCCTCTGTATCTTGGCAGTGTTTAGCTTCTCAAGTAGTGCTGGATATGTACTCATCTGAACAACCAGATGTACAACCAGATGTACTAGTTGAGTATGTGGAAATTCCATCACATTTCTTGGCGAGTAAGTAGTCTAATACTCATCGCATGATCCAGACTCTGACCTGTTTTGTAGCTCGTGATTTATGTTGTTTGATTGTTAATAGAGTTGCACATAAACACAACACAACAAAAGTCATGAAGAGTGGAGTTAGCAGTAAAGAAAGCCTACCAGTAAACGTTTGTCCCCATAGCATGGAGCATCATGTGCCAATTATATGCAGTCAATTTAGTTTAAGTTTTGCCTACAGAAAAGAACACTCACTAATCAAGCTTGTTCCAATGCCACTGCATTGAGATAACCACATAAGTAAATGGGAAATTTAATTTTATCAAACATTGTACATTATAGAAGATTGAAATATTCTCCAAGGCTGCGTGCATTGCCCATCAGCATTCAAGAAGATTAATATTTCATTAAAATTAAATTTCAGCAATGGTTTTAAAAGACCTTTTTTTGGAAGATAATATTGGATTTAAAGTAAAAATTATACAGCAATAACTCTCAAAAATGCACATATCTCTAAGCTGAATTCACACTGGTGAGATTCCTTCCGTTTAATTCATTCTCAAGGTGGCTGGTAGCAATAAACAGTCTTTCCTATTCTGTTCTCATTATGACTTATTATTAAGAGGATAAAATTCTTACTTGGATTGTTGGCTGACCAATCTAAGATTCTAATTAAAAAATAAAATCCTTGCTCCTGTGCCCAGGTATCACATGCAAGGTCGCACATCAGTGATCAGATACTGTTGAGATGTAAGTGACCTAATTGGGATCTTTAATGGTACCGAGCCATGACCGCTGTCTAATAAACCCTCTGGACCTAAAAATTAAATTTATGCCAAGCTTTATAATTCCCTCTCATAAATATTTCAAAGATGCACTTTTATTCTTTGAAAAGTTTATGATATTTTCACTTCTTGTACATGTTCCCATTTTAATTTTGCTAAATGGTCAAGGTATTAGCTAAATCGTTTATTTTTCTGTCTGTGAGAATTCCTCAGTGTTCAGCCTGCCCAGAGTAGGGGAATCGAGGACCAGAGGAAATAGGTTCAAGGTGAAAGGGAAAAGAGTGGTGGGTGTATGGAACAAGCTGTCAGAGGAGCTGGTTGAGACTGGGTGTTAAAGAAGGAACTACAGATGCTGGAGAATCGAGGGTTACACAAAAAGCTGGAGAAACTCAGCGGGTGCAGCAGCATCTAAGGAGCGAAGGAGATAGGCGACGTTTCGGGTCAAGACCCTTCTTCAGAATTCACATTGAATTTTCTCAATTCTGTTAACCCAGGCTGCCTCCTCCCCCTCCCCACCTCTCCCTCAGCCCTCGGGCCCTGGCATTTCCTCTCTCTCTATCTCTCCCCCACCCAAGTCGCACTAGCTTCTCATTTTCACACTACAATCAGCTTACAATGGCTTGTTTCCTTTATCATCGATACTTTTTTGCATATCTTTCATTCATTGTTTTTTATCTCTCCACATCACTATCTATATCTCTCATTTCCCTGATCCCTGACCAGTCTGAAGAAGGGTCTCGACCCGAAACGTCGCCTATCTCCTTTGCTCCTTAAATGCTGCTGCACCCGCTGAGTTTCTCCAGCTTTTTGTGTAACCCTAGTTGAGACTGGGACTATCCCAATGTTTCAGAAACAGTTCGACAGGAACTTGGATAGGACTAGTTTGGAGGGATATGGTCCAAGCACAACCAGGTGGGACTAGTGTAGCTGGGACATGTCGGCCGATGTGGGCAAGTTGGCCTGTTTCCACACTGTATCACTCTGTGACTCTAAGCCTCTAAGCCAACTTTAGAGTAGCAGGTTTTGAGGGCAGAGAAAAAGAAATACACTTGCAAAGTGTTAATAGCGATTGTCCCAGAACGGAAGACCAGCGAGCATTTTCAGTTTGAACAAGGCACACAAGAGCCAATGGTCTGTGAAATTTTCTGAAAATGTGACTAGAATATAAGCAAAGACATTGATAACAACTTAATTGGAAGTTTGCTCTCCGGTGTTTGTTCACTGAATTATGAATCAAGAATTGTTTTGTGAAGCCATCACTGGCAATTAAACTGTGAAATACAAACTATAACTGGACTTTCATGAGATAAAGAAGCACAGTGGAAAAGTAGTTTTCTCAAAGCCTGGTTATTTTCAGCGGGGAGTTGACTTGTTTGAAGGAACCCAAAGTCTTGGAGACTGAATAAATTGAAAACAACAAGACAGCAGCCATTTGGTTGGAGCGAGATAAGGAACAATGAGTCCATTCTGAAACATCTCCCTTGGCATCCAACGCACCATCAGCGGGCGGAAGAGATAACTGTTGCTATGGTAATAAGAGATAAGTAGACACCGAGGCTAAAACAGTGAAAAACCTGAGATGCTGCCAGTCCCACTGAGTTACTCCAGCATTTTGTGTATATCTTCATTTTTCTTGGCCCCGCTCTGGGAGTAGAAGTGGGGGCGGATCCGGATCCGCAACGGCTGTGAGCTCCAGGCCAAGCTCGACGATCGTTTGCCTGCTTCTGCTGCTGTTGGAGGTGAGACATTGCGTCGCAGCAGGGTCTTGGGCCTGTCCCACTTTGGCCGTTAGTTAAGGGACAGGCCGTTGGCGCGTGAAAATTTCGTTTGCTACAAAATTTCAGAGCGCACAACTACATACCCCTCCGCGCTTCTCAGTGGGACCGGCCTCGCGCAGCCACACAATGCCCATGCGCCTCAACGCGGTGACGAGGTCGTGTAATTTGCGTGCCGAGGACACGAATGTGGGACAGGGCTTGAAGATTAGCTAAGAATACGTAAGACAAGAAATGCCTAATTCTGCTGCTATACCTTCTGAACATGAACTTAGCAACTAAGGATTGTTCAACATGGCCATGGAGATCGAGGAGACTACAGACCAAAAAGTTTGACAAGGAAAAACAAAAGGTTTGTTTCAGGAACTATAGGAATATTTGGAACCCACGCAGGGGTCCTGATCCTAGATATCCAGAAGGAAGCTTTAATGTTCTACCTTTCCACCCCAAAAGATGAAGTAGCTCTTCTAATATCGATCTCCATGGCCTACATGTTGAACAATCCTTAGTTCATAAGTTCATGTTCATAAGGTATAAGAGCAGAATTAGGCCATTTGGCCCATCAAGTCTGCTCCGCCATTCTATCATGGCTGATGTATCTCTCCCTTCAACCCCTTTCTCTTGCCTTCTCCCCATAACTTCTGACATCCGTACTAATCAAGTATCTATCAATCTCCGCCTTAAAAATATCCCTTGACTTGGTCTCCACAGCCGTCTGTGGCAATGAATTAGCATTCCCCAAAGAATAATAGATGTGTCAGTCTTTTCCCCAGTGCTGGCTTGAAGGGCCGAATGGCCTCCTCCTGCACCTATTTTCGATGTTTCTATGTTTCTATAGAACAGTGAAATTCTTATTTGCAACAGAATACGTAAATATAGTACACTGCAAACAATATAATAAATAAGGAATACAAAGTTCAGTGTGTGTACACACACACATACACGTACACATGAAAAACAAACACATAATGATAGTGCAATAATAACAATGATAGTCTATGTAGTTCGGAACCTATTGGAGGTCGTAGTGTTTACAGTTTTCAGGCTCCTGTACCTAGGTAATGGTTAGCATGGGCTATTTGGGTCGATGGGTCTGCTTCTCCAATGTATAACTTTCTGACTCCAGGACTTATATAACTGAGATGAACTAATGACGAGCTTGGCATTCTCTGTCAGCTCCAGCTCGCAGACATGTACTTGGAAGCCACGCAAACTCCCCCTCCCCTTTCAATGGGATCACAGTATTGGAGTCTGTATTTTCAAATTTCACGTATGCTTCCAAGAGCTTGACCAAAAAGGAAAAATCCTGGAGCCGTGTATAATGCTCGAGGAACCCGGAGAGCTATAGAGCCATTTTAGAATAATTCTCCTTAACGTTTTACAAGCTGATGTAGATGGAGCAATGAACAGGCAAGGAAGCCATAAAGATTAAGATTCATTTACTGGAATATGGTTCCTTAATAGCAAAGGAAATCATTGTTGTATTGACTAATCCTGCCACTTAAACTATAACATTAATAAAAAATTTATATTTCCGTATAATGTTGCAATATCATTATCCACCTGTAACAAACCCTTGCTCGCAATGTTTCATGTCCTTTTGCAATATAATCATTGAGGAGAAGGCTAGACAGTCCGTGCTCCAGAAAACTAGGCACAGAATTTAATGCAAACACTCCAATGTCGGTCATAAGGTCATAAGTGATAGGAGCAGAATGAGGCCATTCGGTCCATCAAGTCTACTCCACCATTCAATCATGGCTGATCTATCTCTCTCTGCTGACTCCATTCTCGTGCCTTCTCCCCATCACCCCTGACACCCACAACCCCAGTGGCGTGGGTGCAGTACTGATGGACAATAGGTGCAGGAGCAGGCCATTTGGCCCTTCGTGCCAGCACCGCCATTCACTGTGATCATGGCTGATCATCCACACTCAGTACCCCGTTCCTGCCTTTTCCCCATATCCCCTGACTCCACTATCTTTAAGATTTCTATCCAACTATCTCTTGAAAGCATACAGAGAATTGTCCTCCTCTGTCACAGATTCACAACTTTCTGTGTGAAAAAGTTTATTCTTAAACTGTGGCCCTTGGTTCTGGACTCCCCCAACATCAGGAACATGTTTCTTGCATCTAGCATGTCCAACCCCATGATAATCTTATACATTTCAATAAGATCCCCTCTCATCATTCTAAATTCCAGAGAATGCAAGCCCAGCCGCTCCATTCTATCAACATATCCAAGTCCCGCCATTGCGGGAATTAACCTCGTGAACCTACGCTGCACTCCCTCAATAGCAAGATTGTCCTTCCTCAAATTTGGAGACCAAAACTGATGTCATCTTTTGAATGAGTATTCAATGGAAGCATCTTCCACGTTCCCACGTTACTGGGACAATAACAATCAGCACGGGAGCACCTCAAGGCTGCGTGCTCAGCCCCCTGCTGTACCCACTCTATACTCATGAATGCGTAGCCGGTCACAGTGCGAACTCCATCATCAAGTTCGCTGACGACACCACTGTTGTGGGACAGATCACTGGTGGGGATGAGTCAGAGCATAGAAGAGAGATCGAGCAACTGTCCATATGGTGCCAGCACAACAACCTGGCCCTCAACACCAGCAAAACCAAGGAACTGATTGTGGACTTTGGAAGGAGTAGGATGGGGACCCACAGTCCTGTTTATATCAACAGGCCGATGGTTGAAAGGGTCAAGAGCTTCAAATTCCTGGGCGTGCACATCTCTGAAGATCTTTCCTGGTCCGAGAAGACTAATGCAATTATCAAGAAAGCTCACCAGTGCCTCTACTTCCTGAGAAGATTATGAAGAGTCGGTTTGTCAAGGAGGACTCTCTCTAATTTCTACAGGTGCGCAGTAGAGAGCATGCTGACCAGTTGCATCGTGGCTTGGTTCGGCAACTTGAGCGCCCTAGAGAGGAAAAGACTACAAAAAGTAGTAAACACTGCCCAGTCCATCATTGGCTCTGACCTTCCTTCCATCAAGGGGATTAATCACAGTCGCTGCCTCAAAAAGGCTGGCAGTATCATCAAGGACCCACACCATCCTGGCCACACACTCATCTCCCTGCCACCTTCAGGTAGAAGGTACAGGAGCCTGAAGACTGGTTCCAGGGTCAGGAATAGCTACTTCCCCACAGCCATCAGGCTATTACACCTGGCTCAGACAAAACTATGATCATTAATAACCCGTTATCTGTTATCTATTATTTGCACTTTATCAGTTTATTTATTCATGTGTGTATGTGTTTATATAATGATATATGGACACACTGATCTGTTTTGTAGTAAATGCCTACTATGTTCTGTGTGCTCAAGCAAAGCAAGAATTTCATTGTCCTATCAGGGACACATGACAATACTCACTTGAACACTTGAAATTACTTGCCGCATTCCCTCGTTAAAACACTAGCCACACCTCCAGGGCAGTGAAATGATCTGGGCTGATCTGACACATTAAAAGTGCTCTAATCACCTACCAGCCTGTGCACACAATATGATTGATAACACATTCATTACCTGATTGGGATTAGTTTTCTGTGGTATACACCTCATTGAAACTTACCGAATAATGAAAGGATTGGATGGAGTAGATGTGGAGAAGATGTTTCCACTAGTGCGAGAGTCTAGGACTAGGGTTCATAGCCTCAGAATTAAAGGTGTTCCTTTAGGAAGGAGATGAGGAGGAATTTCTTTAGTCAGAGGGTGGTGAATCTGTGGAATTCTTTGCCGCAGATGGCTGTGGAGGCCAAGTCAATGGATATTTTCAAGGCAGAGATCGATAGATTCTTGATTAGTACGGGTGTCAGGGGTTATGGGGAGAAGGCAGGAGAATGGGGTTAGGAGGGAGAGATAGATCAGCCATGATTGAATGGCGGAGGATACTTGATGGGCCTCTCCAAGACAGATGTGAAGCTCACCGTTTGACCTGTTTTTACAAAATGTTAAATGGTCAGCTAGACATAGATCACAAGACCTACACCAACCCCAAACCAATTAGGAGCAGACGAGGGCATTCGATCCAATTTGTGGTCCCAGCCTCAAAGACAGATGTGTACAGCAATTCGTTCTTTCCACTCACTATTAAAGCATGGAATAATCTCCACCAAGCCACGGTTGCCCAGCCAGACGCAACTAAATTTAAAGTGTCACTTTCTTCCCAATTACCCTCTCTGGCTAAACCCCTCCCTGCACCACCTCCAGTTTAAATTCCAGTTGGAATATTTTGGAGGACCAAGTAACCAAGAACCAAGAAATGGCCCTTATCACTTATGACCTTATGACCAGGGTGCAATGAATATCCCTGTTCACATGAAGCTCACAGAGTGAACTGTATACATTGTATGATAAATAACACTGATGATCCAATTAATGATAAATAAATCAGCAGTAGTGCATAAAAGTGCTAAAGGGCAATAAGAGAGTGAGAGAATGGGGGAGAGCTAAGATTAAGATCACATGGAAAATAAGTGTGGGAGTGGTAATTGGTATAGGAGTCAGATAGGAGCAGGGTAGAAGCTGTTCTTTAGCCTGGATGTCCCATATGCCCCATAGATACATGATAAGGGAATAACGTTTAGTGCAAGGTAAAACCAGCAAAGGCAGTTCAGGGATTGTCCGAGGGTCACCAAAGAGTCCTGAACTACAATCTACCTCTTTGATGACCCTCAGACTATCTTTTATCAGACTTAGCTGGCTTTACCTTGCACTAAACGTTATTCCCTTATCATGTATCTATACACTGTAAATGAATCGATGGTAATCATGCCATGCATTGTCTTTCTGCTGGCTGGTTAGCACGCAAGAAAAGCTTTTCACTGTACCTCGGTGCAGGTGACAATAACCTAAACTGAACTGAACTAAAGTGAATTGAACTGAACTGATATCTTCTCCCAGATGGTAGAAGAGTGAAAAGTGAATGGCCAGGGTGGCAGGCATCTTTGACAATACCTGCAGCCGTCTTGATTCAACGCACCATGATGATGGACTGAATGGAAGGAAATGACAAGCCTGTGAGGGCTTGAGCTGTGTTCAGTACTATCTGCAAGTTCAAGTGATCAAAAGCAGATGAGTTGACACAGCAGGCTGAAATTAGTCCCGTCAGAATACTTTCTATAGTAATGTGTAGGAAGGAACTGCAGATCCTGGTTAAAACCGAAGATAGACACAAAATGCTGGAGTAACTCAGCGGGTCAGACAGCATCTCTGGAGAGAAAGAATGGGGGGCGTTTCGGATCGAGACCCTTCTTCAGACTGAAGAAAGGTCTCGACCCGAAACCTCACCCATTCCTTCTCTCCAGAGATGCTGCCTGTCCCGCTGTGTTACTCCAGCATTTTCTGTCTACTTTCTATAGTAAAGTCACTATGAATTAGTGATAGAGAAGGGGTCCATTTGTCATGTCATCCCAATAAGAGCAATGGAGATTAATCCAATTTATCGTCTTTTCGGGTTGTGGTTTTCACCAACTCATCCAAATACATCCTAAATGTGATGGTAATGGCTTTGAGCTCCACGCAAAAGTCGAGAGCGTTTTGTTGCAATGTGTTCCATAACAAAACAATGAAATTCTTACTTGAAGCAGCACAACAGACGTGGAAACATCGTACTCAGTAGATTCCATGACAAAAAAGAAAAATGTTCAATAAATTAAAATATATATATATATATAAATGTGGGCGGCACAGTGACACAGCTGTACAGCTGCAGCCTTACAGCGCCAGAGACCCGGGTTCGATCCTGACTACGGGTGCTTGGCTGTACGGAGTTTGTTTGGTCTCCCCATGACATGCGTGAGTTTTCTCCCGAGATTCTCAGTTTCCTCCCACACTCCAAAGACCTACAGGTTTGTAGGTTAATTGGCTTGATATGTGTAAATTATCTCTGGTGTGTGTAGGATAGTGTTAATGTGCGGGGATCGCTGGTTGGTGCGGACTCGGTGGGCCGAAGGGCCTGTTTCCGCGCTGCGTCTCGAAACTAATCAAAATTAAACATAGTTTAAAGACAAAAAAAAAAAGCCCAAAGAGCAATATAATACTTCATACCAATGTTTGTCACTCTCCAACTGAATGTGAAACTCTTATCATATTGTGATCACTCTTCCCCAGAAATTCCTTTACTGGGAGATTCACCCTGAATTTGGGATTGGGAATAGGGGGCGACAGCTGTTAGTGTTTGCAGATGTGGTGTGCATGAAGGAACTGCAGATGCTGGTTTAGACCAAAGATAGAGACAAAATGCTGGAGTAACTTAACAGGACAAGCAGCATCTCTGGAGAGAAGGACTGGGTGAGGTTTCGGGTCGAGACTCTTGTTCAGACTTCAGATGTGGTGTTGGGTGCGTGGGTTGGTTGTGAATGGTTTGTGAAGACCAGCATTGCTCTGGGAAAGTATTAGGATGTGTAGGGAAAAGAGGAAATGGTAACCTGTCAGGAATGGGCTGTTGATCTCATGGAGAGTGGATCCTGGGACTTGCAAATTGAGGACAGGCTGGAGATCAGGTAGTACTATGAGTAGGACTGTTTCTGAACAGTACATGGGGATTGTAATGGAAGAGATGTGTTGTACAAGGATTTAATCTGCAATTCCCTGTCTTGCCCTGCCTTGTTATAACTGTTGCAAGTAAGTTTGCCGTGTTTCCAGTGCCAGATGTTTTTCTAGGTATATAAACCCTTGATTATAATGAGGAACAAATGCCAGGACTCTTTGGAGCTTAAGCCATCTACTAATTCCAAACTACTCTAAATCCTTGTTTACATTCAATGAAGCGTAATTTCATAAATCAGAAAGAAAATGGGCAAAATTCATGACACATTCATATCTCAGGTCAGGGTATTCCAATATGCAAAGGGTCGTGTGTGATTCATTATCATGAAAAACAGCTTTGCTAATTGACGAGTTAATGGTATTATAATGTAAATTCATAAATTGTTAATTGAGGCATTGCTGTTTTTCTCCAAATAAAATAATATGATTGTCTTTCTGGTGGAAATCTGTTAGGATGGGGCCTCCGTCGGAGTTCAAAGGTATATATTTAGGAAAATTAGGAAAATCATCAGCCCACTGAATCAATACCGTCCATCAATCATCCATTTGCACTGGTCCCATTTAAAAAAATGTCCCAATATTCTTATCAATTCCTATTAGAGTCTACCACACACCTACATGCTGGGGGTGATTTACAATTAACCGACTACTTGCATGTCTTCACCCAGGGAAAGCCCATGTGGACCCAAGAAGAAAGCATCACATAGACAACACCCAAGGTCAGGATTGAACCTGGGTCCCAGGCTCCACGAGGTTTAGGGCAGCATGGTGGCAAAGCGGTAGAGCTACTGCCTTACAGTGCCAGAGACCCAATCCTGACTACCAATCCTGAATCCTGACGAGGCTGGCTGTACGGAGTATGTACGTTCTCCCGTGACCTGCGTGGGTTTTCTCCGAGATCTTCTGTTTCCTCCCACATTTCACACTTTGTAGATTACTTGGCGTGGTATAAATGTAAAATGTAAAATTGTCCCTAGTATGTGTAGGATAGTGTTAGTGTGCGGGGATTGCTTGTCAGCAGGGACATAGTGGGCTAGAGGGCCTGTTTCCACTCTGTATCTCTAGAGGTGGTGGTTCAACTAACTACACCACTGCGCTGTCGCTGAAGAACTAAAATTATCATTCCTGTGACAAAAGAAAAAATACAAAATGCTGGAGTAACTCAGCGGGACAGGCAGCATCTCTGTAAGGAAGGAATGGGTGATGTTTTGGGTCGAGACCCTTCTGAATAGGTTCTGTTTGAAGAAGAGTCTTGACCAAAAACGTCACCCAGTCTTTCCCTCCAGAAATCCTGCCTGTGCCACCGAGTTACTCCAATATTTTGTGTCCAACATCTTTGGTTTAAACCAGCATCTGCAGTTCCCTCTTATACATTCCTGTGACAAATACTGGAATTACTTGCATATATTCCCTGAAGGGAAACTTAAAGGAGGATTCCTGCGTGGATTGATGTTTAGCTGCTCTTTCCATTTTGGTCCATTCTTTTTCAGGAAAGGATCTGTGAGAAATGGCAGCAATTTTGCAATCTCCTAGTTCTTTACCTCCCTTCGTTCTTTCATAGATTGTAAAATATACTGGAATTAGTTCAAAATACGTTTGTCGGTGCTGTCCTATTATGTACAAATTATAAAACTCCAAGGTTCTCTGCTGAAGTGGAAATTAGTCGCGAGTGAGGGTTTTATGGCACTGTTTGGCAGTGGTACAAGATATACCGGTAGGTTGGTAAGGCAATTTGTACAGCTCTTTTGGCTTACCAATTTTTATTTATTTTTCTGAGATATTATCTGTGGCTTTCTGGTTAAAAAAACATAATAATTGTTCAGGATCTCGGTCTGATTTTTTTAGTTTACTTTAGTTTATCGTCACGTGTACAGTGTACGTGTACGTCACGTCACGTAACGTCACAGTGAAAAGCTTTTTGTTGCGTGCTGACCAGTCAACAGAAAGACAACACATGATTACGGTCTGAAGAAGGGTTTCGGCCCGAAAAGTTGCCTATCTCCTTCGCTCCACAGATGCTGCTGCACCCGCTGAGTTTCTCCAGCATTTTGTGCACCCTCGATTTTCCAGCATCTGCAGTTCCTTCTTTAACACATGATTACAATCGATCCATTTACAGTGAATGGATACATTATCAGGGAATAACGTTTAGTGCAAGAAGGTAAAGCCAGCAAAGTCCGATCAAGGATAGTCCGAGGGTCATCAAAGAGGCAGATAGTAGTTCAGCACTGCTCTCTGGTTGTGGTAGGGTGATTCAGTTGCCTGATAACAGTTGAGAAGAAACTGTCCCCAAATCTGGAGGTGTGCAATTTCGCACTTCTATACCTTTTGCCTGATGGGAGAGCGGGGAAGAGGGAGTGGCCAGGGTGACTCGTCCTTGATTATGCTGCTGGCATTGCCGAGGAAAGGTGAGGTAAGGTGAGATAAGTATCAGCTGACACTTATCATCCAATTTAATGTATACATCTCTTGAGAGATGGCAGTAAGCCACTGTCTTTTACCAATGCAGTTCTTCGGGCTCCTAGAACTCCGTATCCACTGTGCTGTTGGACAGGGAGTTCTAGAATTTAGACTCGGTAAAGATATAGGGCCAGTGATATATTTTCAAGTCAGGAAGGTCTTTGCCCAGAGTAGCAGATTTAAAAACCAGAAGACATTGGTTTAAGGTGAGGGGGCAAATATTTAATAGGAACCTGAGGGGGAAAGTTTTCACACAAAGGGTTGTGGGTGTATGGACCAAGCTGCTGGAGGAGGTCGTTGAGGCAGGAACTATCCTAACATTTAAGAAACATTTAGACAGGTACATGGATAGGACAGGTTTAGAGGGATATGGGCCAAATGCCAGCAGGTGGGACTAGTGTAGATGGGACATGTTGGCCGGTGTGGGCAATTTGGGCCAAATGGCCTATTTCCGTGCTGTAAGACTCTATGACTAACCAATTTTCAACAGGATTTTTATCCGTTTTCTATAAAAAAGATTCTTCTGCACTGCCCGCTTTTGTTACCTAATTGCTTAACCTCACTGCATCAGTTTTTCTGTTCAAAGAGTCTGTGTGTTGTAGGCATGGATAAGTTATTGTCCATCTCTAATTGACTCTGACCCAGGGAAGCATTGCTGTAGATCTCACGTGGACCAGAGGAGATAATGTCAGCAGATTTATATTCTGAGTGAACAAATGCCTTTTTTTTTAAACAACGATCAGGCTTTATTTTTTCTGTGCAGTTACATGGAGAGGAAGAGGCTGAGCAACCATTTACAAGCACCAGGCATTATCAGAGGTGTAACAACACTGCTGTTTCTACTGTACATTTATTACTGTAGAACACAGCAGCAGGATTCCATCTGACAAAATCCTAAATCGCCACAAGGTATATTAATGTGTGGGAAGAAACTGTAGATGTTGGTTTAAATCGAAGATAGACACAAAAAGCTGGAGTAACTCAGCGGGTCAGACAGCATCTCTGGAGAAAAGGAATAGGTGATGTTTTGGGTTGAGACCCTTCTTCAATCTCGACCCTTCTATACCATTATCATGTATGTTACATTATCGTGTATCTATACACAAATGGATTGATTGTAATCATGTTAGAAAGAACTGCAGATGCTGGTTTAAATCAAAGGTAAACACAAAATGCTGGAGTAACTCAGTGGGTGAGCGTTAAAAGAGGGGTCTCGACCCGAAACGTCTCCCATTCCTTCTCTCCAGAGATGCTGCCTCTCCCGCTGAGTAACTCCAGCATTTTGTGTCTACTTTCTATTGTAATCATGTCTTGTCCTTCTGCTCGCAACAAAAAACTTTTCAATCACGATAAACGAATCTGAACTGAAAATGACACGAAACATCACTTTCTTCAGACTGAAGAAGGATGTCGAGCTGAAAAACGTCACCTATTCCTTTTCTCCAGAGATACCGTCTGACCCGAGTTATTTCAGCTTTTTGTATCTTACAAGGTATATTAGGATGGGTGATGAAGAATGCATTGCATCATGGGATTTGTAGTTCACATTGGGACATTGGGACATGTTTCTTCCAATTGGTTGCCAACAGCCAGGTTGACCACTGTAATAGGATCCCTCTGTATATAGTTATTAAGCTTCCAAACTATTTCTGCGCAACTGCATTATTTATACGTTTCCATTAATCCAACTGATGTATAAATAAGCGAACATCAATCACTTCACAACCTCATCCCTCTCTATCTTTAGAACCTTCTCCAGCTGGAGATCGACAGGAAGGCTTGTATTTACATGATTTTATGCTGCCTGGCCCACTGACTTACTCAAACACGTTACCTTCTTTTGTGCAAACCAGCATCAGCAGTTCCTTGTTCGTATTGTGGAGGAAGGAACTGCAGATGCTGTGTTTAAGAAAAAACTGCAGATGCTGGAAAAAAATCGAAGGTAGGCAAACATGCTGGAGAAATTCAGCGGGTGAGGCAGCATCTATGGAGCGAAGGAATAGGTGATGTTTCAGGTCGAGACCCTTCTTCAGACCAGATGCTGGTTTACATTGAACACAAAATGCTGGAGTAACTTAGTGGGACAGGCCGTAGGTTCAGAGGGGGAGAGGTTAGAGTAGGTAAAGGGAGTGGAAACGTTTGGACGGTTGATGTTACGACAGTTGGAAATCAGAAGATTTAGAGAGGGTGGGGGGGGGGGGGGGGTGAAGGGCAGTCCAAGAGGAGGGGGTCTGGTATGGATGGCAGTAGTGGTCATCACTGACTGGTGAGGATTCCTTCCCATAGACAAAGGCATGGAGGCAGAGGCAACGGAAGAAAGGCTCAACCTCGTGGCGGACCCTAAACTCATTGAGGTGAGGGCGGAGGGGAACAAAGGTGTCATGCCTCGCCTGTCCCATTGAGTCACTGTAGCATTTTGTGTCTATTGTCCTTGTTCCTCCTGTCTGTTTCTTGCGTTTATATTATACCTTTCACAATGTCCCAAAGTGCTTTAGACCTGTTGAACCAGCGTTGACATGTCATGAGCAGCGCCCAAGGTCCACACACTGGCAACAACATTGGTGACGATCAGATAATCTGCTAATCTAGAGATGTTGATTGGATTTTTAATATGAATTTGAGTAGTAATTTTTTTACACAAAGGGTGGTGCGTATATGGAGCGAGCTCCCAGTGGAGGTAGATGAGGCTGGTACTGTCATCAAGGTTAAGCGACATATATTCAGGTACATCGACAGGACAGGTTTAGAAGGTTATGGGCCAAGTGCAAGAAGGTGGGACTAGTGTAGATGGGACATGTTGGCCGGTGTGGGCAAGTTGGACTGAAGAGCCTGTTTCCGCACTGTATGACTATGACTACAACCATAACAGGATACAAGGTATGACTCTTTTACACTTCCTTGAAATTATGCCGTGGATCTGGGGAATGAGGATGTTTTTTGCTGCTCTCGGCAGAACCTATAGCAGCACCTTGCGCCCTCAGCACTACCTCAGCAATGTCATATGAGAGTTTTGTTCTTAAGCCTGTGGAATGGGATCTAAATCTACAGTCCGAGTCAGAGGTGAGGGTCCTTGCAGTGAAACATGCCTATTTGTGCTTCTCAAGTTTCCTGGCATTATATTTCCTGGCATTATGTATGGTTTATATTTCAAAAGTAATTCATCAGTTTCCAAAGTGCTTCAAGGTTCCAAGAAATGCTGCATAAATTATCATTAATGTCAGAAATTAATCTGCCGGAAAGGCTCCCTGTTAATCTGGTCAAATTCAAGTGCTGGAAGCACTCAGCAGGTGGCAGGCAGCATGCATGGAGAGGGCAGCAAAGCCAACATGTTTGATGGTTCCTCATGTTTATGACCTCTCATCAGAATGCCCCAGATCCATCTTAAGGGGCTGTCCCACTTGGGCGACCTAATCCACGAGTTCTGGCAAGTTTGCCCTCGACTCATACTCGCAGCATGGTCGACACAAGGTTGTAGGAGGTCTTTGTAACTCTCCTTCATGCTCTAGAGTGGTTTCCGTGTACTCAAAGCCTTAGCTAGGTCGCGGCGGTTTTTTCAATATGTTAAAAAATGCCCGCAAGTAAAAAAAGCTTCGCCATGGAAAAAATCGATACTTTTTTTACTCGTAGATTTAGTCATAGTAGGTCGTAGTAGGTCGACGTTAGTCATAGTAATCGAGGGTAGTTGAAGGTAGTTGAAGGTAGTCGTAGATAGTCTTCATCATAGCCGAAGGGACGTCGGAGAGAGATCAAAGGAGTTCGTCTTCACTCTCCACTATTTGGTGTCCAATTTTCCCGAAGTTAGTTGTAGCTAGTCGTACCTAGTCGAAGCTAGTCTTCAACATAGTCGAAGGAGGTCTTCAACATGTCATTTCTTCAAAGTCTCCTAAATTCTTCTAAACTCGCCAATTAGTTCTCCCAAGTGGGACAGCCCCTTAAGTCTGAAGAAAGGTCTCAACCCGAAACATCACCCATTCCTTCTATCCAGAGATGCTGCCTGTCCCACAGCCCCGTTGAGTTACTCCAACATTTTGTGTCTATCTTCAGTTTCATTTCCCTTGGCCTCAGTCTGCACGATATACGATACAATAGAACTTTATTTATCCCAGGAGGAAAATTAATCAGCAACTCCAACAGTCATAAAACACAAAATCCATGAAACATGAAATTAAAGTGATTAGTGGGAAGGATTGAGGGGGGGAATCAGTCTACCCCGCGACAGAAGAGGAGATGCACAGTTTGATAGCAACAGGGGGAAAGGATCTCCTGTGGCATTCTGTCCTCATCTTGGTGGAACCAGTCTATTGCTGAAGGTACTCATGGATTACATAAATCAACACTTGACATGAACCTTTTCTGACTCTGGATGAATTGCAACAGCAATTAGAAGCCACACTGATAACAGTTAGGCATGGCAGTGGTGGGTTGGTGCTATGGTGTATAGGGCATCCACAGGAAGTGGAATACTGGATCAGAATTCACAACCAATATGATACAATGCAACAAGACAGCAAATCACAGAGTAGAAACCAGGACTAAAGGACACAAAGTGGTGGAGTAACTCAGCAGGTCAGGCAGCATATCTGGAGAACATGGGCAGGTGATGTTTCAGGTCGGAACCCTCCCCCAAACACAAAGAAGGGTCCCGACCTGAAACGTCTCCAATGCATGTTCTCCAGGGATACTGTGCGACCTGCTGAGTTACTCCAGCACTTTGTGTTCTTTTGAGATAGCAGATCAAATACATTCATTTCACGCATCTCCGTGTCTTCATTTGTTGGTGGGTGACTTATTTTGATACATTAGCTGGATGTTCCTGAACCCGAGTGAAATCTTGCAGTGAGCTTCACAACTTAAACCTATTTATCCTCTTACAACTCTACTCCAATCTATGGTAATGTAACGGTGTTGAAATAGATTATTCTGCAATGTCAAGAAAATGTGCCTGCCCACAGTAGAATATCCATGGAACATACGGGACAGATGACCCGTATAACTCAACTAGACTGTTCCACTCTTCATTCTCCACACAAACCTCAAAGCTCTCCACCCCTGCACCATTCAGAATATGTTTCCATTCCCTTCGCTTGCCAACACTCATTCATTCAAAAGCATTCCCTTCTGGTGGTGTTACTCATGTTCTGACATGGAGTTGACGTGGTGAAACACAAAGGTAGAGATTGTGGAGATGGGTGCTGCTGGTTTCAGAGATTTTGATTTCCAAGTGTTTCCAGGTCTCAAGCACATTAACCCTCTGGCGGTGCTGGCCCACAGGGCCGAATGGCCTCCTCCTGCGCCTATTTTCTATGTTTTTCTGTTTCTAACCCCTGGAAACACTGGCAGGACTTTCCCGACGATGTCCTACAATCCTCTAAGATCCCTGCTCCCCTCCATTTCCGGCCTCCTGTCCTTTCCCTATTTCTGCATTGGCAAGCATGCATTTAGGTGAATTAAACTGAAGCCTTGGATTTCTCTCACTCAAACTACCTGCCTCAGAATCAGAATCAGAATCAGAATGCCTTTTATTGTCACTATACACATGTACAATGAGATTAAAAGCTGCTCCTACTCAGTGCAAAACAAAACAAAAAAGGGGGGGAGATATCGTGCGCAGTTTCTGCAGCGCTATATACATATCTATAAAAAGACAATGGATAAATAGAATGGATAAATAGGATTCCTATATCCAGTGTGGGTTATTGCACATATTGGAAATTACAGTTACAGTACAGATTACAGTCGGTGGATAGATGAAAGACCGGGGGTTAGGCTGTGAGTCAGTGCATGTGTGAGTTCAGGGAGATAATGGATTCCTAAACCCACACCTTTGACGAAACTTATCTCCAACTTTAAGTAACCCTTGCTTTCCCTCTCATTCCATGCCCTCCCCCTTCCCAGTTCTGCAGCCAGTCTTACTGTCTCCGACGATATTTTATCTCTGTTTGCTTTGTTGTTAACTTCTCCCAACCAATGATGACATTTTCCTCTATCTCCATTGCCTTTGTCCTGTTTTGACACCTTACACTTCCTTGTCTATACACATCCTTATCTATGTACCTCCCTCTCCCCTGATATCAGTTGACGAAGGGTCTCGACCCGAAGCATCACCCATTCCTTCTCTCCAGAGATGCTGCCTATCCCACTGAGTTTCTCCAGCATTTTGTGTCTATCTTCGATTTAAACAAGCATTTGCAGTTCCTACACCTTTGACTAAATATGTAGAAAGGAACTGCAGATGCTGGTACATACTGACGGTAGACACTAAGTGCTGGGATAACTCAATGGGTCAGGCAGCATATCTGGAGAACAGAATGGGTGACGTTTCGGGTCAGGACCCTACTTTCAGTCTAAAGACGGGTCCCGACCTGCAACGTCGCCAATCTTTTTTCTCCAAAGTTGCTGCCTGACCCGCTGAATTACTCCAGCACTTTGTGTCTAATTTTGACTAAACCCTGGCCGTCTTTCATGTCAACCGCATCCTTTTTTGCTAATTGTCAAGATAAGTCCGTTTGTCAAATCACCTTGACACACATGACCTTTTCAGAGGGCTCCATCAAATTAGGAATGAGTTTTAAGGGCCTGTCGCACTTACACAACTTTTTCAACGGCTGCCGGCACCCGTCATAGGTTGTTGCAGGCCGGCAAAAATTTTCAACACGTTGAAAATTCAGCGGCGACCAGAAATACGCTACGACTCTTTGGGTGACTAGGAGACTACTCACGGCCATACAGGTGACACCCTGCGACGTGTCACGGGGTGAAGTCTGCATGGTCGGGCTTTAGTTGCCCAAAGATTCAAACCTTGTTCTGGTCGCCGATGGATTTTCAACATGTTAAAAATTTTCGGCGACCTGTAACGACCGCAGTCGCCGAAAAAGTCGAGTGAGCGGGACAGGCCCACTAAGGTGAATTCTCATCCCTTCCTAATCCCCGACTTCCTGTTGAGGATCATTCTGCAAAACAGGAGCTGGAAAGAGTAGGAAGGGGATTGCTGTGTGAGCTGGCAAAGACACAATGGATGGAATGGCCTCTTCCTACTTCATGAGGAAGCATGGATATATGTCCCGCCATTGGATAAGTTTTGTGACTGTCATGTGGGACACGCTTGCAATCCTTATGATCAGACTTTGGTAATGATCTGAAAATATTGTACATAAAATGTCAATTTTCAGCAAGTTAAGGATTTGCGATGATCGATTTGGTCGTCAGGAAACATGCAGAGGCACAGCACTATATCACGTTTCTAAGAATACTAAATCTGAATATAATAATAAAATCAAATAAAAATAATAATCAATTAATAAGAGACCGTCGCTCACGTACCAGGAAACCATTTGAGGTAGGGGCACCATTTCACGCAGAGAACAGTGCCAGCTGTTTATCACACAGCAAGATTTCGCAAACGGCAAAGGGCTGAATGAGCAGCTAACCAGTCACAAAAACAGAAGTAGACAGCCGATCCATCACCGCGAGACGCAAGAGTGAGCTAATTTCGTTTTTTTTTAAATGTTTTACAGGTACAGCGTGGAAACAGGCCCTTCGGCTCACCAAGTCTGCACCGACCAGCGATCCCCGCACATTATGTCCCGCACTAGAGACAATTTACATTCTTGCCATAGAGGGGGTACAGAGAAGGTTCACCAGACTGATTCCTGGGATGTCTGGACTCTCGTATGAGGAAAGACTGAATAGACTCGGCTTGTACTCGCTAGAATTTAGACGATTGGGTGGGGATCTTATAGAAACTTACAAAATCCTTAAGGGGTTGGACAGGCTAGTTGCAGGAAGATTGTTCCCGATGTTGGGGAAGTCCAGGACAAGGGGTCACAGTTTAAGTATAAGGGGGAAATCTTTTAGGACCGAGATGAGAAAAAACATTTTTCACACAGAGAGTGGTGAATCTCTGGAATTCTCTGCCACAGAAGGTAGTTGAGGCCAGTTCATTGGCTATATTTAAGAGGGAGTTAGATGTGGCCCTTGTGGCTAAAGGGATCAGGGGGTATGGAGAGAAGGCAGGTAAGGGATACTGAGTTGGATGATCAGCCATGATCATATTGAATGGCGGTGCAGGCTCGAAGGCTCGAATGGCCTATTCCTGCACCTATTTTCTATGTGTCTATGTTTCTACACATACACCAAGCCAATTAGCCTACGTAGCTGTATGTCTTTGGAGTGTGGGAGGAAACCGAAGATCTCAGAGAACGTACAAACTCCGGACAGACAGCACCTGTAGTTGGGATCGAACCCGGGTCTCCGGCACTGCAAGTGCTGTAAGGCAACAACTCTACCGTTGTGCCACCGTGCCACTCACGAGTTAGGTACAGACCTTTGATCAGAATTGCTTTGTCAGAATCTTGTACCAGATGATGGATCTCTATAGGTAGCAGGGCGTGCAGAAGTTATGTGATTGCTTATTGTTTAGAAGAGTCTTTCAAGTTGGTGCAATCTCCACGTTTGACAATAAAGTACATTATGTGAATGAACAATCATTGCAGCAAAATGTTACTGGCGACTCTGAACCATCAATAAACTGTACACGACCCTTCACTTTAAACCATTGCCCTGGAATCCAAGGTGAGGACATCCTGTATCAAAGAAAAGCCCATCATGACTGGCGCATCTTGCATCTGTCCCTTTGTTGTTCCACATGGCCAAGCACTCTAACAGCACAGAAATGGGAACTTCGGCCCATCGAATCTTTACTCACCACCAAGAACCCATTGATATTAGTCTTACACTTATCTCATTTAACTTCTCTTTGCCCCATAGCAATTGAACCATAGAGAGATACAGCAGGAAAACAGGCCCAAAAACCATTGAGCATCCATTTTTACACTCAGTCAACCATGGCCAATTTTATCCTCTTCATATTCCCATCAATCCCCCCCATATCTGACCACTTGTCTACACAGTAGGGATGACCTACATTGGACAATGACAGAGAAGGCCACTCCGTCCATTGAGTTTCTGCCAGCTCTCAGAGCAATCCCATCAATCCCAGTCTCCCACTTACTTCCCTGTTGCCTATTCCCTCCCATATGCCCATCTCCCCCCTCCCCCTCCCATATGCCCATCTCCCCTGTCCCACCTAGACCAGCGGTAAATTAGTGCAGTAAATAACCGTACCAGTGTTGTGGCTATGTGAGTAGATGAGGAATGCACCGGGCTGACTAACAATGCAATGAAGAGCAATTTGTGAATCTGTATCTGGTTTCACCTACACGCAACAAAAGTTGGCATCTGTTTTGGTCACCATAGAATTTATCAGCACTCTATTGGTGGGTCGCTTTACATACTTTATGTATGGTGCTCAAAACAAAGAAATTCACTGTGACATATCACATGTGATAATATAGTACCATCCATTCATTCATTCATTCATTCTTCTTCTTCTTCTTGCATGTGGCGTGCACAGCCTAAAGTTGTAGGACAACTTGTTCTATTTGATCGTATTTGATTGTGCACGCCAGATTGATTGCATTCGTCGAAACAGGACAGACACATGAAGGTTGCAATCTTCCACCCCATTCATTCATTCCTTCCTTCATTCCTTCCTTCCTTCCTTCATGATACGTGAATCCATGTCAAACGTTGGTGATTGGTGGCCAGTCATAATTGCATCAAACAGCTCTCACTAGAAGCACTCGTGTCGTTTAACCTGACAGCTCATTCAGCCGCCCACCTTCTCAAAGGCATCAAGACATGACCATGAAGCACTGGCCTTGCCAGCAATGTCCGTGTATTGTGAACAGATTCAATCACCTCTGATCACTGAAAGATCAATGGTGGGGTTACACCATCTCATTGCCTTTCTCTGGACACCAACAGGACCATATGAAGGATATCGCTTTCCCTCGTCATTTATTTGATCATTCTAAAGGGTATTGTTATCTTTGTTTTTATCATTTAGTTCAATGGTGGGAATGGAACAAGTTCCATTATTTATTAAGCATTATCAAGCGGACTTAAATTAAATTGGGTAATTCTGCTATTAAAAATTAACCAGAACTCTAACCACAAATATTAAAATACCTCCCACAATGAAAATACTTTGCTTTGATTTGGCATTTACCTATTGATGCTTTATGCTAAGATGGTGCCAGACTGATTTCATTGTCTTTGCAATGTGTCTGTCTGTGGTGAGAGTGTGAGTAAGAACCTGAGCAGACAAAACTGCTGGAGAAACTCAGCGGGTGAGGTAGCATCTGTGGAGAGAAGGTATAGGCGGCTATGGAGACCAGCTCGGCCTGTGGACTTCAGGAGCCTCGGTCTCCAGCAAGAAGTGGCCAATTCGGAAACTGAGTGTCCAATGTCGGAGTTCCGATCTTCCCAGCGAGAGGGCCTGAACATCGGGCCGCCGTAGCGGCGACTGCGGAGGCCTCATAGGCCCCGACCACGGGTGAACAAAGAGGATGATGACTGAACTTTATTGCCTTCTCACAGTGGGAAACGTTGATTCCGCTGTGTGGGGATGTTCATGTCAAATTCTCTTGTGTATTCTGTTCTTATTCGTATGGCTGTATGGTAACTCAAATCTCACTGTACCAACTGGTGCCTGTGGCAATAAATGTGACGAACTTGACCCCGACTACGGGCGCTTGCTGTACGGAGTTTACAGGTTCTCCCCGTAACCTGCGTGGGTTTTCTCAGAGATCTTCGGTTTCCTCCCACACTCCCAGGACGTACAGGTTTGTAGGTGAATTGGCTTGGTATAAATGTAAAATTGGCCCTAGTGTGTGTAGGGTAGTGTTAATGTGCGGGGATCCCATAGTCAGGATCGAACCTGGGTCTACAGCTCTGTAAAGGGCCTGTCCTACAAGCATGCAACTCTATGCGATGAACGCGATCAAACTAGAAGCGGGGGCCGCGCGGAGATCGGGTGATCCCTGTACAGGGCCGTTCCCACCAGCATGCGCCTGCATGCGGCAAGCGCGACCAAACCTCAGTAGGGGTCGCGCGGAGGTCGGGTGAGTGGCGCAACGCGGCGCAAAGTGAGGCGAACTTGGAGCGAAGTCTAAGGTAAGTTCGCCAGGACAGAGAGGGGCACACAGAGAGGGGCACAGAGGCACACACAGAGAGGGGCACGGAGCCACACACATAGAGGGTCACGGAGGCACCTACAGAGAGGGTCACGGAGGCACGATGTCAGGGCGGCGTGTAATGCGTCGAGGCGACTGCTAGCCAACAAGCCATTGCCGCGTGGAATTTTTGGACATAGTCAGTTTTTCGGAGGCCCGCGCGGTGTCGGGACGAATTCGGGACGAACTCCGCACAATTCCGCACGGCTCCAGCGATCGAAGTGGGACCGGCCCCGCGACGCCAGACGGCTCAAGCGACCACGTTAGGTCGCGCTCTTCGCATGGAGTTGCATGCTTGTAGGACAGGCCCTTAAGGCAATAGTTCTACCGCCATGCCACCGTGCCGCAATCTTGGCATCATGTTCAGCATAGACATTGTGGATTGAAGAGCCTGTTTCTATTCTGTTCAGTTCTATGTTACATGATCTATGTTCTAATAGATTATAAAAGTCCTGGGTGTACTTATATTCTTTCACAGATCACAACACATTGGTGCAATGTCTTTCACACGCTGAATTTTCTTGTAATAAAATCAGAGAATGCTGCAAAGCTCAGCACATTAGTCAGCAAATGGGAAAAGATAAATAGGCAACATTTCAAACTGTAATCAATGGTCAGAACTCTCTTTCCCAATTCTGGTGAAGAGACACAGTCTAACAACATTGGCTATTTTTCTTCCAAATGATGCTGGCTGGCCTGTTGAGTTCTACCGACACTTGCTGTGATTATTTCCGATTTCCAGTATCTGTAGTTTTACTGATTTTCTGTTTTATTTTGTATGTTCCATTTGAACATGTTGTTGTGACTTGCATACTATGGGAATGATAGGATGATTGAGGGCGGCACAGTGATGCTGGTGGCAGAGACGCTGCTTCACAGTGCCAGAGACCCGGGTTCGATCCTGACATCGGGTGCTGTATGTGTGGAGTTTGCATGTTCTCCCTGTGACCACGTGGGTTTCCTCCAGATGCTCTGGACTCCTTCCATATCCCAAAAGACCCGTTGGTCTCTGTAAATTGTCCCCAGTGTCTCGGGAGTGAATGTGAAAGTGGGATAACACCAAACATGGATAAAGCAGTTATCGATGG
>OY740818.1:17016690-17196690 GCA_963514005.1 Raja brachyura
TATGAAGTATTCATTCTCATTATCAACGGTGGCACAACGATAAAGGTTTGATCCTGACTACGGGTGTTTGTCTGCATGGAGTTTATGTTCTCCCCGTGAACTGCGTGGGTTTTCTCCGGGAGCTCCGGTTTCCTCCCACACTCCAACGTACATTGGTTTGGTGTAAATGTAACTTGTGTGTGGGATAGTGTTGGCGTGCGGAGATCGCTGGTCGGCACAAACTCAGTGGGCCGAAGGGCCTGTCTCCATGCGGTATCTCCAAACTACACTAAAGACAGAATGGCGTCAGGATCTGATCCTGAGAACTGCTCATAACTGGCGAAATGAGCAAAAGCAGTGTGTGGGAGAGGATCAGAGGCATGCAGGAGAAGAGTGCAGGTGCAGGAAGGGTGGCATCAGCCAGCCTCTCTGACTCAGTGAGTGAGTCTGATCTGCGCTCCCAGCTTTGCTCGGCTCCAAACAGCCCCCGATTGTTACAGCTCAGGTAGTGAGGGGGGGGGGGGGGGGGGGTGGAGAGAAGACATGTGGAAAGGCCACATCCCCACCTGGCAGAAGGGGGTGGCACGGTGGCCTAGCAGTAAAGTTGCTGCCTCACAGCGCCAAAGACCCGGGTTCGATCCTGACTACGGGTGCTCTCTCAGCGGAGTTTGCACGTCCACCCTGTAATTGCATGGGTTTGCTCCGGATGCATCGGTTTCCTCCCACGCTCCAAAGACATGCGAGCCTGTAAGCTAATTAGCTTCTGAACATTGTTACTAGTGTGTAGGATAGTACCAGTCTACAGGTGATCATCAGTCAACGCAATCTGGTGGACCTAAGGGCTTGTTTCCAGTCCGTATTTCTAAAAAAAATATGCCTGCAGCTCTTTGAGAATCCATCCCCAACCATCCCATTGGTCTCCCAAATGCTCGCTTGTATCTACTGCTCGTCCATAAATAAGGCGTTCACAACTTGAGGAGAATCTGTACTTGGGACATTGCTGGAGTCATGTGCAGTTCGGATCAGCAGTAGCGGAAAGAAACTGAGAGGAGAATTACAAAAAAAACAGTCGCAAGGCCAGAAGACCTTAATCATGAAGAAAGATTGGTCGCAAGGCCAGAAGACCTTAATCATGAAGAAAGATTGGTCGCAAGGCCAGAAGACCTTAATCATGAAGAAAGATTGGTCGCAAGGCCAGAAGACCTTAATCATGAAGAAAGATTGGTTAGGCTGCAGGTTGTTTCCCTTGAAACAGAAGAGGCTGAGGTGTATTTTAATTGAGACAAACTACATTGAGAGTGAGCAGGATGGAGTTATTTCCCTTCATACAACGGCTGAGATTTAGGGTAATTTAGGAAAAGCTTTTACATCTAAATGAAGGTGGAATCTGAAGCACACTATCTGAAAGGGGAGTGGAGGCTAAAGATATCTCTTCCAAACGTACTCCGCCCCTTGACATACTGCTGCCATTTAATAAAGTCCTGTTGTGACCTCAACTCTACATACCTGCCTATCATTGGCAACTGTATAAAGGGCCTGTCCCACTTTCACGACCTAATTCACGACCTCTGCCGTGTTTGCCCTTGACTCATACTCGCAGCATGGTCGCCACGAGGTCATAGGCAGGCCGTGATGTTAGTCGTAGGTACACGTGGCATCAAGTAGGTCGGGGCGTTTTTTCCAACATGATGAAAAATGTCCTTGAGTAAAAAAGGTTGTGAATTAGGTCGTGAAAGTGGAACAGCCCCATAAGAAGGAACTGCAGATGCTGGTTTAAACTAAAGATAGACACAACATGCTGGTGTGACTCAGTGGGACAGGTAGCATCTCAGAAGAGAAGGAATAGGTGACGATTTGGGTCGAGACTGTGTCTGAGGAAAAGATTTCTCTTTCAAGAGAGAGTTCGATGTAGATCTTAGGGCTAACGGAATCGAGGGATGTGGGGAGAAAGCAGGAACGGGGTACTGATTTTGGATGATCACCCATGATCATATTGAATGGTGGTGTTGGCTTAAAGGGCCAAAAGGCCTACTCCTGCACCTATTATCTATGTGCTGGAATGAGCCCTTGAAGTAGAGTGTCTTAACCCATAAGACTGTGGCCCAAAGTCAAGGTGGTGAAATTAGACTAAAGATCTGCTCTTGAGCTGACAGGAGCAAGTTGGTCTGATTGATGTAATTCCGTGCCATTAACCACTCTGATTCAATGAGGTCCGCAGTTCCCCTTGAAGCAGTGGTCGTGGTTTGATGCATCCTCTGCCTCCCACTGCCCAAGTCAGCCGCCTCAGATCTCCCTCTCCTCTGCACCACCGTTTGAACTTCTCGTGCAAAGCTTCTTTCTGTTCCAGTTTAAACAGAATAAGAAGTCGAATCTACAATCCAAGATCAGAGTATGCGGAGGCCAATTTCACCGCAGGGAACCTTGGCATCGAAGAGCTCACTTGAAGTGACTCACTAACCTAGTTGTTTCTTCCTGATTAAAAAACGGATCTCACTTCATTTAAAAAAAAATCAGAACCACCAGGTCATTTGATTGCACAGCTTTGAACAAAATGTTGACTACATTGAACCACCTTTGTAATTGTTTACCCATGTTCCTATTTTATCAAGTGTTAAAGAAGGAACTGCAGATGCTGGAGAATCGAGGGTTACACAAAAAGCTGGAGAAACTCAGCGGGTGCAGCAGCATCTAAGGAGTGAAGGAGATAGGCGACGTTTCGGGTCGAGAAGAAGGGTCTCGACCCGAAACGTCGCCTATCTCCTTCACTCCTTAGATGCTGCTGCACCCGCTGAGTTTCTCCAGCTTTTTGTGTAACCTTCCTATTTTATCAAACCAGTCCTGTCAGGTTACTTTCTACCTATGATGTTACCACGCGCATATTTTATTTTTGCCGACTAAAATCTTTTCCTCTTTGCTGCAAATCAATCTCTGATTATTTGTAACAAGCAACTTCATAAAATATGCATCAAGGTTTATGATCAAGTTAACACCAACAATCTCAATTTCTCATTTATTAAACCCTCAGGCATTTTTCCGTCTCATTTTTATCAATAAATATTAATGCTCTTCTTTGACTCCCAATAGTGTTATCTTGAAGTGCACCGACATTAACACTAATTGCACTTCCTTTTCTGTGTGAAGATTTAGCCCTGACCATCTTTCTCTCCCCCCTTCTCTCTCTCTCTCCTTTTATTCAAATCTCTTCTGCCAACCTATCCCCCCCCCCCCCCCCCCCCCCATCCATAATAATCCTCTCTCAGAGTCTGCAGATACCCAATTAAAAGTACATAAATATTTCTCTTCGAAAATAAAATCTTGGAAGTTAACAACCCCTGGGTAAAATGACAACTTGTGAGTCGATGTCCTTTTGAGTCTGCTTGCATTGGTCTTTAGATGGGAAGGTAATGGTGTCAGACTGACATGCTGAATGAGCATAGTGTTAAAGAACAGATAAAAGAATATGCATTTATGCAGTAAGTATCTTGAACCCAGGATGGTCCAAAGTTCCTCACAGCAATTGAGATGGGGTCTTTTAAGTGTTAAAGAAGGAACTGCAGATGCTGGAGAATCGAGGGTTACACAAAAAGCTGGAGAAACTCAGCGGGTGCAGCAGCATCTAAGGAGCGAAGGAGATAGGCGACGTTTCGGGTCGAGACCCTTCTTCAGATTGAGGAAGGGTCTCGACCCGAAACGTCGCCTATCTGCCTCCAGCTTTTTGTGTAACCCTGGGGTCTTTTAAGTGTTGTGAACAATGTGCGGCACGATGGTGCAGCGGTAGAGTTGCTGCCTTACAGCGCTTACAGCGCCGGAGACCCGGGTTCGATCCTGACTACGGGTGCTGTGTGTACGGAGCCTGTACGTTCTCCCTGTGACGGCATAGATTTTCTCTGAGGTCCTCGATTTCCTCCCACGCTCCAAAGCTGTATAGGTTTGTTGGTTAATTGGCTTGGCAAATGTAAATTGTCCCTAGTGTGGGTAGGATAGTGTTAATGTGCGGGGATCATTGGTCAGCGTGAACTGGGTGGGACAAAGAGCCTGTTTCCGTGCTGTCTCTCCAAACCAAACCAAACTAAACAGTGCTTTTTGTGTGGACATCTCAATTAAGAATTAAGCTACATCTATCAGCAATTTTTAATCCATCAATATATCCAACATTGACGACGCTTTCACTTGCAATTAAATAACTGAATAAGTCTAATCAAATAAATGCTCTTATTCATTCCTTTACGTTAGCCATTAGTGAAGCACGTTTAATAAATATGTGTCACATTAGAAGTGCCTGTACACTGTAATGCCGTGTATCATCACAGAAAAAGCATTGATTTTCCCATCAGAATGTAAGAAAAGCAGGCTTTTTTTTTGCACAGCTGGATCATACAATAATTTTACTTTAGACATACCGTGTAGAAACCGGCCTTTCGGCCCACCGAGTCCGCGCCAACCAGTCTTCCTCGCACATTAACACTATCCTACACACACTAGGGACAACTTACATTTTTTTTATACCAAGCCAAATAACCTACAAATCTGTACATCTTTGTGGTGTGGGAAAAAAACCAAAGAGCTCGGAGAAAACCCACGCGGTCACGGGGAGAACGTACAAACTCCATACAGACAGCACACATGGTCGGGATTGAACCCGGGTCTCTAGTGCTGCAAGCGCTGTAAGCCACGACTCTACCGCTGCGCCACTGTGGTGGCCCCTAATGTAATAATCATCTAATGAGATGCGCGATATTAGCCAATTATTGACCAGGCTACCAGGGATATTTCTCCAGCTCATCTTCAGAATTCTGCGGTGGAATCTTTCACATCAACCTGAGAGGGGAGATGAAGCCTTGGTTGAACATCGCATCAAAAAGACTACACTTTTGATAAGGTTCAACTCTCCACAAGGTTCAAAGTGGGACCTGAATTTAGCGGTCAACGCCGTCAACTGATGTTGAACCCGGAGATCCCATATTTATTGGTCCACAAAGTTGGATCCATAAATTAGCCAGTTGTATCTCTTTTTAACTGCCTCTGATGCTACGATACCCCTTCTCGCGTAAGGAAACCAAAACTGAACAGAACTCAAAGAGCAGTCTCACAAACTCCCTGTACAAGTTTAACATAACCTCCCATTTTCTAATCTCCAATTCCTTTGCAATGAAGGGCAGTATTCCATTTTGTCTTTTAACTTTTAATTTATAAAGTGAACCATCCTACTTCCAACTAGAGAGCAGTCCCGAGTTACTATCTACCTCATTGGAGACCCTCAGACTATCTTTGATTGGACTTTACTTCACTTTATCTTGCATTAAACATCATTCATGTAATTCCCTTTATTGTGTATCTGTGCACTGCAGGTAGCTTGAATGTAATCATGTGTTGTCTTTCCGCTGACTGGTTAGCACGCAACAAAAGCTTTTCACTGTATTTAAGTGTATGTGATCATAAACTAAATTCAACTCACCTCAACTCAATTATCTGCTGCAATTGCCTGCTAACTTTTGCGTGATTCACAAATAAACATAGTTTTAAATTGTCTAATGGCAGCAGGAAAATTTAAATTCAGTTAATTCGGTAATCTTGAAAAATGAAGTGATGTCAATAGATCACTGTATAATTATTGTCGCCCTGACATAAGAAAGATGCCATTAAGCCAGAATGTTTTACAGGGAGATAGTTAGCACAGGTGGACATGAGCTATAGGAGGAGGTTGGGCAGGTGAGAACATTGTTCTGTTAGAGCCTGGCTCACTTGTCGTGGGGTGACTCCTATATGAGTAGTCGCCCAAAGAGTCGTACTTTTTTCATGGCGCCACTGGATTATAAACAAGTTGAAAATTTTCAGCGACCTGCTGTGACTATGACGAGTGCCGGCAAGTGGCCAAAAAAAATTGGGTAAGTGGGGCAGACCCTCTAGAGTGCAGGAGTCTGAGTGGTGACCTTAGAGAGATGTATACAATCATGAATGGCCTAGATAAGCTAGTCGGTGTAGGTTTAGTGTCAGAGGGGAAAACATTTAAAGGAACCTGAGGGGCAACATCTTCACAAAGTGAGTGGTGGTACATGGACCAAGCTGCCAGAAAAAGTAGTTGGGGGAAGGAACATTAATAGTAAGTAAGTAAGTAATTTTTATTTATATAGCACGTTTAAATCAAATCACGTTGAAGCCAAAGTGATTTATAGAGAAAAATAAATTAGATTACCATACATTCATATAAAATAAAATAAAGACACAATACACTATAGGATTCAACATGAACGTCCCCCCTACAGCAGAATCAACATTTTCCACTGTGAGGGAAGGCACCAAAAAGTCCAGTCCTCCTCCTCCTTCCCCTAGTCTACCCAAGGTCGGGGCCTATTTGAGGCCTCCACACCCAGTTTGCTGCAACGGTGGCCCGATGTTACAGGCCCTCCGGCCGGGAAGATGGAACACCGGTGTTGGGTGAAATAGTCCTCAGCGGCATGGAAATGTCTTCCCCCCAGGAGACCGCGGCTCCCGTGTTCCTCAGGCCGCGCTGGTCGGAGCTCCGACTCCGGCGATCTCGGATCCCAGGCTCGGCGGTGTTTTAAATCCAGCGCTGCCCGCTGCTGGAATACTTGGATGGGTACATGGACAGGTAACCTGGTAAAATACATTTGTATCAATAATATAAGTGTACAATTTTGGTCGCCCTGCTGCAGGAAAGATGTCATTAAGCTGGAAAGGGATTTGGGCACGGTGCAGGCAAATAGGACAAACTAATATGGGGGTATGTTGTCAGCATGGATGGGCTGGGCCGAAGGGCCTGTTTCCATGCCGCATGATGCAAGTACATCAAGAATATGTTGATCATCATCCTTCATGTGGTGGGGAAGAACTTTCACATGAACAATTGTGGGATTGAGAACTGTTCAGCAATGCCCCTGCCTGGAATTAAAAAAAAGATAAACACTGAATTGATTTTTTTTACAATAGAATTGGAGGTTAAGAAAATATGATGAATTATTTGGGGATGCTACATAGCCCCAGAGCATGGCCGCTCTGTCTGCTGGTCCCAGAATAGGATGTACTATCATCCACTACAATTGTTCAACTCTTTTGAATCTCCTTTCCAATTGTCAAGGTAAGTTAAGTTTATTACGATTGCACATTTAAAAACAACTCTCGTGGCCCAAAGTGCTTTACATCAGTGCATGTACTAACGTGCTACATACAGTGCTACATAGATCTAACAATACATACATAAATGCATACATACATCACTCCCTCAGAGGAGCTCAAGAAACGCTTGTGAGTAGAAAGTCGAGACTTTTAAGTTGATGGAGGGGGCAGTTCTGATGAGAAGAGGGATGCTGTTCCACAGTCTAGGTGCTGTAAATCTCTCAGCTGCTAACTATTTTTACTCGTCTTCCTATTCCCATGCTAAACGTCTGCCCAGGGCCTCCTCAGTTGCCAGAGTGAGAAGACGCACAAACTGGAGGGGCAGCATCTCATGTTCAGCTTGGGTAGTTTACAACCCAGTCAACATTGAATTCTCCAACTTTAGGCAACTGACCTACAAGCACTGCCCCTTTTTCTTCCCCCTCTTTTCCCTGAGCCCCATCTGGATTCCCCCCACCCCCCTCATCCCCTTCTACCTATATTATTTCCTCTGGCTGAACATTTCGTGCCCTTTCGATCCTTAACTCGCACTTTTTGTCTTTTCATCTCTAGCCTTTGTCTCACTTGTCTCCCTCACTTGTATCTACCTTAGATGTTCTGGATTCTTAAAGATAGCGGAGTCAGGGGATATGGGGAGAAGGCAGGAGCGGGGTACTGATTGGGGATGAGCAGCCATGATCACATTGAATGGCGGTGCTGGCTTGAAGGGCCTACTCCTGCACCTATTGTCTATTGTCTATTGACCCGTTGAGTTACTCCAGCACTTTGTGTCTATTTTTGTAAACCAGCATCAGTAGGTTTTTGTGCCTGTAAATCTAACAGGATTTCTAATATTCCACACTCTGGGATTTTTCTCTTTACACTACGTGTTGTACTTATGTATGGCTTAAATGCACACATGTATAATTATGATTTGACTGCCTAGCACGGAAACAAGGCTATTCACTATATCCCGGTTCTCATGACAACAATAAACCAATACCAATAGCAATACCAAAAGATTTATGGTAATTGAATGCACATTTTGTGAGGAGTGGGAATATTTGTTCTCAGCTGATATCAATACTGAACGATAAAGCAGTCTTAGCGTTTGTAGCAACCCCATATTTCCCATGTGCAGGCTTTTGGCTTCAAAAAAAGAATCTTTTAACAAGTGGGAGCCATTCCCGCAGTGCCTCAAATGCACAAAAAAGATGCTGTCTGATCCGCAGAGTTACCCCAGCACTTTGTGTCTTTTTTTGTGAACCAGCGTCAGCAGGACAATAAATCTCTCCTTAGTCTAATCGAGAGACAAAAAATGACCAAAATAAACATTTCAAGAACCTGCTTTATGGGCCTGTCTCACTCAGGCGATTTTTCAGCGGGCTGACGGTGACTGTCGGTTGCCGGCAGGCGCCTGAAAAACCGGCAACTGGAACGGCGACTGTCAGAGTGGAACACACACACACACACACACAAACACATCGCTTCCTTCACCAACCTGTGTGAATGTTTTAGACAGCGCTCCCCCCGCTTGCCCTGTCTAAAAAATTCACACGGTGCAAAGCCACGGTGCAAACAGACACACACTGCGATGAACAGGAAGGTTGGTGCTGTAATTAAGATGGTAAAGCACAGTGTACAATAAGTCCTTTAAAAGGGGGGGAGAGAGGGGGGGGAGAGGGGGGGGAGAGGGGGGGATAAGGGGGGGGATAAGGAGTGGATACAACATTTTAATTTAAATCTTTTTATTTGAATTTCACAGCAATTTGCGTACATACAATGATAAGAGTCAGTGATAGTCAGGACATAATTGTGCAACAGTATGTAAGCGACCCTCAAAGCCCTTACCCTTACCCCCCCCTCAATCCACCCGAATCAGGTCGGAACCAAACGGGGACAAACAACACTCACATACGTACACATCCACACAAATACGATAAGATAATCGAAACAAAACAAAATGAAAAAAAAAAAAAATAATAATTAAAATACATAAATAAATAAATAAAAGTGTGGGGGGGGGGGGGGGGGGGTGGGGTTGAGGGGAGAGCAGCTGCAATAAGACAGAGCAGTGATAAAAGGCACTCAGACCTCTTCCGAGTCCGGAAACAAGTTGAGAGAGTTAACAAGTTCCAGGAAAGGGTTCCATGTATCTAGGAATGTCTTGGTAGAGCCTTTGCGAGAAAACCTAAGTTTTTCAAGCTTTACATTGTAGAGCACCTCCTTGATCCAGCGTGCGTGTGTCGGGGGACAGGTAAGCTTCCAGTTAAGCAGGATCAGTCTCCGGGCTAACAAGGTTGTAAAAGCCAGGACCTGCTTCAACGCAACAGAGAGGTTGGTGTTGGGAGGAGTACCAAAAATAGCTGACAGTGGGTTTGGAGGAATAGTCTGGCCATAGGCTCTGCTTATCACGTCGAAAGCACACCTCCAAAAGGCTGCCAGCTTAGGGCTAGACCAAAACATATGGCTATGGTTGGCAGGGGATTGATTACATCTGTTGCAGGTGTCCTTGACAACGTTTAAGAAGCCAGAGATACACGGCTGTGACGCTTGGCGGACATTTAACATTACCGGTCGGTTGTCCTTGGTTCTGAAAACTATTGCTTATCTTTCTTTCCTCAATGAGCCAATTAAATTCACTGGTCAGCTCCGGCTACAACCTCCGAAAACCTCCGAGAACCTTTGACCTGCTGGCCAACCATTAGGACCTCCTGGCGACCCACCTATGGCTCGAGAATTCTCGCTACTTTCCATAGCGGCTTCATTCTAGTCGCCGCTAATTTTTCAACGGCGACCATAATGAGGCCGCGACTAGTTCCCAAAATGCGGGAACTCCTCGCGACCATGAAGGTGACTCCCCGACAACTACCCCCGAACATGTGGCGACGGCATCGTCTCCTGCAGTTGCCTAAAAAGTCGCCTACGTGGGACCGGCCCATTAGGGAAAGGAAATGTGTTAAAGAAGGAACTGCAGATGCTGGAGAATCGAGGGTTACACAAAAAGCTGGAGAAACTCAGCGGGTGCAGCAGCATCTAAGGAGTGAAGGAGATAGGCGACGTTTCGGGTCGAGACCCTTCTTCCCGACCCGAAACGTCGCCTATCTCCTTCACTCCTTAGATGCTGCTGCACCCGCTGAGTTTCTCCAGCTTTTTGTGTAACCAGGGAAAGGAAATGTCTATTCGTAATTTCAGTTCATGCATCAATGTCCTTATGCAAAGAACAAGTATGAACACAACTTCAATTAAAATGCTACATCATTATCTTTGCTGGGCTTGTCATTTCATGCACCCATGTTGATGGAATAGGAGGGGACACTTGGAAAGGTGTTGAAATCAGTCCTGTGGAGGCAAAATACATGAAAGCCTTGGAGTGGAGTTTGGACTTGTTGCTATCGATATCCACACGTCGAAAAACACCCCCTGGTTGCTTTATATTAACGTGTAAATTTCCTGTGGAAATTTGTTATTGATTTCTAATTACCATATTAATATTTTTGAGAAAGGGCAACTCTTGTTCTGCAGAAAAAGGATTCAGAAGGGAACTTCTGATGATACAACTGACAAGGAAAGGCCAATTAGCTCATCGCTCTCTGCCAACTTCCTGAAAAAACAATCTAATCCCATAGTTTCGTCATTAGCAGTGAATATTTTTCTCAAGTACTTGTCCAATTGCTTTTGGAAGGTTAGTGTTGTAGCTGCTCTTGCTACTTTTCAAACAGTGCGGTCTTCTCATAGAAACTGTGGTGCAGCGGTAGAGTTGCTGCCTTACAGCACTTGGTTTGAACCTGACTACGGGTGCTGTCCGTATGGAGTCTGTACGTTCTGATTGTGTGGGTTGTTTCCGAGTGCTCTCGTTTCCTCCCACACCCCAAAGATGTACAGGTTAATTGGCTTCAGTAAATTGTCCCTAGTGTGTAGGATAGAACTGGTGTACGGGTGACCATTGGTCGGCACAGACTTGGTGGGACAAAGGGCCAGTTTCCACGCTGTATCTCTGAACTAAGTTTCAGCTATTTTACTACAATTGGATTGTTTTAAGTAAAATGTCCCCCTCAAAGCGCAACAGTCTCCATTCTGAATTGCCTTACATTTGTGACTTCCGCATACCAACCCTACTTCCACAACAATCACTGACCCTTTAGTTACTGGGACAAACTCATGATAATTTTGAATGTCTCTATCAAGTTTCTCTTGACCTGAACTGTTCTGTGGAAAATAGCCTCAGCTTCTGCCTCTTCACAATAGACAATAGACAATAGGTGCAGGAGTAGACCATTCAGTCCTTCGAGCCAGCACCACCATTCACTGTGATCATGGCTGATCATCCACATTCAGTCCCCATATCCCCTGACTCTGCTATCTTTAAGAGCTCTATAATTCACGTATCCATTATCCATGTAAGGGTCAATTTCCTTTATTCCCTCTCCTTGTCATCTTTCCAAAAGTACCTAGCATTGACCTCAATGCTCAGCCGGAGCTGAGCTTGCATTTGTTAAAGACTTAGCATGGCTTCGATGAAAACACAACTTGACCATGGCTAATCCATACCTGACCTTAGCCTGAGTACATCATTGTATACATATCCAACCTTATCCTAACTTCTCTATAACAATAATAATCTCTAGTAAGTTTTTCATCTGCTAAACTCATCATCATGCCCAATATAAATTTATATTAGAATGTAAACCTATTGAGAGTTGTGCATTATCAAGCATGGTTCTGGTAGCCAGACTTCAGTGTCTATCATTTATAAACCCGAACCAACTAAATGACCCACTCAACTGATCTTGTCACCTTTAAATATTCCACTACACTCATCCAAGCTCTCTGCTCTTGGATTTGCTTCACCATTACACCATTCAGTTTGTGTTAACCTTGCTCTTACTACCAAAACGCTATTCAATAGAGTCCAACCAAAGGAAATCGACCTGCACGCATTCAGCAATTTAATAGTCCACTCACATAACACTTGGTCCAATGCGTAAATCTTTACCCAGTTTGGATGCAACATTAAATGGAGCCACTCCTGCTCCATTAGGGGAATAGTGAAGACCCAATTAGACTATTTCAGATAACATTAGAGTTTGTGCTCATTATTATTTGTCAATAACATTGTTTTTTTAGTTTATAGTGTTTTTATTTCAGGGATACAGCGCAGAAATAGGCCCATCAAGTCTGCACCGACCAGCGATCCCTGCATACTGGCACTATCCTACACAAACTGGGGACAATTTACAATTATACCAAGCCAACTAGCCTACAAACCTGTATGTTGTTGGAACGTGTGAGGAAACCGGAGCACCTGGAGGAAACCCACGCAGGTCACGGGGGGGACCGTACAAACTTCATACAGCCAAGCACCCGTAGTCAGGACAGATGTAAGGCAGCAGTTCTACTGCTGCGTCACTGTGCCGCTCATGGGATCTTGCACTGCACAATGGAAATGACCTTTTTCTCATTTAAACAGAGCACAGAAAATGCACTTCCTTGCCTGTGTAGCTCTTTGGGATATCCAGAGATGTCAAAGATGCATTACAATTGCAAGTCCCCTCTTGATACTCATTCCACTTAGAAAAATACCAAAATGATTAAGACAGGGACAAGTGGGCAGCAGGGTGTCACAGGTGATAGAACCTGCTGCTCTCTGCTCCAATGACTCAGGTTTAATGCTGTCCTCCTGTGCTGAATGTGTGGAGTTTGCATGTTTTCTCTGCAACTGCATGGTGATTTTTCAGGTGCTCCAGCTCCCCCCAACATCTCATCAGGTTGATTGGTTGACCACTCTAAAGGATGTATGGTTAGTTTAGTTATGTTCAGAGAGTGGTGAGGACAGCGGAAAAAATCATCGGGACCTCTCTCCCCTCAATCGGGGATATTGCGACCAAACATTGTGTGTCTAAGGCCAGCAGTACTATAAAAGACCCCACACATCTCCATCACGGACTGTTCACTCTGCTGCCCTCGGGCAAAAGATATCGTAGCATAAGGAGCAGAACATCAAGGTTCTGCAACAGCTTCTTCCCTCGAGCCATCAGACTCCTGAATGCCATGTAATGGGCTGCCACCATTGTCTATTTATCCTTTTATCCTTTTTATCCATTTTATCCTTGTTTATCCTTCTGTTAATTATCGTGTTGCACAGGGAGCCAAATGCAACGGAATTTTGTTTGGAACTGCATATATCGATGTATTTCTAAATGACAATAAAGTTTGTTTGACTTTTTGACTTTGACTTTGACTAGTTTAGTTTAAATTAGTTTAGAGATACAGCGTGGAAACAAGCCCTTTGGCCCACCAAGTCCGCACCGATCAATGATCACCCATTCCTATTAGTTGTTCGTTATCACGTTTGTGCATACTAAACACCAGCGGCAACTTTACAGAAGCCAATTGACCTGTAAGCCTGCAGGTCTTTGGAATGTCGATGGAAACCAGAACACCCGGAGAGAGCCCACGTGGTCCCAAGGAGAATGTACAAACTCCGTGCACTCGAAGCGTGAATGGTGGAGTCCAAGGTAAGTTGATGGCAATTCAGGAGAATTAAATGGGTGCTGGATGCTTCCTGTAGGTTCAGTATGACTTATGAAGTAAGCTTATTTAACGTTCCATTGTAATTATTAATAATAGTTTGTATAATAATCATTCTTGACAAAAGATGAGATCGCAATGCCTGTTCATGGTGAAAAATGATCTCAGCAGTCTGAACCATCTCTGCTTTCATTTACTGTTGAGATTTTTTCTTTTTCTTTCTTGTTAAAGATACATTTGTCGAACGTGGTGGCAAAGGCTAAGTCTTCCTCTGGTAATTCAACAAAAATCATTACCTTATGTGACAGAAGTCTAAACAGTTCTAAATCAACCAGCTGTGTAGCTGAATGTGAAGAAGTGCATTTCATTCAGTGGGGTTCCTCTGCTGATGTTTATCACTCCCGATCGGTCTACCTCTTGGGCTACATTCATTTGATAAAAGCTGAGAAGATGTCCTGAGAGGTTGCTCAATGTTGCTGCATTTCTGGAGTAGACGCTGCTCGACAGGAATGTAAATCAGAGGGAAATGCTGGTATTTAATTTTGAATTCTCACGGGCGGCTCGTAAATTCATGCTTTTGGCTTTTAATGTACTTCCCAGTGCCATTTGCTTTCACCGGTACAAGGAATACAAGGTGCAAGAACTAGTGTGTAGGACGGAACTGCAGATGCTGGAAGATAAGACACAAAAAGCTGGAGTAACTCAGCGGGACAGGCAGCAAATCCGGAGAGAAGGAATGGGTGACGTTTCAGGTCAGAACCTTCTTTTAAGCCCCTGTCCCACTGTGTGAGGTAATTCAAGAGTTCTCCCGCGTGTTCCCCTGATTCGAACTCGGAGAATGTCCATAGCGGGTCCATAGGAGTTTGTGGATGTCTTGTAGCGGCTCGTACGAGTAAAAAGTAATATTTTTTTAATCACGAATGGACATTTTTTGCAGGAATGAAAAAAGTCACGAGTTTACCAGATGTCATATGTACCTACTGTGAGCATTACAATCCGCTACAAGACATCCACAAACCCCTATGGCCCCGCTACAGACATTCCAAGAGTTCGGATCAGGGGATAACTCGGGAGAACTCTTGAATTACCTTGTACAGTGGGACAGGGTCAGAGAAAATAGGTGCAGAAGGAGACAATTTGGCCCTTCGTGCCTGCATCGCCATTCATTGTGATCATGGCTGATCATCCACAATCAGTAACCTGTGCCTGCCTTCTCCCCATAACCCTTGATTCTGTGGCAGAGAATTCCACAAATTCATAACTCACTGGGTGAAAACGTTTTTTTCTCATCTCAGCCTCCCCTTTATTCTTAGACTGTGGCCCCTGGTTCTGGACTCCCCCCAACATTGGGAACATCTTCGAATGAGAGTTAAGGGAGAGGGAACACGAGATATGGAAGGGTCCAAAGACCATGTTAGGTGTGAGAAGGACAGATCAAAGTAGACGATGATCAAGGAAATGGGCAATGGTTCATTGTTGGATGGGGGGAAGGTGACAATGAGACATACAAACAGGAGGACAGTGAAACTAGTAGCTGAACTAGGGAGGGGGAGGGATGGAGGAGAAGGAAATCAAGGGTTACTTGAAGTTAGAGAAATCAATATTCATACCACTGGGTAAGCATGAGCCTGTGTTGGTTTGTGGCCTCAAACCTGCTCCTCCATTCAATATCCACCGGTACACAGTCACTTGCTGCCTGATTCCTCACTCTGCGTTCCTAAATGCAAGGCCTGTGGTTCCCATCAACTCCAGATTCCTCCAGATTGTACAGTCAGCAATGGGACAGGATGCATGGACGGAACATGGCCAGGAGTGTGGGCCATTGTGCGGTCAAGACCCGGGGGACAGAGCGTGGCTGAGATCGCCAGCTGGTCAACACAGCATGTCCAGAAAGGTGGGTGAGCCGAGATAGGGATGGAATGCAGCAGGATCTGTGAGAGTCTGGGAGGAAGTCAGAAAGCAAGGGGAGAGAGAAAATGCACAGAGGGGTTCAGAGCATGAGGGTGTGTGGGATGTGAGGTGTGTAACAGTGAGCACGTTTGTGTGTGTGCAGCTGTGTGTCTGTGCATGTGCGAGTGCACCCACCAGTGTGTGTGTGAGCAGGTGTGTATGTGTGTACACCTGCGTGGATGTGTGTGTGTGTGTACCCACCCGTGTGTGAGTGTGTGTGCACCCACCTGTGTTTATGTGTGTGTGTGTGTGTACCCACCCGTGTGTGTGTGTGTGTGTGCATGTGTACCCACCCGTGTGTGTGTGTGTGTGTGTGTGTGTGTGTGTGCGCGCGCACCTGCATGTGTGTGTGACCGTACGTGTGCATGCTTGCATGTGCATATGTGTACCTGTGTGTATGTGTGTGTTAATGTGTGTGTATCCATGTGTGTGCTCGGATGCATATTTGATTTATTACTCTTTTTAAATATAGTTGTTAGGGCTACCCTTTTGTAATTGCATGTACATTTCTATGAATCTGCTGATCTACTCTCTCGTGTGACCTGACCTCAATCATATGGTTGACCCAGACCCCATCTTACCTTTCTCATAACAAGTATAACCATGTATATGGAGCTACTCACCGCCATTGTAATAATAGTGATCCATTACCAGACCACTTGTGTCAAGTGCCTCCCTGCTGGGCCCTTCTCCAATGCAGTGTGTCCTTGTTTTCACAGCTGCACCTTGAAGTTCAAAACCCTTATTGCTTGTAAGTCCCTATGGAAGTAGTTTGTCTGTGATATCATTACCTTTTAGGTAAAAAACTTACAAAATTCTTAAGCGGTTGGACAGGCTAGATGCAGAAGATTGTTCCCGATGTTGGGGAAGTCCAGAACAAGGGGTCACAGTTTAAGGATAAGGGGGAAATCGTTTAGGACCGAGATAAGAAAACAAAAATTCACACAGAGAGTGGTGAGTCTCTGGAACTCTCTGCCACAGAAGGTAGTTGAGGCCAGTTCATTGGCTATATTTAAGAGGGAGTTAGATGTGGCCCTTGTGGCTAAAGGGATCAGGGGGTATGGAGAGAAGGCAGGTACGGGATACTGAGTTGGATGATCAGCCATGATCATATTGAATGAAGACGGGTCCCAACCTGAACCGTTACGTATCCATATTCTCCAGAGATGCTGCCTGGACAGCTGAGCTATTCCAACACTTTGTGTCCTTGAATAATGTCACCGATCATCTTTCATTAGTCAATGATGTTCCACTTAGAGTGAGGAAGGTTGCCACCAAGCAGGGCTGTTGGAACAGGCATGCAGGTATCCTGAAGACAGACACAAACCAGCATCTGCAGTTCCTTCCTACACATGCAGATATCCTGCACATGCGGAACAACACAGGAAGAGCCTCTTTAGTTCAGTTTATTGTCACGTGTACCGAGGTTCGGTGAAAAGCTTGTAAGCAGAAAGACAATACATGATTACAATCGATGTGTATAGATGATACATGAGAAGGGACTAACGTTTAGTGCAAGGTAAAGCCAGCAAAGTCCAATCAAGGGTAGTCCAAGGGTCACCAAAGAGGTAGATAGTAGTTCAGCACTGTTCTTTAGTCGTTGTAGGATGATTCAGTTGTGGTAGGATAATTACAGCTGTGAAGAAACTGTCTCTGAATTTGGTTAGCTTTCCCACACTGCTATTTCACACACATTTGCCTGATGGGAGAAGGGTGAAGAGGGAGTGACCAGGGTGCGACTCGTCCTTGATTATGCTTCTGGGCTTGCCAAGGCAGCGTGATGTATAAATGGAGTCAATAGACAATAGGTGCAGGAGTCGGCCATTTGGCCCTTTGAGTCAGCACCGCCAGTCAATGTGATCATGGCTGATCATCCCCAATCAGTACCCCGTTCCTGCCTTCTCCCCATATCCCCTGACTCCGCTATCTTTAAGAGCCCTATCTGGCTCTCGCTTGAAAGTATCCAGAGAACCGGCCTCCACCACCTTCTGAGGCAGAGAATTCCACAGACTCAAAGTCAAGTCAAGTCAAAGTCAAAAGAGTTTATTGTCATGTGTCCCTGACAGGACAATGAAAAACTTTCTTTGCATAGCACAACAGAACATAGAAGGCATTGACTACAATTCTATACATAAATACACCCATGAATTAATAAATTAATAAAGTGCAAATAACAGATGGAGGGGTATTAATGTTCAGAGTTCCAAGCCAGGTTTAATAGCCTGATGGCTGTGGGGAAGTAGCTATTCCTAAACCGGGTCGTTGCAGTCTTCAGGCTCCTGAACCTTCTACCCGAAGGTAGCAGGGAGATGAGTGTGTGGCCAGGTTGGTGTGGGTCCTTGATGATGCTGCCAGCCTTTTTGAGGCAGTGACTGTGATAAATCCCCTCGATGGAAGGAAGGTCAGAGCCGATGATGGACTGGGCAGTGTTTACTACTTCTCTGTGTGAGAAATTAGAGGGAGGTTGGTTTGAGTGATGGTCTGGGCTGCATCCACAATACTCTCATGCTGGATCCCTCTCAAGCAAATAATATTATTTGCTCCTCAGCTCCGCCTGCCTGCCTTGACATCCTTAAACTGCTCACCTTGATAGAGCAAAGACCGAAAACATCGGATAAATGGAAAACAACCAATTGTTGATATTTGAAATCTCTTCAAAGTAATCCACATGCTGTCACAACAATGACTGAATTATGCAGCTTGGTAGATTAGGTAAGCACTGCTCAAGAATTCTCAGTGGAACTTCATTACAGTAGTACAATCATTTTCACCATAAAAGCACTTAGGAAACACTTGTGTTGTGCTAAACTCCCAGAAGATTTGCATTATGAAATACAAATATTTGAAACTCATTCTGCAAGGCAACGTTATGTCTCTTGCTGATTTTATTATCTAGGTTAACCCCGCGTTATTAACTCATTGAAGAGTTTTTTCCAGCCCATTGAAAAGAAAGGCTTTGGGCTTTGCATTCTTGCGAGTTTCGACAATTTTATCCCATGTCCCCTTCTCTCTCTGCACTGGCTTAATCCTATACTGTGGGCCTGTTTCTATACTGTACTGTTCTATGTTTTATGCTCTATAAAGACACTATAGACAGAGAATATAATGTGTGATTGAGCAGAGGATTTTCTAAGCTTGAGGTTTAATTAAAATCAGAGAGATCTCAAAGACAGGCAGCATCTCTGGAGAAAAGGAATGGGCGACGTTTCAGGTGGAGCCCTTTCTTCAAACAGTTTGGTCTTGACCCAAAATGTTGTCCATTTCTTCTCTCCCGAGATGTTGCCTGTCCCGCTGAGTTACTCCAGCATTGTGTCCAACTTCGGTTTAAACCAGCATCTGCAGTTCCTTCCCGCACACGGTGAGCAGAGTGATGGGTGAGGGGAGCATGGACTGCCAGGAACATGAAACATAGATCAGTGCAGCTCAGGAGGTGGCCCTTTGGCCCATATTGTCCATGCTGAATATGATGCCAAACTAAACCTTTCCCTTCTATCTGCAAGTTTAGAAGGATGAGAGGGAATCTAATTGAAACTTACAAGATGGTTAAGGGTTTGGTCATGCTAGAGGCAGGATACATGTTCCCGATGTTGGGGGAGTCCAGAACCAGGGGCCACAGTTTAAGAATGAGTAAGCCATTTAGAACGGAGACGAGGAAACACTTTTTCTCACAGAGAGTGGTGAGTCTGTGGAATTCTCTGGCTCAGAGGGCACTGGATGCTTTCAAGAGAGAGCTAGATAGGGCTCTTAAAAATAGCGGAGTCAGGGGATGTGGGGAGAAGGCAGGAACGGGGTACTGATTGGGATGATCAACCATGATCACATTGAATGGCGGTGCTGGCTCGAAGGGCCGAATGGCCTACTCCTGCCCTATTGTCTATTGCACATGATCCCTATCCCTCCATTCCTTGAATATCCATGTGCTATCCTTTCACTTAAATGCCAATATCACATCTACTTCCCCCATGACCCATGGCAGCTCATTCCAGATAACCACCCAATAAGTTCATATTCATAAGTTATAGGAGAAGAATTGGGCCATTCAGCCCATCAAGTCAACTCCGCCATTCTATGATGGCTAAACTATCCTTCCCTCTCAATCCTTTTCTCCCACCTTCTCCCCTTGACCCCGATACCCTTGCCAATCAAGAATCTGTCAATCTCTGCCTTACAAATATCCACAGCCTTCTGTGGCATTGAATTCATCCGATTCACCCCCCTCTGACTAAAGAAATTCCTCCTCATCTCATTTGTAAAGGTAAGTCTTTTTATTCTGAGGCCAAGTCCTAGACTCTCCCACTAGTGGAAACATCCTCTCTGTATCCACTCTATCCAGTCCTAATAGGATCATCTGTTTCCTCTCTTGAACAAAGGAACAGCATTGGCTACGCAAAATCATGTTTCAGATCAGATGAGGGGGGGAATGGGGTTGGATGGAGGTTCTACTGATGGCGGTGGATGGGTCGGAGATTGTGAAAATGTCACAGTGTTGGAAATCTGGAGATTACAACAGAAATAGCCAAGGTAACATTGCACTCTTAAATGTAGACATGGGATGCTTGGGTTGCCTCTCAAAGAATTAGCCATCTGTGAAACACAGGCAATCCTATGGGGAACGGGGGAAGACATTCAAAGACAGTTGGTAGCATTAAAAACTCTCCCTATGGATGCTGAGTGGATGGGAGTAATCAGATGTCTATGTAATCCTATTGCACTGTTTCACGCTGATAGCATTGCACCTGTCGTTCTACAACCTTTGGCAGCTTTGATAATCGAGCATTTTAATATGAAAAAACTGTCCACCGCACTTCAGTCACTTGTGCACTGCAGAGGTAATTATCTTCCCTGTCCTGCTGCAGACTGCCTCAGCATGGACCCACTGATCCAGCCACTTGCTGTATTATCTGTGATCATCCAGCCTGGCTGATAAACCCACCTCAGGGAGCCTTGACTAGCAGCGAGCTGTCCAGCCAGCGTGATAAGGGGCCTGTGTGAGGATTGCACATTAGACCTGGATCCTGAAGGCACCTTCACATTCAGCCCTGTCAAAATCACAGCGAGAGTCAGGTTAGTCAGCGAGGAAAGACAAGCTATTCAATCAACGCCAGGAGCAGCAGATTAATGAACCCCAGAGGGAGCTGAGTATCAATACCTGCTTTGAATCAAGTGCTGTAGGTAGACTTTCTGACTTGGAATCATGGAAACTTTATTGTCATTCAGGCCTTTCGGTCTGAACAAAATTTCGTTGCCTTGCAGTCATACATATATTAAATAACGAAACACACAATAAACGCAAATTTAACATCCACCACAGTGAGTTCACCAGACACCTCCTCACTGTGATGGAAGGCAAAATCTTAAGTCTTTGTCTCTTCCCTTCTTGTTCTTCATCTCCCTCAGCACTCCCGGCGATCCAGGCCTCCGATGTTATGACACCACCGGGTGATGTAAGTCGGTCCCGCGGCTGAACCGCGCTCCGCGAACGGGCCGGTTCAACTCCGCGGCCCGAGGCGGTCGAAGCTGCCGCCCTCCAGTCCAGCGGACGCAGCTGTTGCCGCGGGAGCTCCAGAAAAACAGGCCACCAACCTGTGACCTGCGAGCTCCCGACGATGTCATCTACTGGGCCCAGTGCCACCGCCACCGGAAAGCCGCCACAGCTCCGAGTCGGGCCGCCGGAACGCCGGAACGCCTGAACCCGCCACAGCCCTGAAGTCGGCCAGCCCCGCGCTGGTAAGTCCTGGCTGGCTCTGCCTCCGGAGCCTGGAGGTCGGTCGCAGTTTGAAGCTGCCAGCTCCGCCATTAGGCCTCAGTGCAGACGGAGATGGAGACGGGGGATACGACAAGAAAAGTCGTGTCTCCCCGCAGGAAGAGACTAAAACGTTTCTCCCACCCCTCCCACACACACACTAACTCAAATTAACACGCCATACAAGACAAGAAAACAACAACAAAAAGAAAAAACAGACGGACTGCAGGCGTCTTATCTTATCGGACTGCAGACTTCCTATCTTATTCTAACCTTGCAGCATACAAGGTAACATCTACATCTCCAAACAAGCTCTCTGTGTGTGTGTGTGTGTGTGCGTGTGCGTTCTATCTGTTTATGTCTATGTCTGTGTGTATGTCTGTATGCACAAATATGCAGTATGATCTGCGTATGTATGTGTCTTTTGTGTGTGTGTGTTTGTATGTGTTTCTGTGCATGCATGAACAGGTGCATGAGGTGCAGTGTGACCTGTGTGTGTATGCCTATCTGCGTACGTGTGTGTTTGTGTACAAGTGTGTTTGTATGTGTGCATCTGGGCGTGTGTGCGCGTGTTGTGTGTGTGCGTGTCTGTTGGTGTGTGTGTATGTGTGCAGTAGGGTTAGGGTGTATCTGTGCATGCATGAGTATGCAGTGTGATCATCCGTGTGAATTTTGCTTCACACGCATTTAACTCCATAATTGAGGAGGGATTCTCTGTATCTTCAGATTCCCACGTTCGTTCAATTGGACCAAAACATTAACAAATTAATATTTTCTGCATATGTATATAAACTGGGAGAAAATCCTAAGGGTACTTTTAAAGTAACATATTTCTATTCCCCTTCAAACATCTGTTCGAAATATATATTAAAGTTGAAACTTCAAAGCTCTTAATTACTGAACTTTGGAATCGAGAACTGGAGGACATAGGTTTAAGGTGAGGGGGGAAAGATTTAATAGGAATCTGAGGGGTAGCTTTTTCACACAAAGGGTGGTTGGTGTATGGAACAAGCTGCCGGAGGAGGTAGTTGAAGCAGGTTTTCCCCATACCAGATCGGAGATGGCCTCATTCTTTAAGAAACGGGGGGTTCCCTCTTCCATTAGAGATGAGGTTCTCACTTGGGTCTCCTCGATATCCCGCAGCTCTGCTCTTGCTCCCCCTCTCCCCCATTCACAACAAGGACAGTCCCTCTTGTCCTCACCTTCCAACCCACCAGCCGTCGCATACAGCATATAATCCTCCAACGGGATCCAACTATTGGCCATATCTTTCCATCTTCACTGCTTCCTGATTTCCGCAGAGATCGTTCCCCCTGCATTTCCCTGGTCAACTCATCCCTTCCCACCCAAACCAACCCCTCCCCAGGCACTTTCCCCTGCAACCGCAGGAAATGCAACAGTGTCCCTTTACCTCCCCCCTCAACTCCATCCAAGGACCCCGACAGTCTTTTCAGGTGAGGTAGAGGTTCACTTGCACCTCCTCCAACCTCATCTACTGTATCTGCTGTTCCAGGTGTCTACTCCTGTACATCGACGAGACCAAACGCAGGCTCAGCGATTGCTTCCTGAGCACATCCGTTCAGTCCGCCTTAACGTACCTGATCTCCCGGTTGCTCAGCACTTTAACACCCCCTCCCATTCCCAATCTGACCTTTCTGTCCTGGGCCTCCTCCGTTGTCAGAGTGAGGCCCAGTACAAAATGGAGGAACAGCACCTCATATTTTGCTTGGGTAGCTTACACCCCAGCGATATGAACATTGACTTCCCTAACTTCAAATATCTCTTGCTTTCTCTCTCACTCCATCTCTCCCCCCACCAGTCATACTGTCTGACTACATTCTATCTCTGTCCTGCCCACTCCCCTGACATCAGTCTGAAGAAGGTCTCGACCCGAAATGTCACCAATTCCTTCTCTCCAGGGATGCTGCCTGTCCCGCTGAGTTACTCCAGCATGTTGTCTCTACCTTTGTTTTACCTTTCCTACATAAGAAAGGGGGTAGTTGATCAGAACGAAAGAGTGGACCAGAGAACCAAAAAGGGAACAAGCTGGGAGGGGAGGAAAGTCCCCTCTGGTCTGGCAGTGGAATATCTGAAGACATTGCAGAGAATATGATGTAGTAGGATACAAAAGAACTTTATTTATCCCAGGAGGGAAATTGTTCTGTCAACAGTCATAAATCACAATAAGATACATGGAACATGAAATTAAAATGACGAGTGGAAAGTCCAGGATTTGGTTTGTGCAAAGATTGTGGGGGGGAGCGGGGGGGGGGGGGGGGGGGGGAGCCAGTCTACTCCTCGACAGAAGGGGCAAGAGTTGTACAGTTTGATTGCCACTTGAGCTATAGTGAAAGCAAAAGTTGTTGATGTGGAAGGTGAGGACCAGGTTAAGGCTATCCTTGTTCCAAGTGTTAAAGAAGGAACTGCAGATGCTGGAGAATCGAGGGTACACAAAAGGCTGGCGAAACTCAGCGGGTGCAGCAGCATCTAAGGAGCGAAGGAGATAGGCGACATTTCGGGTCTCGACCCGAAACGTCGCCTATCCTTGTTCCAACATTCATCATCGTTGATCTGCCCCAGGCAATATTTTCTCGTTTGTGTCAATTCCCCAAAGCCGTGCGTTTTCGGATCTGTTGTTAGCTACTCTTTAACCAGCCTGAATGATCTAACCTACTCAGTCCTCTGGAGAAGAGAATTCCAAAGATTCATCATCTTCTGCAAGGAAAAAAAAACTCTCAATTCAACTGCAATCTTTGATGAATATTTTGCCCATTTCCTGGACATTTTCATTGCACCTGCCTTGTTATTGCCAATCCATGCTAGTCGAGGTCTGCCGATGAGAACCCAGTCCTATCCGTGTACCTGTCTAACTGCTTCTTAAATGATGGGATAGTCCCAGCCTCAAGTTGCTGCTTGTATTTCTATTAAATATTGTCCCCTTCACTTTGAACCTATGTCCTCAATTCCACTACTCTGGGCAAGAGACTGGGCAAGTGGATCCAAGTCATTACCAAATTACCAGTTGATTTGCAGCATGAGCAACCTGCCGAGGCACTGTATCATAATGGAAGTAAGGGCCACAGATGGGTTATTGATGAATCACGGCACCTTGCTTTTCTCAGCCTCTGGTCTTATGGATGTAATTTTCAAAACAGGACGGGACCTCACATCATAGTCGTGAAAGGTTGAAGATGCCCGCGGAAATTCCAGCCCGTTGGGCCGCATAGGCTTTGAGAGCATGACCAGGTGCATCATCAGGACCAGATGCTTCCAAGGGTTCACCGTAGGGATGGATCTTCTGAAGTTGGCTTAGTTACGAGGGCCGGTACAATGGCAAGAGATTCAGATTCAGATTCAAATTTTATTGTCATTGTGCAGTGTACAAGTACAGAGACGACGAAATGCAGTTAGCATCTCACCCAGAAGTGCGAACACAGAATAATGGAACAGTAAAATATATATATATGTATATAGAGGATGCTGGTGAGGGTGTTTTTTCATTCATACTTGAAATTTGTCCCAGTGGGCAATTTTTTGGGCATAGTGGAGATCTCCCCATCGCATCCGGGTGCTGTATCTACTGCGCTTGTGTGTCACGGGGTCGGGATGTGTCGAGCGAGTCATAGAGTGATACAGCGTGGAAACAGGCCCCTTCCGTCCAACCAGCCCACACTGGCCAATATGTCCCAACGACACTCGTCCCACCTGCCAGAATTTGGTTCATATCCCTCCACACCTGTCCCATCGCTTTAATAAGATCTCTAATCAATTTACACAGTCCAGAAGCCTTTTAGTTAAAGCACTGATTTGTGCCATTTTTCTTCACAATAGGAATTAGGATTTCCATGCTTCTGAAATCACGGCTGAGGCCACAATCCACCTATTTTGTAATTGAACGAGACATCTCTGGTGTGAAAGGATTTACCCAGAACAGGCCGAGCATGTGGAGACAAGGAAATAGTTCCCCCAGCTCATCATTCTTCCTCCCTTTCTGACAAGCCGGCATTGATTTTTCTGTAAGCATCTCTCTTAGTCCTTTTTTTCAGCTGCCATTTCGAAGCTGACACATCCTCCACAAATAGTCAATTAGAGAGGAATTCTATTCGTACATGACAGACGCTTTGAGTCAAAACATTTAAAGTGACTTTTTTTGATTTTTTAAGTACGTTAACAACATCTTACAACGGACAAAGGAAGTAAAACCGCAGATTTTCGGATATAAGAAATGAAAGATGAAAATACTGGAATTATTCACCAGATCATACAGTGGCTATGAACAGAGAAAGGGGGTGGTATTTTAGGTCAAAGATTTTTCAGAAGAGTGAGAAAACAATATTGTCTTTAGTCGCAGAGCGACAAAGAGGGCAGGAAAAACTGAGGGAATGACCGTGATAGGATGGAAACTTTAGACCTTAGAGAAAGAGCGCAACAGGCCCTTCGGCCCACCGAGTCCGCACTGACCAGTGATCATCCAGTAAACTACCCCTGCCCTACACACCAGGGACAATTTACAATTTTACTGAAGCCAATTAACCTACAGACCTCTATCCTTTTGGAGTGTGGGAAACAGGAGCAACTGGGGAAAACAGGGAGAACATGCAAACTCCGTCTAGACAGCAACCGTAGTCAGGGTTGGACCTGGGTCTCTGCCGCTGCAAGCCAGCAACTCTACCACTGCGCCATTATGCTGCCCTGAGACCAGAGAGTGATACAGTGATACAAGCCCAACTTGCCCACACCGGCCAACACGTCCCAACTACACTAGTCCCACCTGCCTGCGTTTGGCCCAAACTTGTCCTATCCATGTACCTGTCTAACTGTTTCTGAAATGTTGGGATAGTCCCAGCCTCAACTACCTCTTCTGGCAGCTTGTTCCATACACCCACCATACTTTGTGTGAAAAAGTTACCCCTCAGATTCCTATTAAATCTTTTCGCCTTCACCTTAAGCCTATGTCCTCTGGTCCTCGATTCACCGACTCTGCATCTACCCGATCTATTTCTCTCATGATCTTCTACACCTCTGTGAGATCACCACTCATCCTCCTGCGCTCCAAGAAATAGATTCCCCGCCTACTCCAGCTTTTTGTCACTATCTACACTTTAAGTGTTTGTCAGGATGCTACTGGACCACACACCCCTCAGCATTTACTAGACTGTTACACAGGACTAGCCTCTTGGTGTCTCATAGTGGCAAGATTTCGGTCCTTCCCTCCAATGCCTTTGGAGGCTTATATTTTAATTCAATTTAAAAAAAAAAAAAATCTTTATGCATAAAATCTTTATGCAATATCTTTACGCATAAAATATATATAAATGGACAAAAACAGCACAAGGTTTTCTTTACATTCATAGAGCTGACGGCTGAAAAAAAATCATGGGGACCTCTCTTCCTTCAATCCGGGACATTGCGTGCAAACGTTGCTTGTCCAAGGCCAACAGTATTATAAAAGACCCCACACATCTCCATCGTGGACTGTTCACTCTGCTGCCCTCAGGCAAAAGGTATCGCAGTATAAGGAGCAGAACGGCCAGGTTCTGCAACAGCTTCTTCCCCCGAGCCATCAGACTCTAGAATTCCATATTATCTGCCGCCATTATTATCTATTTTATCTTTTTATCTATTTTAACTTTTTATCTATTTTATCCTTTTGTTATTTTATCTTGCACGGTGAGCCAGATGCAACGAAATTTTGTTCAGACTTGCATTTGTTAGTGTATTTTTGAATGACAATAAAGTCTTTGATTGATTGATTGATTAATGATCAGCCATGATCAGATGTAGACAAAAATGCTGGAGAAACTCAGTGGGTGAGGCAGCATCTATGGAGCAAAGGAATAGGTGATGTTTCAGGTCGAGACCCTTCTTCAGACTGATGTGGGGGTGGGGGGGGGCAGGAAGAAGAAAGGAAGAGGCAGAGATAGTGGGCTGTGGGAGAGCTGGGAAATGGAGGGGAAGGAGGGAGAAAGGAAGGATCAAATGGTGGGTCTGACTCGATAAGGCAAAAGGCCAAATTCTTCATGGGCTATATATTCAAAGTACTATCAGCTCTGTAAATTTACTGTGCCGGCAAGCTCAGGGTGCAGAGCATGTTTGCTACTCATCTGGCCTTCTCAGATGATACAAACTTCAAGTATTTGTGTCTTAGCCCCTCAATGTCCAGTGGCAGGACCGCAGATTACAACCCTTCCCCACAGAGCTTTTGCACTGAACGTCCGTGCGTCCCTCAGCATGTTCTCCTGCAGCCTGGAACATGCCCGTAAGCAGCATTCCCAAATGGACTCTTAGTCAGAGGGTGGTGAATCTGTGGAATTCATTGCCACAGGCGGCTGTGGAGGCCATGTCAATGGATATTTTAAGGGGGAAATTGACAGATTCAATTGACTGATTAGTAAGGGTGTCAGGGATTATGTGGAGAAGGCAGGAGAGATAGATCAGCCATGATTGAATAGCAGAGGGGCTGAATGGCCTCGTATTGCTCTATAACTTCTGAGCTTATAATCTTATGACATTTCATTGTACTGACTGCCTCACAAGATCCAGACAGATCACCATGCAGCTTTCATCAAATTAATGATTTTCCAGCAGCACTTGATGTTTGTTGAACTATTACCAGCTGTGTATATCTTTCAGTCCCTATCTCCCCGCACATACCCTTGCCCTTCACACTCTGTCTTTCTATCCATCCTGGTGGTGGATGCTTCATCTATTGTTGCACAGGGTTGCTTAATATCTGCAATGAAGTCAAAGCCATTTGGTTCAACTAATTGTGCCGTGGTGCAGCACGTAGTACTGGTGCCTCACGGCTCCAGTGACTCAAGTTCAATCCCGACCTCGGGAGCCGTCTGTTTCCCGGATTACATAGACAATAGACAATAGCGGCAGGAGTAGCCCATTTGGCCCTCCGAGCCAGCACCATTCAATGTGATCATGGCTGATCATCCCCAATCAGTACCCCGTTCCTGCCTTTTCCCCATATCCCCTGACTACGCTATCTTTAAGAGCCCGATCTAGCTCTCTCTTGAAAGCATCCAGAGAACCTGCCTCCACCGCCCTCCGAGGCAAAGAATTCTACACACTCACAACTCTCTGTGAGAAAAAGTGTTTCCTCGTCTCCGTTCTAAATGGCTTAACCCTTATTCTTAAACTGTGGCCCCTGGTTCTGGACCAGATGCCGCTGTATTTTCCCTTTTCCCAACTTGACGCTATTTAGATAGTAATCTGCCTCCCTATTTTTGCTACCAAAGGGGATAAGCTGACATTTATCCGCATTAAACGTCATCTGCCATGCATCCGTCCACTCCCCCAACCTGTCCAAGTCACCTTGCATTCTCATAGCATCCTCCTCACAGTTCACACTGCCACCCAGCTTTGTGTCATCTGCAAATTTGCTAATGTTACTTTGGATCCCTTCATCCAAATCATTGATGCATATTGTAAATAGCTGCGGTCCCAGCACCGAGCCTTGCGGTACCCCTTGCTACTAGTCACTGCCTGCCATTCTGAAAGGGACCCGTTAATCCCCACTCTCTGTTTCCTGTCTGCCAACCAATTTTCTATCCATGTCAGCACTCCACTCCCAATACCATGTGCCCTAATTTTGCCCACTAATCTCCTATGTGGGACCTTATCAAATGTTTTCTGAAAGTCCAGGTACACTACATCCACTGGCTCCCCCTTGTCCATTTTCCTAGTTACATCTTCAAAAAATAACCAAGTTACGATTCCTCCAGATTTCTCCCACGGAAGTATGACCCGAGGCCAGTTCTCCATCAGGGTAAAGATCACACATCGCCTGTATTCAATACAACTAACACAATGTCTGACTTCTGTCTGTGTTTTTCTTTGTAAATAAATAATTAAAAAAAATCAAACTTGTTGTAAGCACGGAGAATGAACGTAGCGGGTACGTCGGAGCTCGGGGACGTCTCTTATCGGCTCGTTATGCTAACGGCAGGTATTCGGGAAGACACGCTAACGGCAGGTAAGCACGGGAAGACCCGTGAAGATTTTTCAACATGTTGAAAACTGTCCACGAGAGCCCCGAGTACCGACGAGTGGCCATTACTGTCAATCTCCGTTCGAATCATGGCAAACTCGGGAGACCTCTTGGAATGAACTCGTACCGTGGGACAGGAGTTTAAATTGTCCCTAGTGCGGGTGTGTAGGATACTGTTAATGTGCGGGGATCGCTGGTCAGTGTGGACTCAGCGGGGCTAAGGGACTGTTCCTGCGCTGTAGCTCTAAACTAAACTAAACTAAAGTGGCAGGAAAATCAAAGGAAAATTGATGGGCATGAATGAGAAAATAGGTCATAGATCTCCATGCCTTCTCTATCAATATCTTTCATCAGTTTATAGCTCTCTATTAGACCATTACCCTGTCTTTGCTCTCTAGAGAAAATAGACCCAGCATGTTCATCCTGTCCTGATGGCTTGCAACGTTCAATCTCTGAAAATATTCTGTACTCCCTTTGGTGTCATTTTTAATCACATAGGAACCAGAAATGCATATCGTGGCATGGTCTTAAGTTAGTATAGAGGTACAGCACAGAAACAGGCCCTTCGGCCCACCGAGTCCACGCTGACCAGCGATCCCCATACACGAGCACCATCCTACACACTGGGGACAATTTACAATTTTACCGAAGCCAAACCTGCTTTGTTTTTGGAATGTGTCGAGGAAACCGGAGCACCCGGAGAAATCTGACGTGGTCACATTCTGACTTCGTACAGACAGCGTCTGTAGTCAGGATCGAACCCAGTTCTCTGGAGCTATAAGGCAACAACTCTACCGCTGTGCCACTGTGCCATCTGCGTAAAGTTTTGCAGTTCTTTTACCTCCAGATATCCATCCCAGTGGCCGGCTTACTTTCATTCTGGCCTTATTAAACTGTCACTTCGCCCATTGATTTATGTATCGTGCTCCAGATCCATTCAGTCGTTAACCCCATTTACATTCCTGTTTTCCTAATAGTGCCGTCTCACTAACTCGATATCCTCTCACCTCTCCATGCGGGGTGGGAGATTGCAACCTTCACGTGGTCCGCCTGTTTCAACGAATGCAATCAACCTGGCGTGCACAATCAAATAAGATCAAATAGAACAAGTTGGCTGTGCACGCCATATGTAAGAAGTAGACCTCTCCATGCAGCCCTGTGCAGGAAGTCCACAGGTATTGACTGGGTTCTCAGGAGTTCCTGCAATGAAGTCGGAAATGAGCAAAGACAGGGCATGGGAGAGGATGACAGAATGTCTGTGCTGGGAGAGCGATTAAACACACAGAGATGCTGCCAGCCAGCCTCACTGACTCTGTGAGAGAGAGTGAGAGAGTGAGAGAGTGAGAGAGTGAGAGAGTATGCCCTCAGCACTGCTTTGCACAGGGATGATGGGAGGTAGAGATGTGTGTGAGGGGAATGTCACAAATTTAAACACCCATAGAGCTGTACAGCACTGCCATGGGCCCTTCGGCCCACCTTGTCCATGCTGACCAAGTAGGCATATTGGGCTCATCGCAAGGCAGACGCAGTTTAATGTGAATAAATGTGAGGTTATCCACTTTGGTGGCAAGAACAGGAAGGCAGATTATTATCTGAATGGTTTCAAGTTAGGAAAAGGGGAAGTACAATGAGATCTGGGTGTCCATCAGTCACTGAAAGTAAGATTCCGCAGGCAGTGAAGAAAGTTAATGGCATGTTGGCCTTCATAAGAAGAGGAGTTGAGTATAGGAGCAAAGAGGTCCTTCTGCAGTTGTACAGGGTCCTGTTGAGACCACACCTGAAGTATTGTGCGCAGTTTTGGTCTCCAAACTTGAGGAAGGACATTCTTGCTATTGAAGGAGTGCAGTGTAGGTTCACAAGGTTAATTCCCAGGATGGCGGGACTGTCATATGTTGAGAGAATGGAGCGGCTGGAATTTAGAAGGATCAGAGGGGATTTTATTGAAACATAAGATTTTTTAGGATTGCACACGCTAGAGGCAGGAAACATGTTCCCGATGTTGGGGGAGTCCAGAACCAGGGGCCACAGTTTAAGAATAAGCGGTAGGCTATTTACAACGGAGATGAGGAAAAACATTTTTCACCCAGAGAGTTGTGAATCTGTGGCATTCTCTGCCTCAGACGGCAGTGGAGGCTGATTCTCTGGGTGCTTTCAAGAGAGAGTTAGATAGAACCCTTAAAGATAGCGGAGTCGAGGGAAATGAGAAGGCAGGAACGGGGTATTGATTGTGGATGATCAGCCATGATCACAGTGAATGGCGGTGCGAGCTAAGGGCCAAATGGCCTACTCCTGCATCAATTGTTTATTGTCCCATTCATTATTTAGTTTTAATTTTAAAGATACAGAGCGGAAACAGCCCTTCGGCCCACCGAGTCCACACTGACCAGCGATCCCCGCACATTAACACTACCCTAAACGCACCAGGGACATTTTACATTTATACCAAAACAACTTAACTGCAAACCTGTACGTCTTTGGAGTGTGGGACAAAAATGAACATCTCGGAGAAAACCCACGCAGGTCATGAGGAGAACGTCCAAACTCTGTACAGACAGCACCCGTAGTCAGGATCGAACCCGGGTCTCCGGCGCTGTACGGCAGTAGCTCTATCACTATGCCATCGAGCCGTCCTGCATTAATCTGTAGTTAGCTCACATCCCTATAAACCATTCTTATCCACACTCCTGATCAAATGTCTTTTAAAAGCCATAGGTGGTGCAGGAGAGAAGTCACATGGAAATGTCTCTTTGCCATCCCGCAGGAGAAGGGTGGAGTCTCATAACAGCAGATAAATCCACACCCATCAGTCTCCTCAACCTTCCGAGTCTGAAGAAGGGCGGCACGGTGGTGCAGCGGTAGAGTTGCTGCCTTACAGCGCTTGCAGTGCCAGAGACCCGGGTTCGATCCTGACTACGGGTGCTGTCTGTATGGAGTTTGTACGTTCTCCCCGTGACCTGCGTGGGTTTTCTCCGAGATCTTCAGTTTTTCCTCCTACATCGGTGTTTGTGTAAAATTGTCCCTAGCGTGTGTTGGATGGTGTAAATGTGCGGGGTGATTGCTGGTCAGCGTGGACTCGGTGGGCCGAAGGGCCTGTTTCCGCGCTGAATTCCTAAACTAAAAGAGTCCCGACTCAAAATGTTGCTTATTCATCCTCTCCAGAGATGTTTCCTGACCTGCTGACTCTGCAAGATTCCAGCATTTGTAGCTGCTGTGTCTCCCAACCCTTTGTTCGTATATATGGGGCATCCATAATTGATCTGTTCAGAAGCTGGAGAAGACATACATCTGTCTCAAGTGGCAAGTAACCTCGGCAGACACAAAAAGCTGGAGTAACTCAGCAGGACAGGTAGCATCTACTCCAGCTTATGAACAGATCAATTATGGATGTCCCATATATACCTTCAAAGGGTTGGGAGACACAGAAACTACAAATGCTGGAATCTTGTGTAGTCAGCAGGTCAGGCAACATCTCTGGAGGTCATGAATAATCAACATTGAGTCGAGACCCTTCTTCAGACAAGAAGGGTCTCAACCTAAAACATCACCTATTTCTTCTCTCCAGAGATGCTGAGTTACTCCAGCATTTTGTGCCTATCTTCGGTTTAAACCACATCTGCAGTTCCTTCCCTCACAAGTATCCTTGGCACGCATCCGTGTAACCTGCCCACATTCCGAGCTGGCAAAAGTTATTTCTTAAAAAAGGACACAAAAAGCAGTCAATTTGTTGGATATATTAAAAACTGGGAGTAGACAGCCTCTCCTTGTGATGGAGAATGTCTCAGGATACACTTTCACATGCAGAAAAACCTCAGCATCAACCATGCAGTTAAATCTCAGCTGCAGAATAATGCAATGTACATCACATGTTGCCTTTATTCTGAGCAAAGATGTCCCTTAAACATCCCATTAGATCTTCAAATCTACTTGGGCCAGCAGTTGTTAATATCTGAGGGACACCACCTCCAACAAGACAACATGAGCACACTGTCTGATGAACGCTGATCACTCGGTTTGAAAAACTTCTTGGGGAAACTTGTACCTCGTGTGGAGATCAGGCAAAACTTTTTCTCATTCCAAAGCATTCCCTTTGTACACATCGTTCAGAATTCATAATTTAGAACGCATCTAAAATGCAAGGCATTAGTAGTGATTAGCGATGATGAAGATGCGAGTGTTGGTTAATTGAGAGCTGATCTGTGCTTGGTGACTTCCCGATGCTCCCTTGCTGGAGACCAAGCCATTGCCACAGGGAGCTGAGCAATGGAGGGGACGCACTCTTCCTTTGTCCCTGCAATGAATTGGCTAGTTTAGATGTAATTACATCCCTTGATTTAATCCCAGTCATTACAGCGTGAGGCACCAGCTGTTAGGATGGAAACATTATCACATGGATATCAGACCGAGCCGGCTGACTATTGTCTCACTGCTTCTGGAACAGTGGAACACTTTACGTGATAATCCCGTGGAAGTAATCAGAGAGGACTTTTCTCATTTGTTTTTTTAACTCACTTGAACATAAATTAGCCTCTGAAGACTGAATTAATCCATGTTTTATCACGTTGATCTGGTGAAATGAATTAATTCTCTTTCTCTCTGAATGTAATAAGCTTGACTTATTTGAGCGTTCCTCCCTTTGTTTGCATTTTCACTCGTTCCGTCCCTAGAGTTCTGGGGAATGGAGGCCTGGTCTCTCGTTGTGGTTCTTACTTGGAGTTTAGGTCAGTTCCTTAATTAAAGACTAAAGCATCCGGACTCTAGAGGCTGCGTTCGATGTCTCTCTTTCTCAGAGTGTCTAGCAAACAAATTAGTATATTAATGTGCAAGTTCTAAGTCTGCGCTTTCATTAAAACTAAGCTATGGGATACAGACATTGCATTTCAGTTTAAGCCATTAGCAGAAATATGGGGAGAGGAAAGTTAAGGGCCTGTCCCACTTACGAGACCATAGGAGACCTCTCACGAGCATACAGCCTGTATGCTCCTGAGAGGTCTCCTATGGGTGTGAGAGGTCGCCAAAGAGTTGTAGCGCCTTTCTGGTTGCCGCTGAATTTTCAACATGTTGAAAGTTTTGGTGACCTATCACGGGTGCCGGCAGTGGCCTGTAAAGGTCACGCAAGTGGGACAGCCCCTTTACTGATCTCATAAGTGCATAAGTTATAGGAACAGAATTAGGCCATTTGGCCCATCAAGTCTACATCTCCATTCAATCATGGCTGATCTATCTCTCCCTCCTAGCCCCATTCTCCTGTCTTCGCCCCAGAAACCCCAACACCCGTACTAATCAAGAATCTATCTATCCTTACCTTGAATATATCTATTGACTTGCCTCTGTGGCAAAGAATTCCACGGACTCCGCGATTGAGCACGCCAGGTTGATTGCATTCGTTGAAACAGGGCGGACCACGTGAAGGTTGCAATCTCCCACCCCGCATGGAGAGGCGAGAGGATATCGAGTTAGTGAAACGGCACTATTAGGAAAACAGGAATGTAAATGGGGTTAACGACTGAATGGATCTGGAGCACGATACATAAATCAATGGGCGAAGTGACAGTTTAATAAGGCCAGAATGAAAGTAAGCCGGCCACTGGGATGGATATCTGGAGGTAAAAGAACTGCAAAACTTTACGCAGATGGCACAGTGGCACAGCGGTAGAGTTGTTGCCTTATAGCTCCAGAGAACTGGGTTCGATCCTGACTACAGACGCTGTCTGTACGATGTCAGAATGTGACCACGTCAGATTTCTCCGGGTGCTCCGGTTTCCTCGACACATTCCAAAAACAAAGCAGGTTTGGCTTTGGTAAAATTGTAAATTATCCCCAGTGTGTAGGATGGTGCTCGTGTATGGGGATCGCTGGTCAGCGTGGACTCGGTGGGCCGAAGGGCCTGTTTCTGTGCTGTACCTCTATACTAACTTAAGACCATGCCATGATACACATTTCTGGTTCCTATGTGATTAAAAATGACACCAAAGGGAGTACAGAATATTTTCAGAGATAGTACGTTGCAAGCCATCAGAACAAGGTGAACATGCTGGGTCTATTTTCTCTAGAGAGCAAAGACAGGGTAATAGTCTAATAGAGAGCTATAAACTGATGAAAGATATTGATAGAGAAGGCACGGAGATCTATGACCTATTTTCTCATTCATGCCCATCAATTTTCCTTTGATTTTCCTGCCACTTTAGTTTAGTTTAGTTTAGAGCTACAGCGCAGGAACAGGCCCTTAGCCCCACTGAGTCCACACTGACCAGCGATCCCCGCAGCACATTATAAGTATCCTACACACCCGCACTAGGGACAATTTACACATTTACACCAAGCCAATTAACCTACAAACCTGCAAGTCTTTGGAGCGTGGGAGGTAACCGAAGACCTCGGAGAAAACCCACGCGGTCATGGGGAGAATGTACAAACACCATACAGACAACACCCGTGGTCCGGATCGAACCCGTGTCTCTGGCGCTGTAAGGCAGCAACTCTACCGCTGCCCCCCCAATGTATAGTACGGGACATTTTCAAGAACCATTTAACCTATTATTTCACAGTACCTGTCTTGCAAAGTGCCCACATTGTGAGCTGGCAAAATTATTTATTTACAAAGAAAGCCACAGACAGAAGTCAGACATTGTGTTAGTTAGAAGGGCCGAATGGCCTACTCCTGCCCCTATTGTCTATTGTCTATGTAATCCAGGAAACAGACGGCTCCCGAGGTCAGGATTGAACTTGAGTCACTGGAGCCGTGAGGCACCAGTACTACGTGCTGCACCACGGCACAATTAGTTGAACCAAATGGCTTTGACTTCATTGCAGATATTAAGCAACCCTGTGCAACAAAAGATGAAGCATCCACCACCAGGATGGATAGAAAGACAGAGTATGAAGGGCAAGGGTATGTGCGGGGAGATAGGGACTGAAAGATATACACAGCTGGTAATAGTTCAACAAACATCAAGTGCTGCCGGAAGATCATTAATTTGATGAAAGCTGCATGGTGATCTGTCTGGATCTTGTGAGGCAGTCAGTACAATGAAATGTCATAAGATTATAAGCTCAGAAGTTATAGAGCAATACGAGGCCATTCCGCCCTTCAGGTGTCCTCTGCCATTCAATCATGGCTGATCTATCTCCTGCCTTCTCCACATAATCCCTGACACCCAACTAATCAGTCAATTGAATCTGTCAATTTCCCCCATAAATGGCTGTGGGGAAGAAACTGTTCTTGAACCTGGATGTTGCAGGTTCAGGAACAGTTGTTGTTGGTAGGATGATTCAGTGGTCTTAAAGCAGCTGGGAAGAAACTATCCCAGGATCTGGAGGTGTACGGTTTCACACTTCTGTACTGTTTTGCCCGATGGGAGAGGGGGGGGGAAGAGGGAGTGGCCAGGGTGCGACTCATCCTTGATTATGCTGCTGGCCTTGCCAAGGCATAAATGGGGTCCATGGAAGGGAGGTTGGTTTGTGTGATGGTCTGGGCTGAGTCCACTGCCTGGGCATCTATTGGAGATGTTACGACTGATGGTTTTTTTGTTAGACAGTATTTTTGGATACGAGGCAGGAAAATGACTTTGATCACCAGCGAAGAAGCTAAATGATGAATCAAATTGGAGGGGTGGGGGTGGAAGGTGGATGGAGAGAGCTGACTGCTCCTATAATCAATGGAAACAATTACACTGAAGGATCGCCTTCAGTACTGCGTACCATGTGTGCTACACCATCTAAAGAATGAGGTTGAAATGATGGGGATAAATCATTTAACCATGTTTTATTTGGTATACAGTGAAGATGCTATTGACGAAATTCCAGAAACATGCCAAAAGATTCCTGGTCATAGTATGGGGAGGTGCCGTGTTAAGTGGCAATCGCCTGGGAGCGATTAATCTTTTTAATTTCACTGTCATGAATTATCAGCAGAGGACAATGAGATTGTCTCTAATGACCAAGAAATAAATAAGCATCAATCTTTATTCATAGCTCCATTAAAAAGAAATGTGTTATAACTTACAAATCGACTCAAGTTGCAGTGAACATCTGAGAAGAGAGCAGGGGTTTACAAATTTGTTGCATTATTTGATTTTTTTTTTTGCACTTTGTATTAAAACCGAATAAGCTGACTAATAAGGAGATGGTTTAAATGTTTTAAACAAAAATGTAATTAGCATTTAGATTTATTGCATTTGATAACCAAAGTTCCTCATCACATATTTGCCATTGTTTTGTTCGTGGCATTATCTCTACTTTAAAGCCTCCGATTGAATTAATTTTGTTTTGTAAACACAGAATGTCAGTGGTGATAATTAAGTCTCAATTTCTCTCAGGCAGCAGAGACCTATTTTCAAGAATTAATTCTTAATTAATTCATCCTGTCACACTATTGCAATCACACTGAGCGGGCACAAATATGCCTTCTTCAATAAATGGCTCTTCCAAGTAAGAACAGGTGGCCTGTTTTCATTTTTCCAATCCAAGACACCCAGATTAGTGTCGTTTCCAGATAGTCAGGTCCTTCGGCCCAACGAGTCCGCAGTGACCAGAGAGACAGAGACAGAGACAGAGACAGAGACAGAGACAGAGACAGAGACAGAGACAGAGACAGAGACAGAGACAGAGACAGAGACAGAGACAGAGACAGAGACAGAGACAGAGACAGAGACAGAGACAACAATTGACACTTATACCAAGCTAATTTGGCTACAAACCTGTATGTCTTTGGAATGTGCGAGTAAACCGAAGACGTCGGCAGAAACCCACACAGGTGACGGGGAGAATGTGCAAACTCTTTACAGATGGCACCCGTAGTGAGGATCGAGCCCCCGGTCTCCGGGGCTGCAAGCGCTGTAAGGCAGCAACTCTACCGCTGCGCCATCGTGCCGCCCACATTTATGCACCGAAGATAGACACAAAATGCTGGAGTAACTCAACGGGGCCGGCAGCATCTCTGGAGAGAAGGAATTGGTGATGTTTCCGGTCGAGAATCTTCTTCAAACTGGGAGAGAGGGAGGAATGGAAGGGTCACCTAGTTATGCAATTCTGTGTATACTGCGCAGTCCTCTTCTTCCATCGTGTCACTGAGTGTTATTTTAATCCTTGTTTTCTTTTATTTTCAATGCAACATTTAAAACAATCCCTTTAATTTTTTTTCTGGACGATGCCTTGCCTCTGCGAAAAATCACTAATGCGGCTACTCATCACTGCCACCACCAACACACAGATAAATGTCTCTTATAAGGTTATCTGGCCAGTTGTCACACATTGGTATAGCAGACGCTCCAAATGTAATAGTAAATGGCGACCTCTCGTTTGCACCTTTCACTGACTTGTACAGCACGGAAACAAGCCCTTTGGCCCACCATGCCAAAGCCAACTTATCTGTACTATTTCTAATTACCAGCACTTAGTCCTACTCTGTGTCTTGGTGATTCATACAGATGATTCTTAAAGGTTGTAAGAACACCTGCTTCCATCAACTTCTCAGCACTGTTCCACCACCCCCCAGAAGAAAAAAAAATCTCTCCGATCCCTTCTAAATCCTCACCTTAAACCTATGACCTTAGGTCTATGACCCCTCGGAAATGTGGAAGAGTTTTCTACTATCTACACTGTGCATCATTTACAACCATGAATAATTACTGGATCTTTTTATTCCAATCAGTCTGTAAGAATAACTTTACACAATCTTCAAACGTTAAAGAAAGCAGTTTGTCACAACTTCCTTAAAGAGCAATGAGAGTCCGCAATAAAATGCAATTTTTCCGCCACTACCTGCATTATTAAAATTATACATCAGTGAAACATCACAGTTATGTGGTGCATAGTCGCTTACTAGGAACCGTGTTTTCACGGAGATTGTGTATCGCAGAGTCTTATGAGTTCTGCGCTGTTTCAGCTCTTTCGTCTAGAGTTGGGCAAACAAATGGTTATCTTTTAGTCCAATTCTAGAACCATGAAGACAAAAAATCTATCTTAACACCTGGAATCAACTAAAGGTTCTGCCTGTGCTCTGAGGTCGATGTGATAGTTCCTAGGTGACTCTATCAAGGGCAGTGGTGTTATCTTATTCCTGGTGCAGAGGCGAATACACATCCCACAATGAATCATAGAATATAGGTGCAGGAGTAGGCCATTCTGCCCTTCAAGCCTGCACCGCCATTCAATATGATCATGGCTGATCATCCAACTCAGTATCCTGTACCTGCCTTCTCTCCATACCCCCTGATCCCTTTGGCCACAAGGGGCACATGTAGCTCCCTCTTAAATATAGCCAATGAACTGGCCTCAACGACCTTCTGTGGCAGAGAATTCCACAGACTCGCCACGCTCTGTGTGAAAAAAGATCTTCTCATCTCGGTCCTAAAAGACTTCCCCCTTATCCTTAAACTGTGACCCCTTGTTCTGGAGTTCTCCAACATCGGGAGCAATCTTCCTGCATCTAGCCTGTCCAACCCCTTGAGAATTTTGTAAGCCTCTATAAGATCCCCCCTCAATCTCCTAAATTCCAGCGAGTATGAAGCCAGAATGCAGATGGGATTTTGAAAATGGTGCCATAACCTAGCATCTCTTCAATATATAGTAGACTCAGTGGGCTATTTCTATGCACTTGGTACTTATTCAGGCATGGCACTTGTGTGTCTTTGTGACCTTCATATGCAAAAAATGAATTTCACTGTACCTTGGTAGTCATAATAATGAAATAACTAATGACCTTTAACATTAAGCATCATAAAAAACACCACACGGGGATTGCATCCTGAAACATTAAAGGGCCTGTCCCACTTTCCCGAGTTACTCACGAATTCTCCCACGTTTTCCCCTTGATTCAAACTCAGAGATGCCAGCGGTAGGTACTCGGGGCTATTTTTTTTACTCGTGGACATTTTTCAACATGCTCAAAAATCATCCCGACCTACCTGATGCCCCGAGTACCTACTACTGGCATTACGAACCGCTACAAAATATCTACGGACTCGCTACGGACATTCCCCGAGTTTGAATCAAGGGGAAAACTCGGAAGAATTCGTGAGTAACTCGGGAAAGTGGGACAGGCCCTTAACTCTGCTTCTCTTTCCACGGATGCTGTCCAACCAGTTGACTGTTTCTGGAATTTTCTGTTTTTATTTTAGATTTTCAGAATTTGCAGTTTTATTTTGATTTACACGATCTGTTGATGATCAATGTGGCTCTCTGTGGGAGCTGCACAGTTTGGTTGCACTTGCAATAGCAGTGACAACAGTTGACAACCATTTCATTGGCCTGTGAGTCTCTTTAGTCTGAATAAACCCAGAGGTTTTGAAATGCGCCGTTGAAAATCAATTCTTATTTTTGTTTCTGTTTTTCAGCCCAGAATCAATCGAACAAAAGAACACTTGTTTGTTCTACAATTGGTTATGGAAGAAATAACTCCGAGGAGGAACCTCTTGGAGTAACAATGGCGTGCGAAGGAGAGGCAGTGATACCTCCTAGGTTTTACCTATCCAGATCCAGCCACAGTGCGGCATGGTGCGCAACGGTAGAATTGCTGCTTTACAGCGCTTGATACCTGGTTTTGATCCCGACTTCGGGTGCTGTTTGTACAGAGTTTGTACGTTCTCCCCATGACCTGCGTGGGTTTTCTTAGAGATCTTCGGCTTCCTCCCACACTCCAAAGACGTACAGGTTTGTAGGTTAATTGGTTTGGTATAAATGTAAATTGTCCCTAGTGCGTGTAGGATAATGTTAATGCGTGGGAATCGCTGGTTGTTGTGAGCTCGGTGGGCCGACGGGCCGGTTTCCGCGCTGTATCTCCAAATTAAAAGTAGGATACAAAACGTAGAGCCTCACACACCTTCATTTCCATTTAGAAGCCTCCCCAGTTTCTCTCAACATCAACTCTAAACCCTACTCTAAGCTGACAGCAATTATCTTCAAATATTTGATTTGATTTGATTTGATTTGATTTGATTTGATTTTATTGCTTGTCATTCGAACCTCAGAGAGGCTCGAACGAAACTCCGTTTCTACAACCAGAACAATTCATAAAAAAACACACAAACAATTCAATTGACACAAACATCCATCACAGTGGATCTCCTCCTCACTGTGATGGAAGGCAAAGTCTTCTCTCTCCCCCGCACCATTTCTCTCCTGAGGTCGAAGCTGCAGGCGGGCGGTGCCAAGTCCCAGGCCGGGTGATGTACGGCCCCGCTCTAGGCCCAAAGTCAAAGTCACAGCGTTGGAGCCCCCGGCGGGCGCTGGAATGTCCCGCTGGAATGTCCCGCGGACACTGAAGCCGCGCCGGGCGATGTACGGCCCCGCTCCGGGTCGCTCCAACCCCGCGACACAGGCTGGAGAAGCTGTGTTGCGGGAGCTCCGGAGACCGGTCTCTCACCCGGACCCGCGAGCTCCCGATATCACAGTCCACCCGGAGTCGGGAGTCGGGCCGCAGCGGCGAGCCACCACCGCTCCCCATGCGGAGTTCCGGAGCCCGGAGTCGGGCTGCAGCGGCGAGCCACCACCGCTCCCCACGCTCCGAGGCCGGCCAGCCCCACGATGGTGAGTCCGCAGCTCATCCCGGTCGGAGGCCGCTCCGCTGTGCTGGGCCCAGACGACAACGGAGACCCGACAGGGAAAAAAGTCGGGTCTCCCGTGCAGGGAAGAGATTGTAAAGTTTCCCCCCCCCACCACCACCCCCCACACATACACAGTTAGGAACACGATACAAAAAAAAAAAAAAACACGAACAACTACATTTAACTAGACAAAAAATAAAAAATAAAAAAAGACAGACAGGCTGTAGGGGCCGCTGCAACGTGAGTCGCGCCCGCCCAATATGTCACTATGGGGCAGATAGCTCTGCGAAGAAACATCAAGGATAATTAAGATTGACCAATTAGACAAATGGAGAAAGTGAAAGGTTCATAACTTCTAGGAGCAGAATAAGGCCATTTGGCCAATCAAGCCTACCCCACCATTCAATCATGGCTGATCTATCCCATTCTTCACCCCATACCCCCGACACCCTTAAGGGCCTGTCCCACCAGCATGCGATGGCACGCGTCTAGCGCGACCAAAAGTGGTCCCTTGAGGCGTACGGCCTCACGGGGCCGGTTCCACTTCGAACCGCGGAGGCATATGGAGTTGTGCGGGGCTGGTCCCGACATTATACTCACCAATCAGCTGGGGAGGAGGCGGGCCGAGTAAATTTGGACGTCGCACGGCGTCGGGCGGTGACGTCATCATGCAACGGCACGCCGGGCAGTCACATCATCACGCAATGCCACACGCTAGGCCTACGATGTCAAGACGCTGCGTACGGCGTCAAGACATGCGTACACCCGTCGAGACGCTGCGTACGTCCTCAATGCGGCTGCGGGCCGACAGGCCGTTGGCGCGAGGGATATTTGAACTGTCAGTTTTTCGGAGCCCCGCGCGCTATCGGGATCAGCCCCGCACAACTCCAAATGCCTCCGGCGATCGAAGTGGGACCGACCCCTCAAGGCCGTACAGCTCAAGCGACCACGTTAGGTCACGCTCGCCGCATGCAGTCACATGCTGGTGGGGCAGGCCCTTTACTAATCAAGAATCAGTCAATTTCCACCTTAAAAATATCCATTGACTTTGCCTCCAGAGCCATCTGTGGCAATGAATTCCACAGATTCATCACCCACTGACAAATTTCTAGCTAAACTCAAAATTCTGGTTCTGGACACCAATCTGCCAAATCCTCCATATGTTTAACTTTACCCTGTATGTCTAGCGTTACAATCTGTGTTTAACAATATTTTATTTGACACATTGTGCATTGGCAGAGTCTTGATAACAAATTATCATTCATTCCAACTAAACCAACATGAACAACGATCGAGTTTCTTGTTGGTGCCTTCAAATCTTTGGCAACTTACTGATGAGGGCAAAGTGATGCATCCTTATAAAGGGGAATTTTTGGAATGCCCATTTTGTAGTCAGTTCAGGTCGGGGGGAAGTTCCCCCCACCACGGGTACCATGTAATCCCGTACTACCTGCTCCATGGTCGGATAGTCGCCGACTAAACCGTCTCCCCCACCTGGTTTGCCAGGTGAGGAGGGGGCTGTGGACCCCCAGCAGGACCAAAAACAAGACCTGTCAAAGGGCGGATGAGCTTCTAGCGAGCCAACGGCCATCCACACTTCAGTAGAAGTTGCGATCACTGTCGTACACAGCATTGTAAGGAGTGAAGAAAAACATGAAATGTAATTCTTCCCTCTCCTTGCTTCTCAAAACAGAGGTCGTTCATAATAAATAAAACAAAATTGTAGGCGAAGATAGCAACTTGTCAATTTGTTCCAAGTCGTGCTTCTCTGCAAACAAAGGTTGATAATGATTTTACAATCAATGACTTGGTCGTTGCACGATTCATTTGAAGACTGGGCAAAACTAATCACTTACATAATTTGAACAGAACGGTAGTAATTCAATGACTTGTAACTTCATGACCATTTAGCTGGTGACATGAATTTATCTGCCAGTTGCCAATTGCTCAGTAATGGGAGTTTCAGACGCGACCATTTGCTGTTCAGAGAAAGGGTGGAGGTTAGAAATAGGGAAGTATTGTTACAACTGCACTGGGGACTGATGACACCATAGCTTTGTGCAATTGTGACACAATGTCCTAACTTCGCAATCCAACTTGTTTACTGATGAAGGCAACACACTCTTCCCTGCTCACCTGTGATGCCACTTTCATGAACTAGTCAAGAGCATTTTATTGCCATATGTCCCAAATAGAATAATGAAATTCTTACTTGCAGCAGCACAACAGAATATGTAAACATTGTACACTGTAAACAATATAATAAAGGAGAAAACAAGTTCATATGTATATACATACACACACATATATATATATACACATATATACATACATATATACACACACACACATATATATACACACACATATACACATACATATATATATACACACACACACACACACACACATATATACACATACACATATATATATACACACACACACATATATATACACACATATATATATATATACACACATATATATACACACACATATATATATATATACACACACACATATATACACATACATATATATATACACAAACATACATATATATACACACATATACACACACACGCACACAGATGTACACACACAAAAAAACAATAATAGTTATGTAGTTCACAGCTTATTTGAGGTTGTAGTGTTTAATAGCTAAATGGCCAAACTATGTACCTGCATCCTGAGGTTTCTCTTTCTATGACATTCTCCATGCTTGTATCATTTACAATAGTTTAAGGAACCTGTCCCACTTAGGCTATTTTTTAGGCGACTGTCATAGTCGTAGCAGGTCGCCGAGAAACTGGGGACTAGCGCCCCATGACAAGCGACAACAACCTATCTCCTTGTCGACGTACGGCAAGCTACCTACAACCGGCAATCCATTAGGACGTCCACCAACGACTACATAGGTGACAACCTACAACAACCGAAGTCAACCTACGTCCACCCACGACAAGCTGCGACCCTGTCGGCAACAATTGAAGACAATTCAGTCGCCGGTAGATGTAGGTAGTCGCTAATGGAATTCACTGAAGTCAGCACCGGCGATAACCTACGTCACCTGGCAATAACCTACGACAGCACCTTCATCAGAAGTCAAGCTACGCTCATTGGCACAAACCCATTGTCGCCGAAAAATGGTGAACATGTTGAAAATCCAGCGGCGACCAGAAAGACGCTACGATTCTTTGGGCGACTGAGGAGACTAATCGTGACCATGCTAGCGACACCCCGGTGACCATGCGGTGACAGCCCAAGTGGGATAGGCCCTCAAGTCCTGTCTTGTTTTTTCGAACCAAAATGTAACACCTCCACATTTATCCAAATTAAACTCCATCTGCCATTCTTCAGCCCATCGGCCCAGTTAATCAAAATATATTATTACTTTAGATAAACTTTTTTCACTCACCAATGTTAATGTCATCCTCAAATTTACAAACCTGCCAACTACAAAGTGGCTGGCCTTGCATCTTCCCCCATTATATTCCATTTATCAACTAATTGTCCATTCCCTGAATCTATCGCCATTTCATTGAACACTTTTTGTGTCCTCCTTTCAATTTGATTTCCCACCCATCTTGTTATCATCATGGCCACAGAACACTTGGTCCCTTCAGTCATATAGATTGAAAGCAGCTGAAGCCCCCGAGCTCTGAGGCATGTGCATGTTGGATGCCTGATTGTCAATCTGAAAATGATCCATTTAACCCACTTCTTTATTTCTGCTAATTTGCTGCCTACTACTCATGGGACTATACAAACTTTAGCCCTGAACACTCTGAGTCACAGCAAGACACAGCACACAGAGATGCCTTCCACCCCGCTAATTCCACCCAGAACATTGAGCACCCATTTTCAGTAATCCCCCTTTGTTCTTCCCATTTTTACATCAACCACCCCAGACTCTACCACTCAAGCAACACACAAGAGGCTATATACAGCAGCAATTAGCTGATAAATGTGTAAACATCACTCATTCCTACTCTCCAGATATGCTGCCTGTCCTGCTGAGTTACTCCAGCATTTTGTGCCTCTCTTGGGTGTAAACCAGCATCTGCAGTTCCTCCCTACAAATATTTGGATGTGGGTGGAAACCTGGAAGAAACTCCTCTGCCACAAGATCGGGTAATCTCAACACCGGAGGACCGGATTGAACCCAACTTTTTGGAGCTGTGGGCTGGTGGCTACAAGTTGTAACACAGTTCTGCCTTTAATCTAGTGCAATGTCCTTTTATGTGGCACCTTACCTTGCACCAAACGTTATTCTTGCACTAAATGTTATTTCCTTTATCCTGCTTCTGATCACTGTGGACAACTTGATTGTAGTCATATATATATATAGTCTTTTTGCTGACCGGATAGCACGCAACAAAAAAGGCTTATGACTGAACCTTGGTACCTGTGACAATAGTAAACTATACTAACTGATCAAATGCCTTCTGGAAATCTCATTAATACTTCATGTTCGCCTTTGTCCACCTGGTTTGATACACTCTCAAAGAACTCTAGCAAATTTGCCAAACATAAGTTTACTTTCATAAAACCATTATGCCTCTATTTGATTTTCAACGTGCCCTGCTCATGCTACTTAAGAATGGTTCCCTGCCCTCACCCGAAAACCGATGATAGAGCAATAGTCCTGAACCTCCCTATTTTGTGTCTTCCTCTTTTCTTGAATTCATTCTTCGAGTATTAATTCAAACACTGAGAAAGGTAGTTTTGTATTTGGGTTAATGTTCAGGCTTTTTTATCCTGTGGAGCAGAAACTTACAAAGCAATTAAAGCTATATGGAGGTTGCTTGATGAGCTACCTGACACAGGTGATCCATAGCACAAACTTAGAGCTCAGTACAGACCTTCATTCGGGCTTAACCTTCACTGAATTGCCTGATTCCAATTGAAGGAAGGAATGGGGTCAGTATAACAATCTGAGTTGAGGACAAAGACCAGTCCAGGGTCCAGTGCACCATGTGAACGGGGAGTTAAAGTGCCAATGGTCCAGGTGTCATCATCCAGGTGAATGTGCCAATGGTCCAGGTGTGACCTTACTGAGGGATAGGGTAAATCTATTAAAAAAAGCAGAAAAAATGCATTTATTTTGTGCCTTTCACATCCTCGGAATATCCCAGAAACAGAGGAACTGCAAATGCCAGTTTACATCACAAGACACAAAGTGCTGGAGTAACTCAGCAGGTTCCCTATCTATGTTGTTCAAGGTGAACCAACTGCACTTTAAATTGTTCCTATGTTAGGGATCGATTGTTCTGTCTGAATGTCTGTTTTAGTTCTATTTTAGAGATGATAATTTTCAACTGGTAAGTATTTATTTCTGTTTTTATTAATTGCACTGAAGACAAAACTGATGAGAAACAGCTTTGAATGCTTCTTCTGTCTATACTCGGTGAAATGACAATAAAGTGAATACTGAATACTGAGATGCTGCTGCCTGAGTTACCCCAGCACTGTGTGTCTTTCTCAGAATATCCCAAGCCGTTTTGACAGTCAGTGAAGTATGACTGAAGCACATGTGAGGGAAAAACCCTGTTGGAAATCTAAAGCAAGTTCGGACAAGGCTCAGTGTCTGACAGTACAGCCAACATTTAAGGTTGATGCCCCGATGAACTCTTATTGATTTTCAATGTTAATTCTGTTCTCGTCTGCATCTGCAGAGTATTTACATCTGATCTGCTGTGTGTTTACGAGCTTCACCGCACTCTCTCAGCTGGGACCGTTACCTCCATGTGTCATTCTTTCCCTCCCATGCGTACCCAATGACAGACATATTTCTCCCTTCTACCTTCTCTGCAATTTAAAATTGTTTCACATCTGACTTCCCCTGGATCTCATGAGAAGTGATTAACCTTTCAATTTTATTCTTTTTTTTCTCTGCGCTCTGGGCAACGTTGATCTGGCCAGCATTTGTTGCCCGTTCCTAATTGACCTTGAGAGGGTTGTAAGGATTGAGCTGTTGCAAACCTTCTGCTCAGGGTTCTCCCGCAGCACTGTTGGGGAGGAAGATCCAGCAACAATGAAGAACCAGTGATATATTTCCAAGTCAAGAGCGTTCTATTGTCATATGTCCCAAAGCAGAATAATAAAATTCTTACGTGTAGCGACACAAAAATATGTCAACACAATAGCCTGTAACAAAAAACAAAACAAAAAATTCATTATATACAAAAAGCAACCAATAATAGTGCAAACATGATGCCCTCAAGTCTCTGTAGTTCTGAGCCTATTACTTTAGTATATTGTCACGTGTACCGAGAGGTATAGTGAAAAGATTTTGTTTTGCGCTATCCAGGTAGCACGCTACACAATTAGCAGTATGTATATAGTATCTAGCCGTATGTGGAACCTGCAAGCAATGATATTCCCAAATACCTGCTGCCCTTGTCCTTCTCGGTGGCGAGATCACAGGTTGAAGGGTCCCGACACAAAACGTCACCCATTCCTTCTCTCCAGAGATGCTGCCTGTCCCGCTGAGTTGCTCCAGCAATGTTTGCCTATCACGGGTTGACACGCGCTGGATCGTGGATCGTCAATCGAGTAACTGCAAAGATTTTTGAAAGATGATGCACATTGGCAGTCACTTTGGAATGGTTGAGGTGATGCCAATTAAGCGGCCTGCTTCATCCTGGATGGGATTTTGAGAGTTATTGGAGCTGCTCTCATCCAGCCAAATGGAGAATATTTGACCACATTCCTCATTTGAATGTGAGAAGAGAATTGTCGGGTAGTGAGTCACTTGCCGCTGGGTACTCAGTTTCTGACCTTCTCATTATGCAGCTGGTGCAGGGGAGCTTCGGGTCAATGATGAGCTTAGTAATGCTAGTGCCATTGAAGTTCAAGGATAGGTAGTTCAACCGAATTTTCTTCCAAGATGGCATTGCTTTGCTCTTTTGTGGTGCAAAGAATACTTGCCACTTATCAGCCCATGTCTGAATGCGGCCTTGGTCTTGTTTCATTGGTTGAAGAATTCTCAATAGGATTTAAAACTGTAATCTTCAGCAAATATCCCCACTGATATTTTTGATGTAAGGAAGATCATTGATGAAGCACCTGAAGATAAATGGGTCCAGGACATGCCCTCAGGATCCTCTTTATTAGTTTAGTTTAGTTTAGTTTAGTTTAGGAAGGAATTGCAGATGCTAGTTTACACCAAAGATAGACACAAGCTACGGGAACAACTCAATGGGACAGGCAGCATCTCTGGAGAAGGAGTAGGTGACGTTTTTGGGTCGAGAGTCTGAAGAAGGGTCTCGACCCAAAATGTCACCCATTCCTTTTCTCCAGAGATGCTGCCTGTCCCACTGAGCTACTCCAGCACCTTGTGTCTATCTTTAGTTTAGTTTGATTTAGTTTGTTATTATTCACGTTTACCGTACATTCACGTGTACCAAGATACAGCGAAAAGTTGTTTTTTGTTGTTGCGTGATATCTAGTCAGCGATTCAGGTCGCTGACTTCAATCAAGCTGTCCGCAGTGCAGTGTTGTTCGTGGGTGTAGGATGCTTGGTCTCCAATAAGCAGCATCTTTCTTTTGTGTGAGGTATGACTAATCTTTGGAATATTTTCCCTTTGATGTCCATTGACCAGCTTTACTGGGGCTCTTTGATGCTACAGTGGTCAAATCCTGCATGACGTCAAAGGGCAGTCTCTCATTCTCACCTCACTTAATTTTGTCAGCGAGAAACTGATGGCATTTAGTGTAATTTAGAGATTCAGTGTGGAAACAGGCCCTTCGGCCCACCAAGTCTGCGCCGACCAACCATCTAGCACTATCCTCTATCCTGGGGACAACTTACAATTTTCACCAAAGCCAAATTATCCTACAAGCCTGTACGCCTTTGAGCTGTGAGAGGATACCGGAGAACTTGGAGAAAACCCACGTAGGGAGAACATGGAAACTCCGTACAGACAGCACCCGTGGTCAGGATCGAACCCGTGTCTCTGGGGCTGTAACACTACCACAACGCCACCGTGCTGCTTTGTTGATGACACCTTCCATCAGTTTTGTTGGTGATTGAGAGAGGACTGGTTGGGAAATAATAAACCAGATTGGATCTGTCTTAATTTAGAAATCTGTCTTTAATTTTAAAATAGGACATACCTGGGTAATATTCTTCCTTTGCAAGTAGATGCACAGGTAGTAACTGTGCCGGAACAGCTTGGTCGAGGTGCGGCTAGTTTTCAGGAGAAGGATTCAGTACTACAGTTGTCTGGTCCCATAGCTTATGCTCTCAGTCAGTGGTAGATCTCACATGAAGTGAATTGAATTGGCTTCTCAGTCCTTGGGGATCGCAGGATGAAGTCAAGCTGGATCATCCACTTGGTACTCGCTCTGAAGTATGAAGTCTATTTCTCTCTCTCTCTCTCTCTGCAGACGCCATCTCATCTGTAAATGATTTCAATCATTTACCGTTTTTATTTCGGGTTTCCAGCACTTGCAGGATTTTGACATTTGGGTATTTACACCATTGCCAGGTTTAACCTGGTGTGGCCCCAATTGCAGAAGCATCCACGTTGCTGGGGCTGGAAACTGGAAGTATCCTGGGCTAATTCTGCAATCCCCATCATCTATTGCATGTACCAAGTGAAGGCTTCCACTGATTGTCGCCGGAAGCTTGCGTCCTTTTCAGGACAGACGGTGACAGCGAGGTCAACATTTGTAACAAGATGGACAGGAAAAGAAGAAGCAGACCTGGATTGGAAGTGGAGATGCCTTTGGCCACATGATGCTTGGTTTCCAGATAGAAAACTCCGAGTGATGATAAATGACTGGATAAGTTACTCATAGAGCAGGGTGGCAGGGATCGTCCATGCCATTACAACATTGGGCACCTTTTAAATCAAATTAATCAGATCTGCCTAATGATATCTCAAAGCAATAAAGTGTCAAATATTTTAAAAAACATGGGAGGCCCTCCTCTTCATGTCGCACATTGTTGAGCTCAGACCCGTGAATGCTCTACCAAAAGGATTTGAGTACAAGAGCAGGGAGGTTCTACTGCAGTTGTACAGGGTCTTGGTGAGGCCACACCTGGAGTATTGCGTACAGTTTTGGTCTCCTAATCTGAGGAAAGACATTCTTGCCATAGAGGGAGTACAGAGAAGGTTCACCAGACTGATTCCTGGGATGGCAGGACTTCCATATGAAGAAAGACTGGATAGACTCGGCTTGTACTCGCTGGAATTTAGGAGATTGAGGGGGGATCTTATAGAGACTTACCAAAATTCTTAAGGGGTTGGACAGGTTAGATGCAGGAAGATTGTTCCCGATGTTGGGGAACTCCAGAACAAGGGGTCACAGTTTAAGGATAAGGGGGAAGTCTTTTAGGACCAAGATGAGAAGATCATTTTTCACACAGAGAGTGATGAGTCTGTGGAATTTCATTTCGGAGTCACGTGAGTGACTTCGTGAAGAGCCCGCCGGCGCGCATGCTCGACATATCGTCGTAACGCGTTGCTGCGACGGCTGGCGGTGGAGCGCGCTCCTCGCCAGCCCTTCATAAGGGGCCACGGAGGTGAGTATTCCACCTTTAGTTGGTGGTCCTTGTTGTCTGATTATGTCTTGCAGCAAGGACATGGATGGGAGTTCGAAGGGCCGGAGGACGTCAGGACGAGTTCGCCGGTCAACAGTTCCGGGGCCTTTACCATCGGCAGTACCTGCAGCGCAGGCCGGGACTCAGGCGGAGATGTGGGTAAGCCCTGTGTTCACAGGTCCAGATCCGCCAGCACACCACAGCTCGGAGGAGTTCGACGAGGAGGAGTGTGGTGTGCCGCCAGAGCAGGGGGACCCTGCCATGGCAGTCAGGTTGTCAGCGGGCTCGCTGGCGACCTCGAGCAGGGCGCGTGCCGTTGCACGGCCTGTTCCACTCAGCCCTCCGAGAAGGGGGAGGGGAGGAGCCCAGAAGCCTAACCCTGTTAGGGCTAAGGCATTGCCTGTCGCGGAGGAGCGGTCAGGTTCCAGGGCGAGACCCGAGGCGGCTGTGAGGTCCAGCCGGCACACCCCGACTCTCGACGCCGGGACGGGTCGGTTGAGTCGGGTCTCGTCGCGGTCGCCGAGCCCCCCATGGATGGGTGGGCGGCACCATGCGTCGGCAACGTCCACGATGTGGGCAGCCGGCAAGACTGCGCGGGCCCCAGGCAGCCATGCTTCGGCTGGGGCCGACACTTCGCCACATGTGCCCTTAGTGGCAGCGGCTTCAGCTCTCGCTAAACGGAGGCGATTGAACACGCCCGCGCAGGAATCGCGCAGTTTCGCCTCGGCGGCTGTTAGCGACAACTACCGGCACCGGCAGGGCCTCGACGAGGTGCGGGCCGATGACAGGAGCCCGGTTTTCTTTTCAGAGCCGGAGGACTCCGACCACCTGAGTGTTCAGGGTGAAGGGCGTATTGACCGTATGGAGCGGCTGCTGGAGCTCCTGCTTCAACGTCAACAACAGCAGGGCAGCAACAGGCACAGGGCGTCTTCACCAACATCTACTATCAGCCTGGAGCAGCACGAGGAGGAGGTTCTGGTGGATCCCGTACCACCTCCGGTGGAGGTGCCAGCGGAGGAACTTTTGGATGTGGCGACCAAATTCGCGGCCCCACATACGGCTGGTCTTCCTCTCAATTCAAAGCTGGCAGCCACAGTGGACTTTCTTAATAATCAGGTGCTGCAGGAAGAAGTCCTCATCCAGGCTATGAGCCGTCACAAGGCTCCATCAAACTGCAACTCCCTCAACGTGCCTGTGGTCAATACGCCAATATGGGGCAACATCAGTGCGGCTATCCGTCAACAAGAGCTACAATTGCAGCGGATCCTGAAACTCCTCACGGCCGGTATTACCGCCTTTGCGCGGTCGGTGGACGAGGACGAGCTGAATTTGGACCAGGAAGATGCTCTGGCCTTATTGTGCGCGACCCAGCACGAAATCAACGGGTTTCGCAAAAACAGCATCCGCCCAGCACTCAACCCGAAGTTTGCAGGATTGTGCAAACCACCGCCGCCGCCGCCGCCCCGTCAGCTCTTTGGTGAGGACCTCTCGAAGAGAGTCAAAGAGCTTGACGAACAAGCCAAAACGGTGGGGATCATGCGCTCTAAGAGTGCCCCCACACCGTCCGGCTCAAAAGCTCCATACATTCGCTCACGAGGGTCGGCCAGTGCCTCGACGAGGACTCACCCTCTAGCTCCACAACGACAACAACACCAGAACCAGCACCAAGGGTCTTTTTTAGGACAGGGTCGGCAGAGACCTTTTTGGAAATCGAAGACGCCGCGCCCTCAAGCCAACCCAGCACCTCCACGGCCACCCACACGTGTCAAGGACCGCCGGTAACCACGGAGGTGAGGGGGTCTGGTTCTCTCTTTTCTCTCTGTTTAACTTCCCATGTTGGTGGTCGTTTACGGTTGTTTTTGGATGCATGGGGTAATTTTACTGGTGATGAGTATGTGTTGCGGAATATTCAGGGGCATAAAATTGAGTTTATTAATGGCGACATTCCTCCATCCCAGCACATGCCTGGTCGTACGTTCAAATTGTCTGCTGCAGAACAGGCAGCAGGTTACAAGGAAATTTTAAGTTTGGAACAGAAGGGTGTGATTGAGAAAACAGTGCATGAGCCGATTGAATTTGTTTCGAACATATTTACTAGACCTAAGAAGGATGGAGGCTGTCGTGTCATTATTGATCTAACCCGTTTGAATACGTTTGTAACATATACTCATTTTAAAATGGATACGTTTGAAACAGCCAAATCATTGATTTCTCATGGCTGCTTTATGGCATGCATTGATTTGAGGGATGCATATTATTCAGTATCCATCCAGAAAGATGATAGAAGGTTTTTGAAATTTATCTGGATGGGGCAACTTTGGCAGTATAAGGCTTTGCCTAATGGGCTTACTACAGCCCCTAGATTGTTCACTAAATTGGTGAAGCCAATCATGGCTTATTTGAGACAACGACATCATATAGTTATGGCCTATTTAGATGATGTCTTTATTGTGGGCCACACCCTGCAATTGGCTGAACAGGGTGTTGCAGCTGCTGTCAATATATTTCAACAATTAGGATTCATTGTCCATCCAGAGAAATCAAAGTTCTGCCCTGCCCAGGTAATTAATTACCTAGGGTTCACGGTGAACTCAATGAGCATGAGGATAACTATACCAATTAACAAAATTGAGGAAGTCACTAAGGTGTGCAGAGATTTAATTGGCACCAATATACCATCGATTCGGCATACAGCCACAGTAATTGGCAAGTTAGTGGCTTTGTTTCCGGCAGCACGATATGGACCTTTGCATTATCAGAATTTGCAAAGAGCTAAAATTACTGCGTTAAAATGGAACGCTGGTCATTACGATCGATCTATGCAGCTGCCGTCCGAAGCGATAACTGAGTTGCAATGGTGGGTGTGTCACATTAGCAACTCATTTAAGCCTGTCAGGGAGGCTAATCCGGTGGTATATTTACAGACTGATGCAAGCTCCAATGGCTGGGGAGCTACTGATAATTGCTCTAGTTGTGGGGGTAGATGGGACACCCTTGAGGCATCGTTGTTGTTGACTCAAGGGATTAACTATTTGGAGTTGCTGGCAGCATTCCACGGACTTCGTGCATATTGTTCCAAGCTTGTTGGAGCACACGTCCGTCTCCAAATAGACAACACCACAGCTGTGGCATATGTAAACCATATGGGTGGTACCAGGTCAGTTTCGTGTGACAAATTGGCTAACTCAATTTGGCTCTGGTGTATTCAAAGAGACATTTGGATTTCAGCTACCTATTTGCCAGGTGAGCTTAATACTGTGGCGGACACCAGGTCACGCAAATTTAATGACAACATTGAATGGATGTTGCATCCTGAGATTTTTGCTAAAGTCACAGCCAAATTTGGTAAACCGGACATTGACCTTTTTGCGTCACGGTTGAACCATCAGGTACCAGCCTACGTTTCATGGGAACCAGATCCTGGGGCAATAGCGCTAGATGCATTCTCGCTGGACTGGGGGAATTGGGTTTTCTATGCCTTCCCTCCGTTTTGCCTCATCAGTCGGGTATTGCGAAAGATTCAGGCAGATGCTGCCAAGGGCATCCTTATTATACCCGACTGGCCCACACAGCCTTGGTATCCGGTGGTCTTTGACATGCTCAACGAACCTTGGGTCCTTTTGAAGGGTTGCCCACAATTGGTTACTCACCCTGTGTCAGGGGAGCCACATCCCTGCCATGGCTATTTAAATTTGTTGGCTTGCAGGTTCTGAACAGGCCGTTAGTCCAATACGGCCTCTCGGCTCGGACCATGGATACCATCGGGGCGTCGTGTCGAGAGTCCACAAGGCGAAGATACCGCTCGCATATTAAGAAGTGGGAAGCCTACTGCAGCCGCTCTCGCATCACGTACGATGACGTGACAATAACCGACGTCCTGGAATTCCTCGCGGGGTTGCACCATGATGAACACTTAAGTTACAGTGCCATCAACAGCGCCAGAAGTGCGCTATCATTCTACCTCAAGATTGGGGTAGGATCCAACAGGCTAGTGTCCAGACTCATGCGGGGTATATTCAATATGAATCCGCCTACACCACGCTATAATATCACCTGGGATGTCAGGGACGTATTAACCCTGCTCAGGACGTGGTCTCCCATGGAAGGGCTCCAACTGGACCAACTCACCATGAAGCTGGTGATGTTACTAGCGCTGACTTCAGCTCAGAGGGTACAGACACTACACAAACTGCGTGTCGACAGAATGACATCTACCCCTACAGAAGTAGTCTTTTTCGTTGACGAGCTACTAAAGCAGCATAGACCTGGGTGCACAGGGCTGCAGCTGAAGTTCCCGGCATACCCCGCAGATGCTAGGCTATGTTTAGCCTCACATATCCGCCACTATGTCAAGGTGACGGCACGCATCAGAGGAATGGAGAGATACCTGCTTGTCACTCATAAGAGACCTCATCATCGAGTGACAGTCCAGACGATATCCAGGTGGCTTCGAGTCGTCTTGGGTAAGTCAGGTATCGACACTAATGTGTTCAAGTCTCATTCCACCAGGGCTGCATCGACGTCAGCGGCGAGGGTCATGGAGGTGCCCATGGACCAAATTCTCGCCACAGCAGGATGGGCGAATGAAGCTGTGTTCCAGCGTTTTTATAACAAGCCTGTTGCTGCTCCTCTACAGTTCGCAGAAGCCGTGCTGAATGCAGGTCAAGAACGTGGAGATGTCCCCGCATGAGGGGTTTTGATTTGTTATTAATAAATATGCTTTTGTTTTGCAGTATGAGCTATTGAGCCAGTTTGTTCCTCCCATCCATCCCTGGTAGTGGTGTGTCAGCATGGACGTGGTCCAGGGCGTGTAATCACAGAAGCTTTGAAGTCTTCACGAAGTCACTCACGTGACTCCGAAATGAAATAGTAAGATTGAACGAGAACTTACCAGTTCGAAGGTTGATCTTTATTTCATGAGGAGTCGAAGTGAGGGATTTCGTGCCCTCCTCGCCCAACCCTCAATCACCTTCATCTGGTAATCTTAGTCAATTCAATCATACTATGCGAAGTCATTTCTATTGTTGGTTCTGTGATTCCACGCCGCTACTTTGAAGTATGTCGAGCATGCGCGCCGGCGGGCTCTTCACGAAATCCCTCACTTCGACTCCTCATGAAATAAAGATCAACCTTCGAACTGGTAAGTTCTCGTTCAATCTTACTATTCTCTGCCACAAAAGGTAGTTGAGGCCAGTTCATTGGCTATATTTAAGAGGGAGTTAGATGTGACCCTTGTGGCTAAAGGGATCAGGGGGTATGGAGAGAAGGCAGGTACAGGATATTGAGTTGGATGATCAGCCATAATCATATTGAATGGCGGTGCAGGCTCGAAGGGCCGAATGGCCTACTCCTGCACCTATTTTCTATGTTTCTATGATTCAGTCGACCACACACTATTCTGAAGGTAGACACAAATTTCTGGAGTAACTCAGCGGGACAGGCAGCATCTCTGGATAGAAGGAATGGGTGACATTTTGGGTCAAGACCCTTCTTCACCCCGAAACATCACCCATTCCTTCTCTGCAGAGATGCTGCCTGTCCCGCTGAGTTACTCCAGCATTTTGTGTCTATCTTCGGTTTAAAGCAGCATCTGCCGTTCCTTCCTACAACACACTATTCTGATTCAGCCTAGTCAAAGACAAAGGATCGAGCTAGGTCTGTTTTAAAGGGCTCATCTTTAAAGGGTACAAGGAAAGTTCCTGGGAGAAACCATAATCCTTGTAAATATGAAGTGTACAACAGATGCAGGAGAAAAACTGTATCCCTGTCGAACTAATGAAAGTCTTTTGAGGGTTTCCCCCCGTACACTTGACCAGCATAATCTTATTTACCGTGGAGATGACTTTGTGCACCAATATTAATCGGAGAGGCCTCTTTCTCCTCCGAATCACACGACTGATTTCAAATGCACTAGCTGGAGATGAAAAGATATTGTATCATGGCCGGGACAGGCACAGGCTTTGTAGACGCAGACAATCTAATTAACGATAATCCCTTAATCTTGGGTTTGTAATAGACAGCCATTTCCCCCCGAACTGAGCATCATCTAAAACAAGATGCCTTTACCTATACTCTGCTGATTACACCTCTTTGCCCTAAATATCTTATCGCTGCAGATCTTTTTCCCTTCTTTATAAAACACGGTTAAATTCAGCTTCTTACAATGTCATCACCTTGGAGTCCAGCAGAATTAATGGTTTGGCTTCAGGCAGTCCATGATGCGCAGCTGAAACGAAGCCGCACTGTGACTCGGGCTAATTTTAACCACAGCACCCTTCTTTATCCGATAGTTTTGTCAGAATTTCGAGATCAGAATACTCTTGTGAACTTTAGCTGATTATGCCTGATTTCCCAACAGAGTGTGACTTTTCACGTGCTATTTTAAGATCAATGTTGCAATTGATGTCTGAACTTCTCTTTGTGTCATCTCCTTTAATATTCTGTTTGATAAATGGGAATAAAATGATTACATCTGAGGCAGAAGAAGTGGTTGGCGTGTCCACAAATGTAATTTATAATTTTCTGCGGCATTTAAGAATCACGTGGCCACTTTAGAAACCAACACTATTAGACAAAGACAAATGAAGGCTCCTTACTGATTAGCGTTTGTTGGGATGACTTTTAATTGAGACAATTCAAGTTTAAAGGTTCAAAATAATGTTATTTGGGCCAGTTCAGGACTCAAGCGAGTGGCTGTTAATATTCATTATTTTCCTCTCCCAAAAACAAAAATAGTCCCAATGCTTCGTGTTAGTTTGTCCAGGTGCCTCTTCCACTGTGCTGTCTACCAATCATTTTAATTTTAATAGATGTCACGAGCTAAATTCCTGATGCTCATTAAGTCATTTCGCAGCAATTGTAGCCTTGGCTCCGTGGACCAAATTGAAATGACCTCATGTGCTCTCAATCAGGTCGGTTCACTGCTTTGGCAAACTAATCCACATTCTGTATTTGTACATCAGTTAAAAGCAGAGTTTACCTCATCCGGATGATGTCATGTATCTAATGCCAATGGTGGAACTGTCATCCATGTCTTTGTTATCTCCAAACCTGACGATTCCAATGCATCCCTGCCTGGCCTCACTCTCCCAGTCTCTATAAACATGAAGGTAGACACAAAACACTGGAATAACTCGGTGGGACAGGCAGCAACTCTGGAGAGAAGGAATGGGTAGTGGCTCAGGACGATTAAGTTATTTATAGTTCTGGTTAAAGGGTGGTGAGTGTAAGGAATGAGCTGCTAGAAGAAGTACAAGTAACCTGCTGAGTTACTCCAGAACAAGGGGTCACAGTCTAAGGATAAGGGGGAATTCCTTTAGGACCAAGATGAGGAAAACATTTTTCACACACAGAGTGGTGAGTCTCTGGAGTACTCTGCCACAGAAGGTAGTTGAGGCCAGTTCATTGGCTATATTTAAGAGGGAGTTAAATGTGGCCCTTGTGGCTAAAGGGATCAGGGGGTATGGAGAGAAGGCAGGTACAGGATACTGAGTTGGATGATCAGCCGTGATCATATTGAATGGCGGTGCAGGCTTGAAGGGCCGAATGGCCTACTCCTGCACCTATTTTCTATTATTTCTATGTTTCTATGTAAGCAGTTGAGGCAGACACTATAATATAATTTAAAAGACACTTGCACTGGTACATAGATAGGACGGATTTAGAAAGATATGGGCCAAATGCAGGCAAATGGGACCAGCTTAGATAGGGCATGTGAGCTTAGATAGGGCATACTGTTTGGCATGGAAGAGTTTGAAAAGGGTCCCGACCCAAAACGTCTCCCATCCTTTTTCTCCAGAGATGCTGCCGGACCCGCTGAGTTACTCCAGCACTTTGTGTCTATCTTTGGTATAAATGAGCATCTGCAGTTCTTTGCTTTTGCAGTAGGACCCAAGCACCTGTTTCCGTGCTGGGTGACTCTATGACTGTGTCCTAGCTTGTACCGAGCTTAATAGAGGTATATCATATCATGAGGGGCGCAGAAAGGGTAGACAGAACCATTTTCTCAGACTAGAGGGCATTGGTTTAAGATGAGAGGGGCAAAGTTTAAAGGAGATATGAGGGGCAAGTGTTTTTGCACAAAGAGTGGTAGGTGCCATGAATGCCATGCAACAGGTGGTGGTGGAGGCAGGTAGGATAGTGTAAGAGGTTTTTAGATAGGCATGTGGATATGCAGGCAATGGAGGGATGCGGAGATTAGTTTATCTTGGAATTATGTTCAGCACAGACATTGGGGCTGAAGGGAGACAGAAATGTTGGAGAAACTCAGCGGGTGCGGCAGCATCTATGGAAATGGGCAATATTTCGGGCCGAGACCCTTCTTCAGGCTGAAGGACCTGTTCCTTGTCTGTACAATTCCAAGATAGACACAAAATGCAGGAGTAATTCAACGGGACAGGCTGCATCTTCTCGACCCGAAACATCACCCATTCCTTCTATCCAGAGATGCTGCCTGTCCCGCTGAATTACTCCAGCATTTTGTGTCTATCCTCAATTTAAACCTTGCAGGCATCTGCAGTTCCTACCTACACACTGTACAGTTCTATGTTCTAGGTCCCATTGACTGCTGACCTACACAGGGTTCTCATGGAGCAGCAAGCATAAATTTGGTTCCCTCATCTCGATAAATAACTTGGTATGTGGATGCATCCAGCTGTATATAAATGCTGGGCATGCAGACACCAGTTCCACCTGTGGACATAAAATGCTGGAGTAACTCAGCGGGTGAGGCAGCATCTCTGGAGAGAAGGAATGGGTGACCCTTCTTCAGACCCTTCTACCTGTCCCAGGTTTTATATAGGTACAATACCACCTGTCCCTCACAGAGGGACCTCGTCAGAGGAACACATTTGACCTCAAGTCAATCAGATAGTTATCTGCATGGAATGTCCTCGAGGTACTGCAGGGAAGGAGATGGTGGAATCCAAGGACATTTTTAGTTTTAGTTTCGAGACACCGTACGTAAACAGGCCCTTCGGCATCGACCAGCGATCCCCGCAACACTAACATGATCCTACACACACTCGGAACAATTCCCAGTCATACCAAGCCAATTTCCCTGCAAAAATGAACGTCTTTGGAGTGTGGGAGGAAACCGGAGATCCAGAAACCGGAGTTTAGAAGAGTTTGAAAAAATTACGTTGAAGACCTCCTTCGACTATGTAGAAGACTTCCTTCGACCTCCTTCGACTATGTTGAAGACCAGGTTCGACTAGCTACGACTAACTTCGGGAAAATTGGACACCGAATAGTGGAGAGTGAAGACGACCTCCTTCGACCTCCCTTCGACTATGATGAAGACTATCCATGACTACCTTCGACTAACCTCGGTTACCTACGACTAATATGCCGACCTACTACGACTAAACCAACGAGTAAAAAAAAGTATCGATTTTTCCCATGGCGACCTTTTTTTTACTCGCGGGCATTTTTTTACATATTGAAAAACCCGCCGCGACCCAGCTGAGGCCTCGAGTACGCGGAGACCACTCTCGAGCATGAAGGAGAGTTACGAAGACCTCCTGCGAAGACCTCGTGACGACCATGCTGCGAGTATGAGTCGAGGGCAAACTCGCCAGAACTCGCGGATTAGGTCACCCAAGTGGGACCGGCCCTTAAGGCAGCACCTCTACCGCCCATGTAGCAATGTGGTATTTCAACTACACCACACACCCATATTAGGGCCTGCTAAATCCTTACCCTGCAAATATGGCTCACATTTAATGTAGATTTCTTATTTTAACTTGAATTGACATTGCCAGAGCTGAAATTATCTGTGAATGCTTGAAGCATCTTCACCTTCTAAAATTGCCCGATTAAATACTAGGATGAACAAATGGGAATCCATACCAAATAAAATGAATTGCACCATTTTTTCAATTGATCTTTGCAGACAAATTGCTCCACTCCTTAATTTGCTGAATCCTCTTTTACATTTCATACACAATCACTTTCAGTAACCAATATTTACAATAATGAGCAACATATTTTGTTAAATATCACTCAATTTCAGAATTGAACACTTGTTTTTCTCTCTCCCCCTCATTTATTCCACAGATTGTCGGCAGAGCAGAGCTCAATTTGCACCTGCAAAACCGATTTGAGATTATATTCGGCTGGGACGAGGATGCTTTGAATTGAATGCAGCCCCTTGATATTCTCTCGAGGGGTTTATTCACACCTTTTCTCCATGCAGCTCAGGCTCAAAGTATTGACGGACGTGTTGAGACTCGGGTTAGAAACCTGAAGCTGGTGACAGCATCATCCTTGGATCATGTTGAGTTCATGGGGCTTCTCAAAGTGCTCAGAGGGTTACAGGGAAATTCAACAGCACCAATTTAAAATTAATGGGTGGGAAAATTGTGAAAGTCTGTCAGTTTTTTGAAGTAAGGTTGAAGAGCGTTGAGATACCAACCTTTCAATAGACAATAGACAATAGCTGCAGGTGTAGGCCATTCGGCCCTTCGAGCCAGCACCGCCATTCAATGTGATCATAGCTGATCATCCCCAATCAGCACCCCGTTCCTGCCTTCTCCCCACATCCCCTGACTCCGCTATTTTTAAGAGCCCTATCCAGCTCTCTCTTGAAAGCATCCAGTGCCCTCTGAGGCAGAGAATAGTAAGATTGAACGAGAACTTACCAGTTCGAAGGTTGATCTTTATTTCATGAGGAGTCGAAGTGAGGGATTTCGTGAAGAGCCCGCCGGCGCGCATGCTCGACATACTTCAAAGTAGCGGCGTGGAATCACAGAACCAACAATAGAAATGACTTCGCATAGTATGATTGAATTGACTAAGATTACCAGATGAAGGTGATTGAGGGTTGGGCGAGGAGGGCACGAAATCCCTCACTTCGACTCCTCATGAAATAAAGATCAACCTTCGAACTGGTAAGTTCTCATTCAATCTTACTATTTCATTTCGGAGTCACGTGAGTGACTTCGTGAAGACTTCAAAGCTTCTGTGATTACACGCCCTGGACCACGTCCATGCTGACACACCACTACCAGGGATGGATGGGAGGAACAAACTGGCTCAATAGCTCATACTGCAAAACAAAAGCATATTTATTAATAACAAATCAAAAACCCCTCATGCGGGGACATCTCCACGTTCTTGACCTGCATTCAGCACGGCTTCTGCGAACTGTAGAGGTGCAGCAACAGGCTTGTTATAAAAACGCTGGAACACAGCTTCATTCGCCCATCCTGCTGTGGCGAGAATTTGGTCCATGGGCACCTCCATGACCCTCGCCGCTGACGTCGATGCAGCCCTGGTGGAATGAGACTTGAACACATTAGTGTCGATACCTGACTTACCCAAGACGACTCGAAGCCACCTGGATATCATCTGGACTGTCACTCGATGATGAGGTCTCTTATGAGTGACAAGCAGGTATCTCTCCATTCCTCTGATGCGTGCCGTCACCTTGACATAGTGGCGGATATGTGAGGCTAAACATAGCCTAGCATCTGCGGGGTATGCCGGGAACTTCAGCTGCAGCCCTGTGCACCCAGGTCTATGCTGCTTTAGTAGCTCGTCAACGAAAAAGACTACTTCTGTAGGGGTAGATGTCATTCTGTCGACACGCAGTTTGTGTAGTGTCTGTACCCTCTGAGCTGAAGTCAGCGCTAGTAACATCACCAGCTTCATGGTGAGTTGGTCCAGTTGGAGCCCTTCCATGGGAGACCACGTCCTGAGCAGGGTTAATACGTCCCTGACATCCCAGGTGATATTATAGCGTGGTGTAGGCGGATTCATATTGAATATACCCCGCATGAGTCTGGACACTAGCCTGTTGGATCCTACCCCAATCTTGAGGTAGAATGATAGCGCACTTCTGGCGCTGTTGATGGCACTGTAACTTAAGTGTTCATCATGGTGCAACCCCGCGAGGAATTCCAGGACGTCGGTTATTGTCACGTCATCGTACGTGATGCGAGAGCGGCTGCAGTAGGCTTCCCACTTCTTAATATGCGAGCGGTATCTTCGCCTTGTGGACTCTCGACACGACGCCCCGATGGTATCCATGGTCCGAGCCGAGAGGCCGTATTGGACTAACGGCCTGTTCAGAACCTGCAAGCCAACAAATTTAAATAGCCATGGCAGGGATGTGGCTCCCCTGACACAGGGTGAGTAACCAATTGTGGGCAACCCTTCAAAAGGACCCAAGGTTCGTTGAGCATGTCAAAGACCACCGGATACCAAGGCTGTGTGGGCCAGTCGGGTATAATAAGGATGCCCTTGGCAGCATCTGCCTGAATCTTTCGCAATACCCGACTGATGAGGCAAAACGGAGGGAAGGCATAGAAACCCCAATTCCCCCAGTCCAGCGAGAATGCATCTAGCGCTATTGCCCCAGGATCTGGTTCCCATGAAACGTAGGCTGGTACCTGATGGTTCAACCGTGACGCAAAAAGGTCAATGTCCGGTTTACCAAATTTGGCTGTGACTTTAGCAAAAATCTCAGGATGCAACATCCATTCAATGTTGTCATTAAATTTGCGTGACCTGGTGTCCGCCACAGTATTAAGCTCACCTGGCAAATAGGTAGCTGAAATCCAAATGTCTCTTTGAATACACCAGAGCCAAATTGAGTTAGCCAATTTGTCACACGAAACTGACCTGGTACCACCCATATGGTTTAAATATGCCACAGCTGTGGTGTTGTCTATTTGGAGACGGACGTGTGCTCCAACAAGCTTGGAACAATATGCACAAAGTCCGTGGAATGCTGCCAGCAACTCCAAATAGTTAATCCCTTGAGTCAACAACATCGATGCCTCAAGGGTGTCCCATCTACCCCCACAACTAGAGCAATTATCAGTAGCTCCCCAGCCATTGGAGCTTGCATCAGTCTGTAAATATACCACCGGATTAGCCTCCCTGACAGGCTTAAATGAGTTGCTAATGTGACACACCCACCATTGCAACTCAGTTATCGCTTCGGACGGCAGCTGCATAGATCGATCGTAATGACCAGCGTTCCATTTTAACGCAGTAATTTTAGCTCTTTGCAAATTCTGATAATGCAAAGGTCCATATCGTGCTGCCGGAAACAAAGCCACTAACTTGCCAATTACTGTGGCTGTATGCCGAATCGATGGTATATTGGTGCCAATTAAATCTCTGCACACCTTAGTGACTTCCTCAATTTTGTTAATTGGTATAATTATCCTCATGCTCATTGAGTTCACCGTGAACCCTAGGTAATTAATTACCTGGGCAGGGCAGAACTTTGATTTCTCTGGATGGACAATGAATCCTAATTGTTGAAATATATTGACAGCAGCTGCAACACCCTGTTCAGCCAATTGCAGGGTGTGGCCCACAATAAAGACATCATCTAAATAGGCCATAACTATATGATGTCGTTGTCTCAAATAAGCCATGATTGGCTTCACCAATTTAGTGAACAATCTAGGGGCTGTAGTAAGCCCATTAGGCAAAGCCTTATACTGCCAAAGTTGCCCCATCCAGATAAATGTCAAAAACCTTCTATCATCTTTCTGGATGGATACTGAATAATATGCATCCCTCAAATCAATGCATGCCATAAAGCAGCCATGAGAAATCAATGATTTGGCTGTTTCAAACGTATCCATTTTAAAATGAGTATATGTTACAAACGTATTCAAACGGGTTAGATCAATAATGACACGACAGCCTCCATCCTTCTTAGGTCTAGTAAATATGTTCGAAACAAATTCAATTGGCTCATGCACTGTTTTCTCAATCACACCCTTCTGTTCCAAACTTAAAATTTCCTTGTAACCTGCTGCCTGTTCTGCAGCAGACAATTTGAACGTACGACCAGGCATGTGCTGGGATGGAGGAATGTCGCCATTAATAAACTCAATTTTATGCCCCTGAATATTCCGCAACACATACTCATCACCAGTAAAATTACCCCATGCATCCAAAAACAACCGTAAACGACCACCAACATGGGAAGTTAAACAGAGAGAAAAGAGAGAACCAGACCCCCTCACCTCCGTGGTTACCGGCGGTCCTTGACACGTGTGGGTGGCCGTGGAGGTGCTGGGTTGGCTTGAGGGCGCGGCGTCTTCGATTTCCAAAAAGGTCTCTGCCGACCCTGTCCTAAAAAAGACCCTTGGTGCTGGTTCTGGTGTTGTTGTCGTTGTGGAGCTAGAGGGTGAGTCCTCGTCGAGGCACTGGCCGACCCTCGTGAGCGAATGTATGGAGCTTTTGAGCCGGACGGTGTGGGGGCACTCTTAGAGCGCATGATCCCCACCGTTTTGGCTTGTTCGTCAAGCTCTTTGACTCTCTTCGAGAGGTCCTCACCAAAGAGCTGACGGGGCGGCGGCGGCGGCGGTGGTTTGCACAATCCTGCAAACTTCGGGTTGAGTGCTGGGCGGATGCTGTTTTTGCGAAACCCGTTGATTTCGTGCTGGGTCGCGCACAATAAGGCCAGAGCATCTTCCTGGTCCAAATTCAGCTCGTCCTCGTCCACCGACCGCGCAAAGGCGGTAATACCGGCCGTGAGGAGTTTCAGGATCCGCTGCAATTGTAGCTCTTGTTGACGGATAGCCGCACTGATGTTGCCCCATATTGGCGTATTGACCACAGGCACGTTGAGGGAGTTGCAGTTTGATGGAGCCTTGTGACGGCTCATAGCCTGGATGAGGACTTCTTCCTGCAGCACCTGATTATTAAGAAAGTCCACTGTGGCTGCCAGCTTTGAATTGAGAGGAAGACCAGCCGTATGTGGGGCCGCGAATTTGGTCGCCACATCCAAACGTTCCTCCGCTGGCACCTCCACCGGAGGTGGTACGGGATCCACCAGAACCTCCTCCTCGTGCTGCTCCAGGCTGATAGTAGATGTTGGTGAAGACGCCCTGTGCCTGTTGCTGCCCTGCTGTTGTTGACGTTGAAGCAGGAGCTCCAGCAGCCGCTCCATACGGTCAATACGCCCTTCACCCTGAACACTCAGGTGGTCGGAGTCCTCCGGCTCTGAAAAGAAAACCGGGCTCCTGTCATCGGCCCGCACCTCGTCGAGGCCCTGCCGGTGCCGGTAGTTGTCGCTAACAGCCGCCGAGGCGAAACTGCGCGATTCCTGCGCGGGCGTGTTCAATCGCCTCCGTTTAGCGAGAGCTGAAGCCGCTGCCACTAAGGGCACATGCGGCGAGGTGTCGGCACCAGCCGAAGCATGGCTGCCTGGGGCCCGCGCAGTCTTGCCGGCTGCCCACATCGTGGACGTTGCCGACGCATGGTGCCGCCCACCCATCCATGGGGGGCTCGGCGACCGCGACGAGACCCGACTCAACCGACCCGTCCCGGCGTCGAGAGTCGGGGTGTGCCGGCTGGACCTCACAGCCGCCCCGGGTCTCGCCCTGGAACCTGACCGCTCCTCCGCGACAGGCAATGCCTTAGCCCTAACAGGGTTAGGCTTCTGGGCTCCTCCCCTCCCCCTTCTCGGAGGGCTGAGTGGAACAGGCCGTGCAACGGCACGCGCCCTGCTCGAGGTCGCCAGCGAGCCCGCTGACAACCTGACTGCCATGGCAGGGTCCCCCTGCTCTGGCGGCACACCACACTCCTCCTCACCGAACTCCTCCGAGCTGTGGTGTGCTGGCGGATCTGGACCTGTGAACACAGGGCTTACCCACATCTCCGCCTGAGTCCCGGCCTGCGCTGCAGGTACTGCCGATGGTAAAGGCCCCGGAACTGTTGACCGGCGAACTCGTCCTGACGTCCTCCGGCCCTTCGAACTCCCATCCATGTCCTTGCTGCAAGACATAATCAGACAACAAGGACCACCAACTAAAGGTGGAATACTCACCTCCGTGGCCCCTTATGAAGGGCTGGCGAGGAGCGCGCTCCACCGCCAGCCGTCGCAGCAACGCGTTACGACGATATGTCGAGCATGCGCGCCGGCGGGCTCTTCACGAAGTCACTCACGTGACTCCGAAATGAAATTCCACAGACTCACCACTCTCTGTGAGAAAAGGTGTTTCCTCCTCTCCGTTCTAAATGGCTTACTGCTTATTCTTAAACTGTGGCCCTGGTTCTGGACTCCCCCAACATCGGGAACATGTTTCCTGCCTCTAACGTGTCCAAACCCGTAACAATCTTATATGTTTCAATGAGATCCCCTTTCCTTGTGTCCATCTCCTAAAAAGGTTGCAGCTCCACAGTGACTTTACAGGTGAGTTCAGCAACGTGGGGGAGGTCATTTGTGCCACGTCAGACCTCAGCTCATCTTGGAGATTTGGATTATGCACAAGTCCCAAGCAACCAGAGGCCCCCTACAGAATGTCCGATGTCTGTCAGTTGCGTTTGTCTAAGATTTCCGACAATCTTTCCCCGACCCAGCACACTGATGCAATTATAAGGAAAACACATCAGCGCCTCGACATCCTGAGAAGATTACGGAGATCCGGTATGTGAAAGAGGACTCCCTTGAACTTCTACAGATACACAGCAGAGAGCAGACTGACTGGTTGCATCGTGGCCTGGTTTGGCAACTTGAACGCCCAGGAGCGGAAAAGACTTCAAAAAGTTGTGAACACTCCCCACTGACCTCCCCGGCTCGGACCTCCCCACCACCGAAGGGATTTATCGGAGTCACTGCCCCAAAAAGGCAGCCAACATCATCGGAGACCCACACCATCCTGGCCACACTCTCATTTCACCCCGGCCATCGAGAAGAAGGTACAGGAGCCTGAAAACTGTAACATCCAGGTTCAGGAACAGCTGCTTCCCTACAGCCATCAGGCTATTAAACACTACAACCTCATATAAGCTCTGAACTACAATAGACTATTAATATTATTATTATTATTGTTGCACTATTTTGTTTGTTTTTTGAGTATGTGTCAGTGTATATATATATATATAGTGAGCATGTGTATATATATTTACACTGAACTTTTCTTTTCACTCTCTAGTTTATCATATCATACTATGTTTACATATTCTGTCGTGCTGCAGCAAGGCTATCTGGGACATATGACAATAAAAACACTCTTGACTCATGACTCTGGATATGGCAGCTACAATGACATCCAGAAATCGAAACGGGCATCAGGTATACACAAGCTCTTGATTGTTTGACCATTCCTTTCATATTTATTTATGCTTTAGCACTCTCTGTGATGCATGAAGAATTGATTCATATTCATTTGTCAATTCCTCTCACCAATTTAAGTACTTGTATCGTATCGCCCCTTAACCTTTCCACTCATTGGAAACAAACCCAGGCTCCTTCAATATATTCTGAGCTTTCTGGATCGCAGCCCAGAAACCATTGCATTGGGTTTTATTTGCCTGTTCTCTGGAGCAGCTATTAGCGACCACAAAGTAATGCTTTGTTTCAAAACAATGAAGTATTATGTTGCTGCTCCATAATTCTCGTCTGAAATATCTCAGCTCACTGGAACCGTGCCAATTACACGCACTCTTCAGATACATTCCCCATGTTGTTCCTTGATATTATTTTGGCCATTTGTGATAATTATAGGGGCCTAAAGTTGTTCCGGTCCAGTCAAATGTTGCATGACTGCTGAGAACAGGGCATGAAGCTTGTAACATGGCCGTGTTGGTTGTGCGTTACCAATTTGATTAGTTGGTAATGGATTCTAACTCTAGCACGGGAACAGAACAGCACCTTTTGCATCCTGAAGATATCACAGAGGGATTTGTTACCAGTTAAATAGCTCTGTAGTTATGGCTGAAATATGATTCAACAGCATTTACCAATTTAGTTTAGTTCAGAGATACAGTGCAAAAACAGGCCCTTCGGCCCACTGGGTCTGCACCGGCCAGTGATCCTCGTATATTAACACTATCCTGCACACACTAGCGACAATTTTTACATTTTCCAAGCCAATTGACCTACGTACCTTTATGTCTTTGGAGTAACAATTGTGAATGTTAAACACTATTGAATGGGCAGCACTGTTATGGTTCGGGCTCGATCCCAAAAGTTGTAAAAGATTTAATGTTGCTATTTTGAAAGCAAACCAAGAAGGAACCTCAATATCAATCAACATTGGCAGAAACACATTAGCCCAGAACTTGGTCTGAATTACTTGACGTGACGTGACGCAGACCAATTTCAACTTTAATTTGGTTTAGTTTAGTTTATTGTTACGTGTACCGAGATGCAGTGAAAAGCTTTTGTGGGTGTGCTAAACAGTCAGCGGAAAGACTATACATGATTGCATCGAGCCATTCACAGTGTACAGATACATGATAAAGGAAATTATGTAAAATATGTTCAGTGCAAGATAAAGCCAGTAAAGTCCGGTCAAAGATAGTCCAAGGGTCTTCAATGAGGTAGATAGTAGTTCAGGACTGCTCTCTAGTTACATAGAATCATATAAACATAGAACATAGGTGCAGGAGGGGGCCATTTGCCCTTCTAGCCAGCACCGTCATTCATTGTGATCATGGCTGATCGTCCCCAATCAATAACCCATACCTGCCTTCTCCCCATATCCCTTGATTCCGCTAGCCCCTAGAGCTCTATCTAACTCTCTCTTAAATCCATCCAGTGCCTTGGCCTCCACTGCCCTATGTGGCAGGGAATTCCAAAAATTCACAACTCTCTGGGTGAAAAAGTGTTTCTCACCTCAGTCTTAAATGACCTCCCCTTTATTCTAAGACTGTGGTCCCTGGTTCTGGACTCGCCCAACATTGGGAACATTTTTCCTGCATCTAGCTTGTCCAGTCCTTTTATAATTTTATATGTTTCTATAAGATCCACCCTCATCCTTCTAAACTCCAGTGAATACAAGCCTAGTCTTTTCAATCTTTCCTCATATGGCAGTCCCGCCATCCCAGGGATCAATCTCGTAGTTGTGGTAGAATGGTTAGTTGCTTGATAACAGCTGGGGAGAAACTGTCCCTGAATCTGGAGGTGAGCGTGTCCAATACCTCTTCCCCTTCCATGCAACCTCCCAAAGCGTAACACCTCATACTTGCTCGGATTAAATTCCATCTGCAATTTCTCCGCCCATTTCTGTAGCTGATTTATATCCCACCATATACTTTGCCAACCTTCCTCTCAGTCCGTGACCCCAACCAAGCCAAGGTAACCACCATGATTCATCGGAATAAAACCTCAAGTAAACTGTGTGCGTATGTTCATAAGGTCATAAGATCATAAATGATAAGAGCAGAATTAGTGCATTAGTGACAGGAGCAGATTTAAGGGCCTGTCCCTCTTGTGCGTTATTTGCGCATCATTTACGCAACATCATTTACGTGTCACGATGCAAGATGCGTGCATTACACGCGCATGTGCGTGGTGAGACGTGTTGACGTATGCAGTGATGCGCGGTGAGTGCCCGGCGCCCCAGGATTTTGGGATGTTCAAAATCCTCGCGCGCCACCTGCGTGACGCACAAATGATGCCCAAGAGGGATAGGCCCTTTAGACCATTCAGCCCATCAAGTCTACTCCGCCATTCAATCATGGCAGATCTATCTCCCCAATCTAACCCCATTCTCCTCCCTTCTTCCCATAACCCCTGACACCCATACTAATCGAGAATCTATCTCTGCCTTTAAAAATCCATTGACTTGGCCTCCACAGCCTTCTGTGGCAAAAAAATGTCACAGATTCACCCACCCTTACCAACATAAATTCCTTTTCATCGCCTTCCTAAAGAAACATCCTTTAATTCTGAGGCTGTGACTTAAACTCTCCCACTAGTGGAAACGTCCTCTCCACATCCACACTATCCCAGACATTTCACTAATAGAAACATAGAAACATAGAAATTAGGTGCAGGAATAGGCCATTCGGCCCTTCGAGCCTGCACCGCCATTCAATATGATCATGGCTGATCATCCAACTCAGTATCCCGTACCTGCCTTCTCTCCATACCCTCTGATCCCCTTAGCCACAAGGGCCACATCTAACTCCCTCTTAAATATAGCCAATGAACTGGCCTCAACTACCCTCTGTGGCAGAGAGTTTCAATTAGGTTTCCCCCCTCATCCTCCTAAACTCCAGCGAGTACAGGCCCAGTGCTGACAAACACTCATATATGTACATAGTCGGTTGATGAGAGGAGTAAGGTAGACACAAAATAACTCAGCGGGACAGGCAGCATCTCTGGGGAGAGGGAATGGGTGACGATTCGGGTCGAGACACTTCAGTTCTCTACATTAGGACTAAAGCAATTTGCAAATCCTCGATGAAAATCATGCCAGAGCCTATGATCTAATGACCATTATGTCTGGATATAATTTCATTGAAAATAATTATTTTATGGTTTTATACTTTTAAAAACTTTTATCATAGTCATCCATTATAAAATAAACCAGCTAATGTTTTATTGTTCTCGAAGGGCATGAGGGAAGAAATGTTCAAGGGGAGTTATTCTCGCCTGGTCCGCCTCACACCTTATGTTCTCTGCTATGTTTATGATTTTGTTTACCAGCTGCTCGAAAACCATTTGAGAGAGGCATAATCTTGGATTGAGATTGTGTCTTAAAAGCTGTTTAGATTTTACCAGATGGGGTGCTGCACTCTGTTGGAACAGTAGGCTAAACATGGACACAAAATGCTGGAGTAACTCAGCGGGACAGGCAGCATCTCTGGATAGAAGGAATGGGAGACGTTTCGGATCGAGACCCTTCTTCATTCTGAATCCCGAAACATCACCCCTTCCTTCCATCCAGAGGTGCTGACTGTCCCGTTGAGTTACTCCAGCATTTTGTGTCTATCTTTGGTGTAAACCAGCATCTGCAGTTTCTTCCTGCATGGATCGGTAGGCTAAATAGCCACTGTAAATTGTGCCTGACGTGTAGGTGAGTGGTAGTGAATGGGGACTTGAGAGCAAGACGGGAAGAGTGTTGTGGTATTAGTGCAGAATTGGAGTAGATGCATTGTTGGCACAGATTCATACGGCTGAGGGACTGTTTTCAAGCTGTCGGACTTTATGCATTTTTGATTCTACATGTGCTGGCATCCTCTGATGCTAGGGTCCTCCTTCCCGGCATTCATCTTGTTGACCAGAGCCGGCAGATCATTTTGAGCTCTCTTCAGCCACAAGGTGGGGGAGTACACTTCAGGGACTTTGTGTATTTTTAATCAGGGGAATCCATGGCCCCCAATTGCCCCCTACACTCGCCACGTGCCCCCACTCCATCCTCACACGTTGGATATTTAATGATAACCATTCTAATCAAGGACGAGTCACACCCTGGTCACTCCCTCCTCTCCCCTCTCTCATCAGACAAGAAGCACAGAGGTGTGAAAACACACACCTACACATTCAGGGACAGTTCCGTTCCTGCTACCAAGCAACTGAACCATCCTGTCACCAATTAGAGAGTGGTCCTGACCTCCCATCTACCTCATTGGAGATAATAGATAATTGACAATAGGTGCAAGAGTAGGCCATTCGGCCCTTCAAGCCATTCAATGTGATCATGGCTGATCATCCACAATCAGTATCCCGTTCCTGCCTTCTCCCCATATCCTCTGACTCCGATATTTTTAAGAGCCCTATCTAGCTCCCTCTTGAAAGCATCCAGAGAACCGGCCTCCACCGCCCTCTGAGGCAGAAAATTCCACAGGCTCACAAATCTCTGTGAGATAAAGTGTTTCCTCATCTCCATTCTAAATGGCTAACTGTGGCCCCTCGGTCAATTTCATATCGGACTTTACTGGACTTTATGTTGCACTGAATGTAATTCCCTTTATCCTGTATCTGTACACTGTGGACGGCTTGATTATGATCATGTACTGTATAGTTTTTTCACTGGCTGCACAGCATGCAACACAAAATGCCTTTCACTGTACCTTGATGCAAGTGACAATAAATTAAGCTATCAAGGAATGGTTTTCCCCGTTTCTAAGAACATGCCGAGTGGCAGGATTCAGCGCAAAGTAAATAGCCCAATGTGGGGAATTTTTCATCGAAGAGATGACTCTGCCGAACTCCAGCCTGATAAAAGAATTTAATTAAATTTAGAATGATTCTGGTAATTATAAAATTTGCCATAGTGCTAAATGTAAAAAAAACAATATAAAAAGCATATGGATAATTAGAGAAATCTCTTCAGCCTGTGGCCAAGGCTTTGAGGACTTTTCCTCCTGTCAGCAAAAGTGCAATGTTAATTTTACTTTACAAAGCTGGTTAATTAGATTATACATCACCTCTAGTGACATTTCATTATCCCTTTCAGTACTGAATTTTCTCTGCAGCTCAGAGACCAGGAACCGGTTATCTATTGCTCACGGACTCCAAGATTTCTTCCTAAAAATGAAGCTAGTGTGTTATTACTTAAAATGAACCGGACTCTGGGATTCAGTTAACAACTAGGCTCTTTGGTGAAGTAAGTGGTGCTACGGGAGATGACACTGCCTCCCTAAATTGTCCTTCTCTAACAAACCCAAATCTCCGACAACTAATTTCAGTTGAGTTTAATTTAGATATACAACGCGGAAACAGGCCCTTCGGCCCACCGAGTCTGCACCGACCAGCGATCCCCACACATTAACACTACCCTGCACATACTCGGGACAATTTTACACTCACACCAAGCCAATTAAACCTGAACGCCTTTGGAATGTGAGAGGAAACCGAAGATCTCGGAGAAAACCCATGCGGTCACGGGGAGAACGTACAAACTCCGTACAGGCAGCACCCGTGGTCGGGATCGAACCCGGGACTCCGGCACTGCAAGTGCTGTAAGACAGCAACTCTACCGCTGCTCCACTGTGACCGCCCAACTAATAGTAAATTATTTCATAGATTTTATTTTCCTCTCTACTTTTTTGGTCAATTAAGTCAGTCAATGTTTTTTCATAACTCACATATAGATAAATATTTCTGAATAAGTATCAGGGTGCAACGGTAGAATCGCTGCCTGAAAGCGCCAGAGACCCGGGTTCGATCCTGACTACGAATGCTGTCTGTACAGAGTTTGCACGTTCTCCCACACTCCAAAGATGTACAGGTTTGTAGGTTAATTGGATTCTGTAAAAAATGTAAATTGTTTCTAGTGTGTAGGATTGTGCTAGTGTACGGGGATCACTGGTCAGCGCGGACTTGGTTGTCCAAAGGGTCTGTCTCTGCACTTTATCTCCAGTCTAGTCTAAAGTCAAGAGAGTCAAGTGTGTTTTATTGTCATATGTGATGGGACTGAAATTCTTAAGGGCCTGTCCCACTTGGGCGTCATTTGCGCGTCACGTGCAAATTTGTGAATCCCAAACTCCTGGGGCTCCGCACGTGACCGCGTCTACGTCACTACACACCATGCGCGAGTAATGCACGCCTTGCGTTGTGACGCGTAAATGATGTCTCGTAAATGATGGCGCGTAAACGACGCCCAAATGGGACAGGCCCTTTACTTGCTGCAGAACAACAGAATATGTGAATATGTAAACAGAGTACATAACGGGGGAGGAGCAAAAAAAGAAAAACTTCAACAAATAACAAATATAGTGCAATAATGATATAGTCTTTTGCAGTCCAGAGCTCAGAGTTTATTCGTTGTTGTGTTTAATAGCCTGAAGGCTGTGGGGAAGCAGCTGTTCCTGAACCTGGACATTACAGTTTTCAGGCTCCTCTACAGATAGTGTTTACCAGGCTGTATAATGTCGCTGATAACAAAGGTAGTTGCCAATAGAATAATTTTTTAGAGCCAGCAATTCTCAATTAACCAACTCTGAAAGTTACAAATGTGAAGTTTAACAACATAGTCCACAGAGTGATTTAAGCCGCCGTGATACTATAAGAAGTACAGCATAGTAACGAGATATTCAACCCACCAAGTCGAACCTGACCACAAAGCAGCCATGTGCACTAAAGATAGACACAAAATGCTGGAGCAACTCAGTGGGAGAGGCAGCATCTCTGGAGAATGGGTAATGTTTCAGGTCGAGACCCTTAATCTGACTCGAATCCCATCTTTTATTCTCTACGCATTCTCATCAACTTTCCCTACTTTCCCTACATTTTAAAAATCACCTCCACACGATTTACTGTGGGATGTGGGAGGAAACTGGAGCACCCAAAGGAAACCCACGTGGTCACAGGGAGAACGTGCAAACTCCACACAGACCACACTGATGAGTGAAACCAGGTCTCTGGTGCTGTGAGATGGGAGCTCTGTTGCTGCACTGTCCCATGCAAAATATAGGAGGATAGGAAGCTAACACCAATAGCAACGTGATGATATACCTTTAATTAAATCACTATGTGATGAACAGTGCAAGGAAGGCTTGGTTTAAGTTTAGATCTAAGTTTATTCTTGTTACATGAGCAAGGCACTGTGAAAATGGGATATTTGCAAGGCAGAGATAGATAGATTCTTGATTAGTGCGGGTGTCAGGGGTTATGGGGAGAAGGCAGGAGAATGAAATTGAGAGAGAAATGGCAGAGTGGACTTGATGGGCCAAATGCCCTAATTCTGCTCCTATCACTTACTGTATGACCTTATGAATTTATGGAAAGCATTGTTTTGGATGCTGTACAATCAGATCAGATAGCAATGCTGGGAAGACCTAGCAGAAGTAGCCTAGGAAGAATTTGCCTTCTTTGAAGTCGAGCCCGGGGGACCTTTCTGTCTACAAGGACGGTAGGCAGATCGATGGGGCAGCACTTCTCTTCAACCTGCACCAGCAAGTTCAGCTGTAGTTTCTCTGCTCTAGTCTCCAGAATGGGATTGAAGCTGAGCCTCCCAGCAGGCTGAGAGTGTTGCGAGTTGAATCTCAACTTACACATTGGAAGCTAAGATTAACCACATAATTGCTCCATGAATTCCATTCCAAATCTAAATGGATTCTTCCGTCAGTATGTTCCTATTTAGCACCATTCCATGGTGTAGTTCATCTCCTCTCATTTCCAACATGACATTTGGACGGGTACATGGATAGGAAAGGTTTAGAGGGATATAGACCAAACGTGGGCAAATGGGACAAACATAGATGGGGCATCTCAAACATGTTGGGCTTGTTCTGTGCTGTATAATTCTATGACTATTATAATTGAATGAGATTAAGGTGTTTAGTTTAGTTTAGTTCAGAGTTACAGCAACGAAACAGGCCCTTCGGCCCACTGAGTCCGTGCTGACCACCAATCACCCCGTACACTAGCAGTATCCGACACACTAGGGACAATTTACGGAAGCCAATTAACCTACAAACCTGCACATCTTTGGAATGTGGGAATGTGGGAGGAAACCGGAGCACCCGGAGTAAATGCACATGGTCACAGGGAGAACGTGAAAATCTGTGCAGACAGCACCCGTGGGCAGGGTGGAACCCCGGGTCTCTGGCTCGGTAGGGCAGCAAGTCACCGGTGCACCACTGTGCCACCCCAAAGCTTGGTGGGATATTACGTCATGAAGTCAGTTTATCATTCCAGTTAATCCTCGTGGTCAGAGGAAGAATGTACAAACATTGTATAGGCAGCGCCAGTAGTCGGGATGGAGCCCGGGTCTCTGGCGCTGTAAGGCAGCAACTCTACCACTGTGTTGCCCTTCTTTCCGAGAGGCATTTCATAATGTTCCTTCGTCTTTGGGATGAGTAAGAGGCCATCTGTGCTCCAACTGAACAGGGCACATCACTTTTTCTGCCAATGCACACATTTAGTGTCACATTTTGTTCCTTAACAATAGTTGCCAAATCTCAAAAGTAATTTGTTAGCAGTGAAAGGTTCTGTGAAGCTACGATGGATGGACTATCCTCTTTGGTTATATTTTTTTCTTCTTCCTTTTAACTTTTGAGGCATCCATCTATCACAATATTCCACAAGAGTCATCAATACTCTTCAGTTCCAAACACTGTTTTATGTATTTTTCCCTAACAAAACAGTTCACATCGCAAACTCTTAAATCATAAAATCCACTGGAATCTTTATTAAATGCGTTCAACCAAGAGCCATGCTGTGTGATTGCAGCAACCACACACTATATAAATCCCATTGATTTATGTGAAGGCATAGATATAGGGAAATAAATCCTCCGTCTCTTCTCGTATTGTAAAGCGTGCAAAAGTATATTTTTCATGGGCTTCTTTGAGTGTGTGAAGCTTTGAGTACTACCTTCTGCAGACGTCAATGCCAGGATTTACCCTGTTGCTCGTGGCAGCAGAGGGATCACAAATACAGTCTCTGATGAATTAATGCATTCCATTTTTTTTATTAAGCATTGCATACAATAGATTTCAGATTTATTTTAGACAGACCATTACCCCTTATCAGCACAAAAAACAATCTAACAGATAGGCAGAAAAATAATGATGTTTTTACTGTACGTTGTACAGCGTTGGAGGATCAATCCATCCATTTGATAGTTGATCTATTAACAGTAGAGGGAATAGTATACGAGTCCACATGGCAGAAATGTTATTGATGTTTTTATAACTTACAGGGCCTGATTATTACTACTTTACTCTCACTGATACACATGTTGAATGCAATGCCACCAAGAACAACCGCAACTTACATTTATATTTTTGGCTTAGTTTAGCTTAGCTTAGAGATACAGCACGGCAGGGGCGGAAATCCTGGAGGGTATAGGGGGGACAGGCCCCCCCCCCCCCGTGTTTTGTCATCCAGACTTTATCGGCCACTTTCTAAGGGCTGAATTGGCCCGTTCGCGGGGCCTTTCATCGCCCATCGTGGCTTAAAATCAAACTGCTGCATCGAGGCGATCAAGGCTCCTGATGTTGAAACCTCCACTGGGCGTTGAAAAACGGGCCGATTCAAGCCCACGGCCCGAGCCTCGCACTAATGCATCTCGCTCTCTCCTCCAGCCCAGCGCGCCGCTTGACTTGGGGGTGATTCAGTACAGCGTGGAGTCAGCACCCGATGAGCAGAGGGAACCGGGACCGGGTCACTGCCAGGGATGCGGTTCTCTATCTGGAAGGCAGAGGTCTGCTGCGGCTGCTGGCAAGTACACACAGAGAGAGAGAGAGAGAGAGAGAGAGAGAGAGAGAGAGAGAGGCCACTCGGCCCGCACGTTGCTGCTGCCTCACGGCACCAGGGACACGGGTTTAGATCCTGACTCCGGGCGCTGAATGTAGGGAGTATTTCTCTCCCCACTAGCGCCTTGTCTGATGTAAATGTCACCCTTGCTGCTGAACAGACCGAGCACCAGCACCGAGTTCTCGCTCCACCACCTCTCTCGCTTAAGTTTATTTTGACAGTGGGTCTCCACAGGGCCCAAGGCTGATGCCACCAAATCTTAGCATGTGTGTGAGTGTTGCATGCGCGCGCGGCCGCCAAGAAATTGTGTCCCCCCCAGACCCCCCCATGTTTTGATACCGATTTCCGTGCCAGACACGGAAACAGGCACTTCGGCCCACCGAGTCTGCACCGACCAGCGATCCCCGCACACTAACACTATGTACATTTATACCAAGCCAACTAACCTACAAACCTGTACTTCTTTGGAGTGTGGGAGGAATCCGAAGATCTCAGAGAAAACCCACGTGATCGCGGGGAGAACATACAAACTTCGTACAGACAGCACGCATAGTCGGGGTCGAACCCAGGTGTCCAATGCTGCAAGAGCTATAAAGGGCCTGCCCCACTTGGGCGTAATTTACGCGTAATTTACGCAACATCATTTACGCATCACAACGCAGGACGCGTGCGTCGTGCCATGCACGTGATGCGCGCATGGTGCGTATTACGCGCGCATGGTGACGTAGGCAGTGACCCAGGATCTTGGGATGTACAAAATCTTCGGCCGCCATCTGCGTGACTGCAAATGACGCCCAAGTGGGACAGGCCCTTTAGGCAGCAATGCTACCACTGTGCCGTCGTGATGCCGCTATATAACACTTTTAATGTAGCAAAATGTCCAAGGTGCTTCAAAGGAACAATTCCTCGAACAAACCCAATTCTATGAGTAGACATTAAGCTGGGGAAACTTGCTTGGTGAGATTCCAAGAAGCATCATCCAAGAAAAGGAAGGGGAAGAGAGGTTCAGGAGAGGAAATAAAGAGTAGATTGATTTGATACTAAGTCTCATTGTAAGGGTAATTGTGTTTCACATCAATATTGAAATGGCAGTATAACTCATTCAGCAGTCGAGCAGTGGATAGAGCTGTGGCCCACAGTGCCAGAGACCCGGGTTCCATATCTTGGGTGCTGTCAAGGTAGTGCTTCCAAGTTCTTCTTGTTGACCCTCAGGTGCTCTGGTTTCATTCCGCATCAAAAAGATGTGCGAGCTTGTAGGTTTTTACGGTAATTAGCCACTGAATTGCACCTATGTGAAAGTGGGATATCATGGAACTAGTGTGAATGGATGGTCGAAGGTCAGCGTGGACTCGGTGGGCCGAAGGGCATATTTCCATGCTGCATCCCTCAACTAAACATAAAAGCAATTAACCAGCCGGTGCAATGCTGGCAAAGAAACTATCTCAAGCCACTTGACATTGTACGGGGACACAGTTACAGTGGCATACTCGTACAGCTGGTACAGATGTTTCCTCACAGAGCCAGATACACAGGTTCGATTCTGACCTCGGGTGCTCTCAGTGTGGAGTTTGCACGTTCTCCCTGCAACCAAATGGGTTTCCTCTGGGTGCTCTAGTTTCCTCCCACATCCCGAAGACGTGTGGGTTATTGACCCCTGCAAAATAAAATCCCTTTGGGTGCAGGAAGAGGATGAGAACGTGAGATAAGATAAAACTAGTGTGAACAAGTGATCTGTGGATTTAATGGGCCAAAGGGCCTATTTCTATGCTGTATTTTTCAACATCTTTGATGATGTCTTCTGGGGAAAGTACACTGCAAAGGTATTCACTGGACAACACAACAACAGGCCCTTCATTGCGTGATGGACCTAGCAATTTGCTTCTGATCAAAAACCTTTTTATGAATGGCACTGTTTTTTGGGGGTAATATTATAAAAGAGACATTCCTATCAAATATTATGAGGGAGTAATATTTAGTTTGATGTTTAATTAATTCACTGAATACTGTGGGTGGAATCAAACCAATAATTGAATTTTGAATTATTATATTACTCTGATATTGCTGTGACATTATTTCCTGCAGATCTTTAATTAAAGGATATTCATTCACCTCTGCCTTGCTGTTACTTCAGCCTTTTCCAGTCGGAAATATAGAGATAAAAATCATTAATTTAACCCAATTTGCCGTTTTGATCCTTAATTATGAAAACTTGGATTGGGATTGCAGGCATTGAAGTTAATTCAATAGTAATTAAAAGATGTATGTAAATTATTGATTATAATTAATGGACCTAATGGTAGCATGACGTTTAACCTATTTAGAGTTGAAGTTGGTGGGTATAATTTCAAAACCACTTTTTAATTTAGTTTAGTTTAGAGGTACAGCGCAGAAACAGGCCCATTTGCTCTCCAAGTCCACACCGACCAGCAATGACCGCACATTAACACTATCCTACACACACTAGGGACAATTTTAAACATACACTAAGCCAATTAACCTACATACCTGTACGTCTTTACTGAGGGATCGTTCTCTCCATGACGGGGAAATAAGAAAAGAGTCAAATAAAAAAGATGTCAAGACAAATATACAAGCCACTCCATCAATCTAAAAATCAGATCTTAGTGCAGCCTTGCAATGCCATGCTGAGGGATTGTTATCATATATTATGGTTGTGATAGACCCAAGAAAAACTAGCTGTAAACACCAAAAGAATTGATAAGAAGGAACAGCAGATGCTGGTTTAAATCGAAGATAGACACAAAATGCTGGAGTAACTCAGCGGGTCGGGAGAAAAGAAATGGGTGACTTTGCAGGTCGAGACCCTTCTTAAGACTAAAGAATCTAAATCTAAATAAAACAATCTATTTCTCTTGACCTTTATTTGAGTGTGACCCACACAGTGGAGATTACCCAGCGTATCACAGGGCCCTGGTGGCCATCGGAGAAGGAAATAGAGTTTGCGTGTTGAATAATTAATTGGATCACGAGGTGCCTTTTTACCATATGGAAAGGTCGCTGTAGTTCTTTTGTGGGACAAAGGGTGAAGCGTTTGAGAACAAATGCTGAGATCCCAAAGCGTCACCCATTCCTTCTATCCAGAGATGCTGCCTGTCCCGCTGAGTTACTCCAGCATTTTGTGTCTATCTAAAATGCTGAGATGCCTTCCAGACAAAGAAGCATTTTGCACCTCCCATAATAAAGTCATTGAATCGTGCTGCATAGAAACACCATCCGTTGCGCTTATTTGCACAAGTCCCACTTACCCACGATAGACACAAAATGCTAGAGTAACCCAGAGGCACAGGCAGCATCTCTGGAGAGAAGGAATGGGTGACGTTTTGGGTTGAGACCCTTCTACAGACTGATGTCAGGGGAGTGGGCGGTACAGAGATAAAATGTTGTCGGAGACAGTAAGACTGGTGGGAGAACTGGGAAGGGGGATGGGATGGAGAGAGAGGGAAAGCAAGGGTTATTTGAAGTGAGAGAGGACAATGTTCATACCACAATGGGGTGTAAACTACCCAAGCAAAATATGAGGTGCTGTTCCTCCAAGTTCTTCCCACTTACTCACCTTTGGCCCATCACCTTCTATACCTAGGTGACGGAAGTACTTATGCAAATACTTATTAAAAGTGCAACCCCTGGTTTGCATTAAAGGTAAAGTGAGTTAAAGGTAAAGTGAGTTAAAGGGTTCAGTGAGCCAAAGGGTACAGTGCTTTTTAGTAAAGGTTAGTTTAAAGGATTAAGATTTTTATAGTGTGAGTTGATTTAATTTGGGGACAAGCCATGTCATTTGAGATCGGCCCCATGGTTTGCTCATCCTGCAACATGTGGGAGATCAGGGATATTGTCGGTGTCCCTGGTGACTACATTTGCAGGAAGCATGTCCAGCTGCAGCTCCTGGCAGACCGCATTGAACGATTGGAGCTGCGGTTGGATTCATACTGGAGCATCCACGATGCAGAGAAAGTCGTGGATAGCACGTACAGTGAGTTGGTCACACCGCAGGTTAAGCGGCCAGAAAGGGAACGGGTGGCCATTAGCCAGCGTAGCAGTAGGCAGGTGGTGCAGGAGTCCCCTGCGGTCATCTCCCTCCTAAACAGATATACCATTTTGGATACTGTTGGGGGAGATGGCTCATCAGGGGAAGGCAGCAGCAGCCAAGTTCTTGGCACCATTGGTGGCTCTGCGGCACAGGAGGGGTGAAAGAAGAGTGGAAGGGCTATTGTAATAGGGGATTCAATAGTAAGGGGAAGAGACGGGCGTTTCTGTGGCCGCAAACGAGACTCCAGGATGGTATGTTGCCTCCCTGGTGCAAGGGTCAGGGATGTCACTGAACGGCTGCAGAACATTCTGGAGGGGAAGGGTGAACAACCAGCTGTCGTGGTGCACATTGGCACCAACGATATAGGGAAAAAATGGGATGAGGTCCTACAAGGCCTAGAATTTAGGGAGCTAGGAGATAAACTTAAAAGTAGGACCTCAAAGGTAATAATCTCTGGACTCCTACCAGTGCCACGTGCTAGTCAGAGTAGAAATAGGAGGATATTGCAGATGAATACGTGGCTTGAAAAATGCTGCAAGGGGGAGGGATTCAAATTTCTCGGGCATTGGAACCAGTTCTGGGGAGGTTGGACCAGTACAAACAGGACGGTCTGCACCTGGGCTTGAAGGGAACCGATGTCCATGGGGGAGTGTATGCTAGTGCTGTCAGGGAGGATTTGAACTAATGTGGCAGGGGGATGGGAGCATGAGCAGAGAGGCAGAGGGATGTAAGATGAGGGTACAAGCAATAGGTAGCAAGGTGAAAAGTAAAAGTGGCAGGCAGAAAAATCCAGGGCAAAAATCAAAAAGGGCCACTTTTCAACATAATTATATAAGGGGTAAGAGTGTTGTAAGGAGCATTCGTAATAAGGTGGATGAGTTGAATGTGCAGATAGTTATTAATGAGTATGATATAGTTGGGATCACGGAGACATGGCTCCAGGGTGCCCAAGGCTGGGAGCTGAACATCCAGGGATATTCAATATTCAGGAGGGATAGACAGAAAGAAAAAGGAGGTGGAGTAGCGTTGCTGGTTAGAGAGGAGATTAACGCAATAGAAAGGAAGGACATTAGCTTGGAGGATGTGGAATTGATATGGGTAGAGCTGCGAAACACTAAGGGGCAGAAAACGCCAGTGGGAGTTGTGTACAGGCCACCTAACAGTAGTAGTGGAGTTGGGGATGGCATCAAACATGAAATTAGAAATGCGTGCAACAAGGGTAAAACAGTTATAATGGGTGACTTCAATCTACATATAGATTGGGTGAATCAAATTGGCAGGGGTGCTGAGGAAGAGGATTTCTTGGAATGTATGCGGGATAGTTATCTAAACCAACATGTAGAGGAACCAACGAGAGAGCAGGCTATTCTAGACTGGGTACTGAGTAATGAGGAAGGGTTAGTTAGCAGTCTTGTTGTGCGTGGCCCCTTGGGCAAGAGTGACCATAATATGGTTTAGTTCTTCATTAGGATGGAGAGTGACATTGTTAATTCAGAAACAAGGGTTCTGAACTTAAAGAAAGGTAACTTTGAGGGTATGAGACGTGAATTGACCAAGATAGACTGACAAGTGATTCTTAAAGGGTTGACGGTGGATATGCAATGGAAGGCATTTAAAGACTGCATGGATGAACTACAACAATTGTTCATCCCAGTTTGGCAAAAGAATAAATCAGGGAAGGTAGTGCATCCGTGGATAACAAAGGGATAGTATCAAAACTAAAGATGAAGCATACAAATTGGCCAGATAAAGCAGCCTACCAGAGGACTGGGAGAAATTCAGACTCCAGCAGAGGAGGACAAAGTGTTTAATTAGGAAAGGGAAAATGGATTATGAAAGAAAACTGGCATGGAATATAAAAACAGACTGCAAACGTTTTAATTGATATGTGAAGAGAAAAAGGTTAGTTAAAACAAATGTAGGTCCCTTGCAGTCAGAAACTGGTGAATTGATCATGGGGAACAAGGACATGGCAGACCAGTTGAATAACTACTTTGGGTCTGTCTTCACAAAGGAAGACATAAATAATCTGCTGGAAACAGCAGGGGACCGGGGTTCAAATGAGATGGAGGAACTGAGTGAAATCCAGGTTAGCCGGGAAATGGTGTTAGGTAAATTGAATGGATTAAAGGCCGATAAATCCCCAGGGCCAGATAGGCTGCATCCCAGTGTACTTAAGGAAGTAGCCCCAGAAATAGTGGATGCATTAGTGATAATTTTTCAAAACTCTTTAGATTCTGGAGTAGTTCCTGAGGATTGGAGGGTAGCTAATGTAACCCCACTTTTTAAAAAGGGAGGGAGAGAGAAAACAGGGAATTACAGACCAATTAGTCTAACATCGGTAGTGGGGAAACTGCTAGTGTCAGTTATTAAAGATGGGATAGCAGCATATTTGGAAAGCAGTGAAATCATTGGACAAAGTCAGCATGGATTTATGAAAGGTAGATCATGTCTGACGAATCTTATAGAATTTTTTGAGGATGTAACTAGTAGAGTGGATAAGGGAGATCCTGTGGTGTGTTATATCTGGACTTTCAGAAGGCTTTCGACAAGGTCCCACATAAGAGATTAGCATACAAACTTAAAGAATACAGTATTGGGGTTCAGTGTTGATGTGGATAGAGAACTGTCTGGCAGACAGGAAGCAAAGAGTAGGAGTAAATGGTAATTTTCAGAATGGCAGGCAGTGACTAGTGGGGTACCGCAAGGCTCAGTGCTGGGACCCCAGCTATTTACAATATACATTAATGATCTGGATGAGGGAATTTAATGCAACATCTCCAAGTTTGCAGATGATACAAAGCTGGGGGGCAGTATTAGCTGTGAGGAGGATGCTAGGAGGCTGCAAGGTGACTTGGATAGGTTGGGTGAGTGGGTAAATGCATGGCAGATGCAGTATAATGTGGATAAATGTGAGGTTATACACTGGCGGCAAAAACAGAAGGGTAGATTATTATCTGAATGGTGGCCGATTAGGAAAAGGGGAGATGCAACGAGACCTGGGTGTCATGGTACACCAGTCATTGAAAGTAGGCATGCAGGTGCAGCAGGCTGTGAAGAAAGCGAATGGTATGTTGGCATTCATAGCAAAAGGATTTGAGTTCAAGGGCAGGAAGGTTCTACTGCAGTTGTACAGGGTCTTTGTGAGGCCACACCTGGAGTATTGCGAACAGTTTTGGTCTCCTAATCTGAGGAAAGACATTTGTGCCATAGAGGGAGTACAGAGAAGGTTCACCAGACTGATTCCTGGGATAACAGGACTTCCATATGAAGAAAGACTGGATAGACTTGGCTTGTACTCGCTGCAATTTAGGAGATTGAGGGGGGATCTTATAGAGGCTTACAAAATTCTTAAGGGGTTGGACAGGCTAGATGCAGGAAGATTGTTCCCGATGTTGGGGAAGTCCAGAACAAGGGGTCACAGTTTAAGGATAAGGGGGAAGTCTTTTAGGACCGAGATGAGAAGATCTTTTTTCACACAGAGTGGTGAGTCTGTAGAATTCTCTTCCACAGAAGGTAGTTGAGGCCAGTTCATTGGCTATATTTAAGAGGGAGTTAGATGTGGCCCTTGTGGCTAAAGGGATCAGGGTGTATGGAGAGAAGGCAGGTACAGGATACTGAGTTGGATGATCAGCCATGATCATATTGAATGGCGGTGCAGGCTCGAAGGGCCGAATGGCCTACTCCTGCACCTATTTTCTATGTTTCTATGATTCTATGAAAAGTTATGAGAAGATCTGCATCCAATTTCTCAAACGGCAACACATTCTAGATTCCACCCAAGCTCTGTTAAAAATATTACCCCCCCCCCGCCCCCCCTTATCCCCTCTAAACCTTCTACCTTTCACCTTATACCTATTCCCTCTTGTTTTAGACCCCCGACCACACCATCATCATGGGGGTCAAGATTCGTACTATCTTCAGATGGAAGAAGGTTCCCAACCCAAATCAATATCTGTCTATTCTCTCCACAGATGCGGCCTGACCTGGTGGTTACACCAGGACTTGGTGTTTTGCTCAAGATTCTGGCATCTGTAGTTCCTGGTGACCTCTTAATTTCTCCACATCTATCCTCTTCATAATTATGTGTACCTCTGTCAGGTCACCTCTCAACCACCTCCGTTCTGGAGAAACTAACTCAATCTATCCAATCTTTCCTTATATTTGAAACATGAGGGGAGACCTCATTGAAACTTGCCAAATAGTGGAAGGCCTGGATAGAGTGGATGTGGAGAGGATGTTTCCACTGGTGGAAGAGTCTGGGACCAGAGGGCATAGCCTCAGAATAAAAGGACGGACCTTTAGAAGTGATGCGGAGGAATTTCTTTAGTCAGAGGGTGGTGAATCTGTAGAATGCATAGCCACAGAAGGCTACGAAGGCCTAGTCAATGGATATTTTTAAGGTGGAGATTGATAGATTTTTGATTAGTACGGGTGGCAGGGGTTATGGGGAGAAGGCAGGAGAATGGGGTTGAGAGGGAAAGATAGATCAGCCGTGATTGAATGACGGAGTAGATCTGATTGTCAGAATGGCCTAAATCTGCTCTTCTATCTAATAAACGTATGAACGTCCTGGTGAATCCTCTTTGCACCCCCTCCCCCCACCCCCCCCCCAGCACATTCACAGCCTTCTTTACAGTGAGATGATCAGAATTGTACACAATACTCCAGGTGTAGCCTAGTGTCTTACAATGTCTTACAATGTCTTACAAACAGTGTCTTACAATGTTTGATAAAGTTGTAAGACACTGTCACTGGTTTTATATTCAATGCCCCTAGCTGCAGAAGGCAAGCGACCCATATGTCATGCATTATATGAGCCAAACAGGCCATTTTTCAAACTGCCGCACCACGTGCCTCTCTCCTGCTATTTATTACCTGCTATTATAGCGCTGCTGAGGGATTCAGTGGCATCACCACAAAATACTGCAGTGATATACTTTTACTGGGAGCAGGTTATCTAAACAGTGAGCCAGTGCAGATTGCTGTTATTGTTCTTTTTGTTGCTACCAGGACTCCAAGATTTTAAAGGTCAAGAACATTGCATTTTAGAAGTGGCGATACTTTCATCCTGGAGAACTTTGATGTATTGCTGATCTGTGGGAAGTGAATACTGTGTGTGTGAGCTCTCAATCTTATGGCCCGGTTAGAAAGAATTGTCAATGCTATGCTGACAGCTGTATTGCAAGGTGGGAAATGCCAAACCTATATTGGTGTGAGACCCTTTGGAGACTATCCACCTGGAATGCTATACATAGTTCTGATCCTGTTACTTCAAAATAGAAAGGAGAGTGTGCACGCTAAAATTACCAGATTATACTGGAGCTGAAAATTCTGCTTGACTGGAAAGATAGAACAAGCTGGACTCTTTTTCTCTCGACTTCTTTTTAAGAAAGCCACACGCTCATCTCTCCGCTGCCTTCAGGTAGAAGGTACAGGAGCCTGAAATCTGCAACATTCAGGTTCAGGAACAGCTACTTCCCCACAGCCATCAGACTATTAGTCCTTACCTTGGAGGACTTACACAGTTCCCGCTGCATCAAAAAATCCCAGAATAGTATAAAGGACATTTCCCACCCCGGACACTCCCTGTTTGAACTGTTGCCGTCAGGCAGACGGTACAGATCTACAAGGACTAGGACAAACAGACTTAAAAACAGTTTTACCCCACTGCTATAAAGGTACTAAATGTAGCCGCCAAGGAACACGGGGACTAAGGGACTGTGGTTGGTACACTGTGAAATCGACAGAAGGATGTAGGGTTGGTGTTTATGCGTGGCTGTTTTCATATTTCATATTTATTTTAGTTGTTTATCATCTTTTTTAATATTTTACCTTGCATGTATCGTTAGCTTTTATGGTTTGAATGGTGCACTGACTGGCTGACATTTTTAAATTTTGTTGTACATGGTTCATGTTACAATGACAATAAAGAAACTATTATATTCTATTCTATTAAACTCAACTCAAACAAAAATCTGAACTTTAATAGCCTATTGCACTTAGAATCATAGAATCATAGAAAATAGGTGCAGGAGTAGGCCATTCGGCCCTTCGAGCCTGCACCGCCATTCAATATGATCATGGCTGATCATCCAACTCAGTATCCTGTACCTGCCTTCTCTCCATACACCCTGATCCCTTCAGCCACAAGGGCCACATCTAGCTCCCTCTTAAGTATAGCCAATTAACTGGCCTCAACTAACTTCTGCGGCAGAGAATTCCACAGACTCACCACTCTCTGTGTGAAAAAAGATCTTCTCATCTTGGTCCTAAAAGACTTCTCCCTTTTCCTTAAACTGTGACCCCTTGTTCTGGAGTTCCCCAACATCGGGAACAATCTTCCTGCATCTAGCCTGTCCAACCCCTTAAGAATTTTGTAAGCTTATTTATGTGTTCATTTATATATATATATTCAATGGTGTATGGACACACTGATCTGTTCTGTATATATTTATGCCTACAATATTCTGTTGTGCTGAAGCAAAGCAAGAATTTAATTGTCCTATCTGGGACACATAACAATAAACTCTCTTGAATCTTGAATCGTGAATCATGAGATCTACAAAATTACAAAAAGTTTCAATAGTTAGGAATAATATTGTTGCAATAGTTCTGCAGCATGTTGGCACAGCGGTAGAGTTGCTGCCTTACAGCCCCAGGTTCGATCCTGACTACGGGAGCTGTCTGTATAGTGTTTGTACCTTCTCCTTGTGACCTGCGTGGGTTTTCTCCGGGATCTCCAGTTTCCTCTCACACTCCAAAGACATACACATTTGTATGTTGACCCAAAAAGATGGAGTAACTCAGCGGGTCAGAGAGCATCTCTGGAGGAAAGGATAGGTGACGTTTCGGGTCGAGACCCACTGAGTTACTCCAGCCTTTTGTGTCTATCTTTGGTTCAAACCAACATCCTTCCTCCAGGTTTTTAGGTTAATTAGCTTTGGTAAAATTGCAAACTGTCCCTGAAGTGTGTAGGGTTGTGTGTGTACGGGGTCAGAATGGATTCGGTGGACCAAAGGGCCAGTTTCCATGCTAAACTAACCTAAACTAAATCCTGATCTCTGATGCTTCTGTGGGAAATGTTCTTGTTCTCCCTGTGACAAAGTGGACTTCCTTTGCATATCCTGTTCCCTCGATCCCAAATACATTTGGGTTGGTAAAATTAGTGGCCACCATAAATTGTCACAAAGGTGTATCTAAGTGGTAGATCCCAGAGGGACAGTATGATCAGAGTGACATGGATGGGTGTTTGGTGGCTTGCATGGAATTGGTAGGTTGAAGGATGTTTCCATGCCTGTGACTCCATGAATCAAAGAGATCGTGCTAATCCATCCAAGAGACCTAAATTTGAAATCTCCCCATCAGTGGGTAATGAGAGTGAAGAACTCACTCCCACACCTAGATAAGTTACAAAGAGCCATTTGATGAACTGAATAAACATGAGGCAGAAAGGAACAGAGAAATATGTTGCCAGGAAAAGATGAAGCTTTGTGTGAAGGAACAATGCCATGGATCAGTTGGCACAATGCCCTGCTTTCGTGTTGTAAAATTTATGTCACAAAGTGGATTTATACCCAATGAAGCATAAAGCACAAACTATGAGCACAAGTGTAGAAAATGTGACATGCATCCATTCATGCAAACATTGAAACTGGTCGTATTCCTTTGGTAAACCTAAAATGCTGGAGTAACTCAGCGGGATAGGCAGCATCTCGAAGGAATGGGTGACATTTCAGGGCAAGAACCTTCCTGCACATGTATTCCTTTTGTGATGTACTGAACAGTCATGTTTCATGGGGGGGGGGTTTAGTCATACCGATCAGAAATGAGCCCTGCAGCTCAACAAATCCACAGCAAGAATCAAGCACCCATTTACATTATTCCTATTTTATTCCCCATACATTCCCACCGATATGCACCCAGTGCCGGATTTAGATGAATAGAGGCCCTAGGCTCTTTCACTTCTGAGGCCCCTCCCACTCCCCCACTCCCCCCGACTAGAGGAAGATGGAAGAGTAAACCAGATTGACACCTATTTGCAGCCGAGCGTGGGCAATGAGATAAGGGGCTGGAAAGCTGAGCTTATTTATTTATTTATTTATTGCCAGTGCTAGTGTCGAGTTATCGACTTAAAACACTATTATTCTGAAATGGAGGACGAGGAAAATTACGGAAGGGTTGTTTAGAGACTACAGTGCATATGTAAGAAAGGCCCATGACTGTATCAAAAATATTATACACTTGGCCAGAGGCCCCCTTGATTTCGAGGCCCTAGGCTTCAGCCTACAAAGCCTAATGGTAAATCTGGCTCTGTTTGCACCACATTCCCCCTTTCACCTGCAACCTGACTAGGTCAATTTACAGTGGTCAAATCAAGACTGCTGTTGATCAGTCGATTCTGCTGAAAGGAACTCACTTTTCGTAACTAGTAAGATGTATTTTCAGAGATTGTTGTTTTTCATAAATGCATTTCCCTAAATAATATTCCTTGAACGTGATCTAGTGCTGGAATCATTGCAACCTAATAAATACAATTAAGAAGATTAAAACAACCGTGAGGAGAATAATCTATTTGCCTCGAACTTTGAAACAGTTCAGAGCCAGTTTTCAGATTAGAAACATTGGCATAAAATACCCCCACTGGATAATTTGGCCTGTTAATTACTTCAGTTAACAAATTAGTGGCAAATTATGTCAGAGCTGCCTCTCACACTGATTATGCATTTGGCAATTGCGGCCAAAAACGTGGAAAACGAAAGATCAGATTACTCAAATCAACTCCCAGAGGAGCATTAACAAACTCTCTGACCTCGTTTAGTTTGCATTAAGTGTAGGAGGCTGAGAATGTTTCATTGAGGGCTGAATTACAAAATTCCTTCAAAAATAATAGATGTAAACCATGTCACATCCAAGTATCAGGGTTTATGCATTCAGGTGACTGAGGATTTTCATCTCCTCCAGAATCTTATTTTTAAGAAACTTTTAAGTGTATCGCTTCCACTTGAAAACCACACAATAAAGCTAATTACAAGAGAAGGTGGAGGTGGTGGTGAAGGTGGAGATGGAGATGAAGGTGGGGGTGCAGATGAAGATGGAATTGGAGGTAGAGTTGGCGGTGGAGTTGGTGGCGGAGTTGGTCAACAAGGTTTCAAGGTCAGTTTATTGTCACATGTACCAATTAAGGTACAGTGAAACTTGAGTTACCATACAGCCAGACTAAGTGAAAAGCAACAGGACACACAGCCACATAAAAGTTAACATAAACATCCATCACAGTGAATTCCACATTCCTCACCGCAGGAGTAGGCCATTCGGCCCTTCGAGCCTGCACCTGATGGTTCAATAAAGTTCAATCTTCTACCTCTTTGTTCTCCCACAGTCGGGGCAGTCAAACCATCCGTAATCGGGGCAATTAATCAATCGATCAATAAATCAATCGATCAATGCATTGATCAATCGATCAATCGATTAATTAACCAATCAATCAATCAATCAATCAAAAAGAGGCCATTTGACTGCCAGGAAGAGCCCAGGGTTTGAGTCATTATCGTGCCGAGAAAATCCCTGGATGAGCACACGGTGCATTGTACTTCTTCTTTCGTGTGGCGTGCGGACAACTTGTTCTATTTGTTTTAGCCGTTTGTGCACGTCGAGTTGATTGCATTAGTCGAAACAGAGGGGACCGCGTGAAGGTTGCGATCTTCCACCCCGGTGCATTGTACAATACAAGGTTACCAATTGAGAGCTGAAAGTAGGATTTGTTTCGTGAACTCCTTTTTGCCCAACAGATACGATGGGCTGAATGGCCTCTTACACCGTAAATGGCTTTTGTTCTGGCAATCCAAATTCCAGCAATGCATTATCCCAGTATAAAGCAATTTGAAATAAACATTTTTGTGCAATTATATTTCTGGGCGTAGTCTTCAATATGCAGCAGTGCAGAGTTATAGAGTCGCAGATTCAGTGCGGAAACAGGCCCTTCGGCCCAACTTGCCCATGCATTCACAACATCTAGTTCTTTGTAATGTTTGCAGTGTGCAGCATAGCAGGGCTTTAAGCACTGAATACACTGGTCAGTGCCCCTTTGTACGATCAGCTACTTCTCTATTATTCAAAGTTTGACTTTTAGTCAATTCAAATGCTCGAACTTACCAACTCTGTGAGAGAAATATCAAGAAAAAAAACAAAGATCATATTTCCAAAGATCTGAAATCAAAAGAAATGCATCAGATCGCAAAGCGGCATCCACACAATTCCTTAGGTTACATTTCAATATATTTTCTGATTTGACAGCACACGAGAAGGGCTGTGGGCAGCATATTTCATCCGCGAGTGTAATGTGGTAAATGTCCGCATTGATGAGGCGGTTGTAACTCATTTCTGGGTTTTATCACTCAAAAGGCAGGCACGTGGATATAATTACCTTCTGTCATGATGGGCTGAAGCAAACCACTTTATTTACACTGGGATAGCCGAGACGGGGACTGTAAGAGTTCCTTCCAGTTCATTCAGCTCTTTCGCCTTCAGATAATTTATACTAGTAACAGACAAAATGTGTAAGGAGGATCTGCAGATGCTGGTTCACATTCAAACACAGACATGAAATGCTGGAGTAACTCAGGAGAACATGGATAGATGACATTTCGGGTCGGAATCCTTCTGATGTATCAAGAGAGAGTTAGATATACTGTAGATCTTATGATTAACGGAATCAAGGGATATGGGGAGGAAAGTAGGAACAGGGTACCAGATTTTGGGTGATCATATTGAATGGCGGCGGTGGCTCGAAGGGCCGAATGGCCTCCTCCTGCATCTGTTTTCTATGTTTCTATGCTCCTCTTGCCTTGGCCATCATCTATCCCTCAACTAGCACCAAGTCAAGTCAAGTCAAGTTTTATTCGTAACTTGCACATAAATGTAACGTACCGGTAATGTAAAGGGCGCTTCATCTAGAATCAAGTTGTCAGCTTATTGGCCAAGCAGGCAGACACATTTAGAAAAACAATTAGATGCGTAGAAAAACATTTTGATCACTTCGAAGAAGTAGTCCTCAGATCGTGCGGCAACAATGACCTACAGTAGGAAACATAGAAACATAGAAACATAGAAAATAGGTGCAGGGGGAGCCAGCACCACCATTCAATATGATCATGGCTGATCGTCCGCTATCAATAACCCGTGCCTGCCTTCTCCCCGTATCCCTTGACTCCACTAGCCCCTAGAGCTCTATCCAACTCTCTCTTAAATCCATCCAGTGACTTGGCCTCCACTGCCCTCTGTGGCAGGGAATTCCATAAATTCACAACTCTCTGGGTAAAAAAGTTTTTTCTCAGCTCAGTCTTAAATGACCTCCCCTTTATTCAAAGACTGTAGCCCCTGGTTCTGGACTCACCTAACATTGGGAACATTTTTCCTCCATCTAGCTTGTCCAGTCCTTTTATAATTTTATGTTTCTATAAGATCCCCCCTCAAGACAAGACAACGTTTTCTTCTCAGGGATAGCTGGCCAGCTGGCTCGACTAGCTGGCCTCTGTTCCCCTACCTTGTTTAAATGCTGGAGAAACTCAGCAGCATCTACGGAACGAAGGAGATAGGCAACGTTTCGGGCCGAAACCCTTCTTCAGACTGATGGGGGGTGGGGGGAGGTGGGGGGGAAGAAAGGAAAAAGGAGGAGGAGGAGGAGGAGGAGGAGCCCGAGGGCTGAGGGAGAGGTAGGAAGGGGAGGAGGCAGCAAGGGTTAACAGAATTGAGAGAATTCAATGTTCATGCCAAGAGGATGCAGACTCCCCAAATTTAGATTTAGATTTCAGTTTAGGGTGTGGAAACAAGCCCTTTGGCCCACCGAGTCTGTGCTGACCAGCGATCCCCTATACTATCCTGCACATGAGGGACAATTTCCAATTTTATCAAATGTTATTTGTATTTTCATCGATAACTGTTGTTCTAGGTGTCGGCGTGGCAAGTGCATGCAAAGCATGAGCTCACTGAACCTCTGCTCGTGTCCTTGTCTGGGACAGTACCAGCACCCTCAAGCTTTCCAGCACAAGTTGTCGTTGGGGTTTACCGAGGTGCAGTTGAAGGGAGCATGAGACTCATTCTTTTATCGCCTTTTATCGATGTTTTAATAAATGTTTCACTTTTAATCTTGGATAGTTGAAGAGTTCTTTCTTCATCATTGATCCGAATCCTCAAAACCTGTTTGCATCATTTCACCATCACAGGCGATACGTGGCACAAAGAATACAGTGAGGTACAGCGGAAGGAGGCGCAGAGGGAGGCTTTTACAGAATGAATTGTGTGGTTGTAACTATCCGCAAGGATTAAACAGGTTGAGGAGATGCAGCTGTATTTCAGCAATATGGACTACATCCAGACTTTAGAGTCAACCCTAAGTCAACACCTACATCCAGGAATCCTCAAGGGCCTGTCCTACAAGCATGCAACTCTATGTGATGAACGCGATCAAACTAGAAACGGGGGCCGCACGGAGGTCGGGTGATCCCCTGTACAGGGCCGTTCCCACCAGCATGCGCCTGCATGCGGCAAGCACGACCAAACCGGCAGCAGGAGCCGCGCGGAGGTCGGGTGAGTGACGCAACGCGGCGCAAAGTGAGGCAAACTTGGAGCGAAGTCTAAGGTAAGTTCGCCAGGACAGAGAGGGGCACACAGAGAGGGGCACAGAGGCACACACACACACACACACAGAGGGCCACGGAGCTACACACAGAGAGGGTCACGGAGGCACCTACAGATAGGTTCACGGAGGCACGATGTCGGGGCGGTGTGTAATTCGTTGAGGCGACTGCGAGCCGACAAGCCGTTGCCACGGGGAATTTTTGAACATAGTCAGTTTTTCGGAGCCCCGCGCGATGTCAGGACGAACTCCGCACAATTCCGCACGGCTCTGGCAATCGAAGTGGGACCGGCCCTGCGACGCCGGACGGCTCAAGCGACCACGTTAGGTCGCGCTAATCGCATAGAGTTGCATGCCTGTAGGACAGGCCCTTTACAGTATCACCTCAGCTAACAATGAAACTTTCTACATTTCCTTATCAGCATCCGCTTTGATCTGTCATTTTCACACCTTATCCTTCCATATCTTTAGACTCCTTCTCCCCTGATTCTCAGTCTGCAAAAGGGTCTCAACCCAAAATGCACCCTTTCCTTCTCTCCAGAGACGCTGCCTGACCCGCTGAGTTACTCCAGCATTTTGTGTCTATCTTCAGTGTAAACCAGCATCTGCAGTTCCTTCTTACACTATCGTTTCTATGTCACTTTCAACAGTGACATCAAATGGACTAAACCCTGGACTAAAACGGGAATAGTGTTCAAGAGCAGATTGCAAGACTTCCTTGGAATCAACAGCCTTAAAGAACATGGATCATTTTAAACAGGACCAAAATGGTATGTGGATCATAAGTGATAGGTCAAGCCATCTTTTGCCAGAGAGTACAGCATTTGGGATCAAACAATGAATGCTGTCACGAGTCTGAAGAAGGGCCTCGACCCGAAACGTCACCATTCCTTCAATCCCGAGATGCCACCTGTCCCGTTGAGTTACTCCAGCATTTTGTGTCTATCTACAATGCTATCATAATTTCTTGTACTTAATGGATATATAACTGAGATAATTTAAAATAAATTCCCAATACAAAAGTCCTAGCTTATGAAAGCTCAAATTCAATGTATAATTGTTGTTGCAATTATAGTTAGATGGTGACCATTAACTGGCCATTAATTTGATTAGCTGGTATCATGTTGTATTAATTTAGCATTAACTCCAGAACTTAGCAGTTCAGTAGCTGCTAATAGTGGGGTGAATGAAATCGCTGGCAAGGCCAGCATCCGCTCTATGATCTAATATTAATAATAATATATTTTTATTGTCATTGCACATAGGTGCAACGAGATTTGGTTTGCAGCTTCCATCCGATGTCATAACTTTAACAACTAATAACATTTAGATACCCCAAGAAACCTGATTTATAGAAAAGTACAGTAAAACAGTAAAACGGTCTAAAGTGCAAATATATCCGTGCTGGGTCGATGTGCGATGTGACCATCCGAGGGAGACAGTTCATGGAGGTGGGGTGGGGGGGGGGGGGGGGGTGGGGGGACACTCAGCAGGGCCGGTTCAGAGCCGCTATAGCTCTGGGGATGAAGCTGTTCCTGAGTCTGGTGGTACCAGGCGTAGAAGGCCTTGTAACGTCTGCCGGAAGGTAGGAGTTCGAACAGACTATTACAAGGGTGTGAGGAGTCTTTGTGGATGCTGATGGCCTTCCTGAGGCACCGTGTGTGGTAGATGCCCTCCAAGGCTGGTAGCGGTGTCCCAATAATCTGTTGCGCTCTGTGGACGACGCGCTGAAAAGCTCTCCTCTCCGCATCCGTGCAGCTGAGATACCACACAGAGACGCCATACGTCAGTATGCTCTCTGTGGTGCAGCGGTAGAAGGTCGTCAGCAGCTGTTGGGGCAGACCAGTCCGTTTCAATGAGGGTCTGAAGAAGGGTCTCGACCCGAAACGTCGCCTATCTCCTTCACTCCTTAGATGCTGCTGCACCCGCTGAGTTTCTCCAGCTTTTTGTGTAACCCCCAGTCCGTTTCAATGTTCTCATGAAGAACAGTCTGCTGCTGTGCCTTCTTGACCAGCGATAGAGAGAGGTTAAATATCCTTGTGAATACAGCCAGCAACATAACCAAGGATGAGTCCCACCCTGGCCAATCCCTCCTTTCCCCTCTCCCATCAGGCAAAAGGCATAGAAGTGTGAAAACACACACCTCCAGATTCAGGGACAGTTTCTCCCCAGCTGTTATCAGGCAACTGAATCATCTTAACTCAAATAGGGAGCAGTGCTGAGCTACTATCTACCTCTTTGATGACCCTCGGATTATCTATGATCAAACTTTGATGACTTTACCTTGCACTCCATGTTATTCCTCTTTCATGTATCTATCCATACACTGTAAACGGATCAATTGTAATAATGTATTGTCTTTCTGCTGGCTGGTTAGCAAGCAACAACGAGCTTTTCACTGTACCTTGTTACTCGTGACAATAAACTGAACTGAAAATGAAATTGATCTAGGATGTGCAAGAGGCCAGAATGAATGGAGAGCCAAGGTCTTGGCAGTCTCAGAGGTAGGGAGCTGTAGGGACGTGGGTAATTGGAAAAAAAGGATGAGACCTTTGAGATTGAGTTGTTAATTGTTCAGGAAGAATTGTGTCAGTGAGAAGGGGAGAAATGGACTTGATGCTTACAGTGTTGCCTTGATTCCACGAAGTGGTCTCTGCTTAATTCAGGCTAATGCTCTGGATACTTTATTTTATTTTACTATATTCAATGTGTGTTGCACAGTAATTAACTAGGATTAGGTGAAACATGCTTCATGCTGGTTTCATAATCTCGCCCAATCAACAACTCCTTGTGCTTCCTTAAGGGCCTGTCCTACAAGCATGCAACTCTATGCGATGAACGCGATCAAACTAGAAGCGGGGGCCGCGCGGAGGTCGGGTGATCCCCTGTACAGGGCCGTTCCCTCCAGCATGCGCATGCATGCGGCAAGCGCGACCAAACCGGCAGCAGGGGCCGCGCGGAGGTCAGGTGAGTGGCGCAACGCAGCGCAAAGTGAGGCGAACTTGGAGCGAAGTCTTAGGTAAGTTTGCCAGGACAGAGAGGGGCACACAGAGAGGGGCACAGAGGCACACACACACAGAGGGCCACGGAGCCACACACATAGAGGGTCACGGAGGCACCTACAGATAGGTTCACGGAGGCACGATGTCGGGGCGGTGTGTAATGCGTCGAGGCAACTGCGAGCCGACAAGCCGCGCGGAATTTTTCAACATAGTCAGTTTTTCGGGGCCCCGCGCGATGTCGGAACGAACTCCGCACAATTCCGCACGGCTCCGGCGATCGAAGTGGGACCGGCCCCGCGACGCCTGACGGCTCAAGCGACCACGTTAGGTCGCGCTAATCGCATAGAGTTGCATGCTGGTGGGACAGGCCCTTTAGATATGCACAAAAAGCTGGAGTAACTCAGCGGGACAGGCAGGATCTCCGGAGAAAGGACATAGGTGACGTTTTGGGTTGAGACCCTTCTTCAGACTCTGAAGAAGGGGCTCGACCCAAAACATCACCTATTCCTTTTCTCCAGAGATGCTGTCTGACCAGCTGAATTACTCCAGCTTTCTGTGTCTATCTTCGGTTTAAACCAGCATCTGCAGTTCCTCCCCTTGTGTTCCTTTCTCTCCTTGTCCAGCCTCTTCTCAAATGTCTCCTGACTGATCGTCCCCCAATTCTTCATTATAATGAGTTCTGCATTCTCCCAACTCTCAGGAACTTTTTAATCTGCTGCAAAAATCCACGATTATTACTATTTATTTAATCTCAGAATAGTTCAGAGTAATTTGAATCAGTTTCTTTGGTTTTGACTAATTGTTTGGAAGTTACTATTGTTCTCAGTTTCGTGTAGTTTAAAGATATAGCACAGAAACGGGCCCTTCGGCCCATCGAGCCCACACTGACCAACAATCCCCGCACATTAACACTGCCCAACACACACTAGGGACAATTCACATTTAAACAAAGCCAAATAACCTACAAACCTGTTCGTCTTTGAAGTGTGGGTGGAAACCGAAGATTTTGGAAAAATCCACGCAGGGAACGAGAACGTACAAACTCCGTACGAACAGCACCCGTGGTCAGGATCGAACCCGGGTCTCTGGCGCTGTAAGGCAGCAACTCTACCGTCATGCCACCATGTTCTAGTTCCAACCTAGCTGGAACATATGCTTGGCATGTGTGATAAAGTGACTGAATTATACAATTGTGGAAGAGAAAGAGAGAGGGAGATAGATAGAGAGAAACCAACTGACCTGATGATCATTTAATTAACATTCTTTTTTGTGTGTTTCAGACCACCACCATCTGCCGCATTTTGCTTTTACTCTAACTGCCTTCACATCACTCTCTTTGCCACAGAAATAACAATGAAGATGTCATTTTGCAGTCCACCCCAACCTGTAGTATCAGTTCTAACAGGTCCATTGATTTATCTTCAATTATTCCAATTTTATTCCAAAGACCCTGAAACTTGCCAGTGCAGTATTAAGCTTGTGATTGAAGTAAACAGGAATCCTGGGTCTTTCTCCTTACGTAGCAATGTTGTCTTGTTGTTGTACTGCAAGCTCTTTGGCCTGAGAGTGCTTGCTTACCTGGCCCAGACCTCTGCTGCAAAATAGAATTGAATTCACGTCTGAAAGTTACAGGTCAGTGGGTTAGATGCATTGTCAATTTGAATGCTCCCATCAATTTTCATTTACCTCTGTAGAAGGAGACGGGCGTCAGTGAGACTGTCCCTGGCTGTCTGTGCTCGTTCAGCCTGCCGATGTGGAGTTTTAGAAATGGCTAATGGATCAGCTGGGATTAATTCAATCTAAAATTATCACTAGACGTCCAGTTGTACCAAGTACTGGGAGCAAAGAATAGAATGTGTATCGCAGAAATAGCCCTTGCTGTCAGAGTGGTCCATGCATTCCTTATGCTTCCTCCCATCCAATTTCACCGAAAACATCTAATTCATTCTTGTTGGTATCTTTACCTAACATTAACGTAAATCCATCTAAGCTAGTCCTTACATCTCGCTTCAGTTCCGCAACAATGTTTAGCCGTGATTGACACGGATTGAGATGATTAAATAATTCACGACCGCAATGATTTTACCGTGCGAGCGCACTTTGCCATTTTAAGTTCCCCTTTGGGATTCCAGGAGTGCGGTATCTTACATTGGTACCGTGGTTTATTTTAACCTGTGTGGCCTTCACACACCTCTCTGCCATCAGTGTCAGATACTCTGTCTGTTTAGGATTGATAAAACCATTGTAGACAATAATCTGCAAAGCGATGCCACTCTGCGGCTTCATTTAGCCCTGCCCCTCAATTTAAGGGCACACATTCTAATTACTGCAGTTCAAAGGTGGTTAATTGCTTTTGGATAGGTGAAGGGATTGCCTACTGCAGAGACCTGATATTGGGGCATGCTCTCAAGATAAAGTCACTAATTTTAGACTGAAATGTCATTACCTAGAAGTTTGGGAATCCTCCACAAGTCACAATGACGAATTTCATCGTTCTGGGTCATATGACAATAAAACACTCTTCACTTTTAAACACTACTCTTGCATCTGCTTCTACCACCACCCTTGGCAGCATGTTCCATGCACCCATCTCTCTCTGTCGAATATCCATCCTCTCCATATTTCCTTTAAACTTTACCCTCTCGACCTACAGCTGTCCCCTTCTAAACCCATCTGCCACAGCTGCAATGCTTGATTCATATTTTATTCCCTCGTGAAGATTTTTTTTCTCTCATGAACGAAGAACACATTGCATTTGAGGTATCAGGGCTGGTCGAAATGTCTGGCAGTCAGTGGGACAAGTAAACATCTCTACAATGCATTATCCCTCCCAGGCCCTCTGAACTTCAAAATGTGTTTCACCACCTCATTACCTCTGTTATAACATGATTTGCTGTAGTGAAGCAAGTAAATGCAACGACTAATCTGTGCTCTGCAAGTTCCCACTAAGAGCAATGAAATAGATTGCTTGTGATATTGCCTAGTAACCATCACTTCATTTCTATTCATTACAGTTTTCCATATTCTACTCTTAAGGGGCTGTCCCACTGTACGAGCTAATTCAAGAGTTACACAAAAAGCTGGAGAAACTCAGCGGGTGCAGCAGCATCTAAGGCGCGAAGGAGATAGGCGACGTTTCGGGTCGAGACCCTTCTTCAGAGCTAATTCAAGAGTTCTCCCGAGTTTCCCCTGATTCGAACTCGGAGAATTACGGTAATAGCCGCTCGTAGGTAATCAGGGCTCTCATGGACATTTTTCAACATGGTGAAAAATCTTCAAGAGTCTTCACGAGCTTACCGCATTTTCCAAGTACCTGCCGTTAGCGTTATGAGCCACTAAGAGATGTCCCCGAGCTCCGACGTACCTGCTACGTACATTCTACGTGCTTACCACGAGTTTGATTTTTTTTTAAACTCGGGAGAGGTCTTGAATTACCTCGTACAGTGGGACATGCCCTTAATCCTTCCCATCATGTCTCTGCAGGAGGATTACATCGTAAACCTGCTTGCTGCAAAACTTCTTGTGAATTCCCTATTAATTTCGCATTTTACAGTCACCTGCATAACAATGATCTCAAACTGTAGCAGCGTGAGAATGAAGAGCTCAGAGGCAATTGTCTAACCCACGAACACTCCACTTTGGGTGCCCTCCACATGGGGTGGCACAGTGGCGCAGTGGTAGAGTTGCTGCCTCACAGCACCAGAGACCTGGGTTCAATCCAGACTACGGCTACTGTATGTACGGAGTTTGCATGTTCTCCCTGTGACCGCGTGGGTTTTCTCCAGGTGCTCTGGTTTCCTGACACATTCCAAAGACGTACAGATTGGCTTCTGTAACTTATCCCCAACATGTAGGATAGAACTAGTGCACTGCTGATCATTGGTTGGTGTGGACTTGATGGACAGAAGGGCCTGTTTCCACGCTGTATCTCCAAACTAAACTAAACTAAACTAAGCTAAACCAAACTAAACTGAACTAAAGTGAATAAGTAAGTAAGTTTATTGGCCAAATATTCACATACAAGGAATTTGCCTTGGTGCTCCGCCCACAAGTAACAACATGAACTAAACCAAACCTAACTGGCAATAGTCTCACACTGTGGCAGTCCATGAATGAAGAGCTCAAAGGCAATTGCCTAACCCATGGACCCTCCACTGAGACTCTCACCCACCCAAACTTGTTCCTCTAGGTCTGTTGCATGCTTTGAAAAAACTTTCATAAAGCTGCAAATATTTATTTATCAGCAGTTATGTACATGGAAACCCATTATTCCACCACTCACAGAGACCCAGTCACTACGGGAGAAATACTTCTCTGATTGCCAGCACAGAACACATACACGGGAATCACCGAACATAGACAATAAATGCTGGAATAACTCAGTTGATACCCGAAATGTCACCCATTCCTTCTCTCCAGAGATGCTGCCTGTCCCACTGAGTAATTCCAGCACTTTATGTCAATCTCTGGTGTAAACCAGCATCTACACTCCAAACTTTCCGAGTTAACTGTGCCTGAACCCCTTTGTCAGTGGATCACCAACTTCCTGACAGACAGGAAGCAGCATGCGAGTCTGGGAAAGCACATCTCGGACCCGCAAACGCTCAGCATAGGAGCACCGCAAGGCAGCGTACTCTCTCCTCTCCTCTACTCTCTCTACACCAACGACTGCACCTCCACAGACACCTCTGTCAAGCTTCTCAAGTTTGCGGACGACACAACCCTGGTTGGACTGATCCAGGATGGGGAGGAATCTGTCTACAGACAGGAAGTGTCACAGCTGGCGTCCTGGTGCCGCAGCAATAACCTAGAGCTCAATGCTCTTAAGACAGTGGAATTGATTGTAGACTTTAGGAGAGCTCCCCCTCCCCTAACCCCACTCACCATCACCAACACCACAGTCACATCTGTGGAGTCTTTTAAGTTCCTGGGAACCATCATCTCCAAGGACCTTAAGTGGGGGGATACCATCGACTCCACAGTCAAAAAGGCACAACAGAGGATGTACTTCCTGCGGCAGCTGAGGAAGCACAATCTGCCACAGATGGTCCAATTCTACACGGCCATCGTAGAGTCTGTTCTCACCTTCTCCATCATGGTCTGGTTTGGCTCAGCCACCAAGCACGACACCTGGTGGCTGCAGCGAATCGTCCGATCAGCAGAGAAGGTTATTGGCTGCAACCTTCCCTCCATTGATGAACTGTACACTGCAAGGGCCAGGAAGTGAGCGGGCAAGATCATCTCTGACCCCTCTCACCCTGGCCCCAAACTCTTTGAATCACTTCCCTCTGGAAGGCGACTCCGGACTGTCAAAGCTGCCACAGCCAGACATACAGTGGCTTGCAAAAGTTTTCATACCCCTTGAACTTTTCCACATTTTGTCATGTTACAACCACAAACATAAATGTATTTTATTGGGTTTTTATGGAATAGATCAACACAAAGTGGCGCATTATTGTGAAGTGGAAGGAAAATGATACATAGTTTTTTACAAATAAAAAACTGAAAAGTGTGGCGTGCAAATGTATTCAGCCCCCCTGAGTCAATACTTTGTAGAACCACCTTTTGCTGCAAGTCTTTTGGGGTATGTCTCTACCAGCTTTGCACATCTGGAAAAGTTCAAGGGGTATGAATACTTTTGCCAGCCACTGTAAAAACAATTTTTATCCATGAGTACTTGCTCTACTCAACAGCCACAAATCACGACTGATCATCCAAAATCAGTTTCTGCTTTCTCCCCTTATCTCTTGATTCCGTCAGCCCTAAGAGCTATATCGAAGAGCTATAAAATATGCTCTCTTTAATACATCCAGTGAATTGGCCTACATTGCCTTCTGCGGCAGAGAATTCCACAGATTCATAACTTCCTGGCTGCAAAAATGTTTCCTTATCTCAGTCATAGACCAACCCCTTATTCTTAAACTGTGAGTCCTGGTTTTGGACCCCCATCATCGGGAACATTTTTCCTGCACCTAGCCTGTCCAAACCATTAAGACCCTAGTGATGCTATGAAATGTCAGTATAAGGTGCATGCTTGATGCGGCAGAAGACCTCAACTTAATAAATAACCGTGGATGTGTGAGGGTTTTGGTGGTCAGGTCAACGGGATTGTAAACGGGGCCATTAATTCTAACGTGAACTTGTGTCAATGCTTGTCCGACGTTAAAGTGTCACACTCTTGACCTATCTTGACGGATTGTCGAAGCAACCACGGCCAGATATAAAAACAGTTTTTATCCACGAGTAGTTGCTCTACACAACAGCCAAAAATCTGTGGCCTCCCTTTGCTCTGGCATTTTGTTGGTTCACATCCTTGATCAATGGTGTTTTATCATTAATGTTTTATTATTATTAATGTTTAGTGTTTTCTGAGTCATTCGTAACTGTCACTGTATGTCATGTTGTTACTTGTGGGTGGAGCACCAAGGCAAATTCCTTGTATGTGAATACTTGGCCAATAAACGTACTTACTTATCTGCAGTTTCTTCCTACACAGGAGAATCACCCACCTGTTGTGTGCACCTCCAGAGACTTGCTTTGGGTGTGTTCAATGAATTTCAACTCTGCACTCTCTCATTGTAATCACTTTCAGAACAGGCTACTGAGTTGGCTCTGCTTTTGTCCAGTCCAAAGTGCCTGGTACATGGACACTAACACCACTGAGCGTATCATTAATTTTGTTGACATTTCCAGCATTGTCTAATATATTGGCTAATATTTATACTGTATTAGTGAGGGCCACTAATGGTCAGGTGGTTATGTTCAACCAAGAGCCTGTTTTGGTGTTTATTGAGGATGTTGGCGATTCGACATCGGTAGATTTGTGGAATCGTTCGGGTGTCCCGGCCAACATTCATGTCACAGCCTTTGACTCCATTTACACTCCACGCTGCCTCGGCAAGGCCACCAGCATAATCAAGGACGAGTCACACCCCAGCCACTCCCTCTTCTCCTCTTTCCCATCAGGCAAAAGGTGTAGAAGTGTGAAAACGCACACCTCCAGATTCAGGGACAGTTTCTTCTCAGCTGTTATTAGGCAATGGAATCAACTGATCTGGAGAGCAGTCCTGAACTATTATCTACCTCATTGGAGACCCTTGGACTATCTTTGATCAGACTTTACGGCATTTTATCTTGCTATATACATTATTCACGATATTCATTTTATTCTGTATATGTACACTGCGGATGGCTTGATTGTAGTCTTTTTTTTCCGCTGACTGGTTAGCACGCAACAAAAACTTTTCACTATCTCGGTACACATGACAATAAACTAAACTAAACTAAAATGCCTATAAATCCCCATTGCCTGATTATCATTTATCCTAGATTGTGAAAGCGGGAGTCTTGAATTGGATCAGGACATTGCTGAGAGTGCAATGATATGGATGTAAAATTAAGGATATCTTTCCATTAAGCACAGCCATCTTTGGCATGCACCATACAAGCTGATGGTTGATTCCACAGCAAAGAACACAACACTCTGGCCTCTCTCCACTGGCTCCCTGTGCGGTTCCGAATAAATATGAAAATCCTTCTTTGTGTCTACAAAGCCCTTAACGGGCTTGCCCCCACCTACATCAAAAGTCTGCCTACCCACCACACCACCTCCAGGTCCCTCAGACCGGCCGACTTGGGGTTACTGAACATCCCGCGGTCTAGGCTTAAGCTCAGGGGCGACCGACCGTGCCTTTGCGGTTGCAGCTCCTAGTCTGTGGAACAGCATCCCTCCTCCCATCAGTACTGCCCCCTCCATCGACTCCTTTAAGTCGAGACTTAAAACTTATCTCTACTCCCAAGCCTCTCTTGACGTCCTCTGAGGGAGGCCTATATGTATGTATTTATGTAAGATCTTAATCTATCAACCACTGTTGTATAACGTTAGTACCTCCACCAATGTAAAGCATTGAACACAGACAGATTGAACGCAGACAGAGGTGATGGCCCCAGCAGTTCACATTCATTTCTGTTTCACTGGAGCCTTCTTTCATCCTTTCCCCTCTTCCATTACTTTCTTTTCATAATTTGGTTAATTGGATCGCTTCGCATAAAGAATCCAGCTCTAACATCTTCAATTACAGCGGTATCTTCCTCTGTTAACGATTGCACAGAACAATCTTAACAAAAGGCTTGTTCATCATTTTAAACCAAAACACCGTTTGATGTGCTTCCTCTTCTGGGCCCCTCATTAATCTTTCCACAGGTACGCTTTCGACTGAAACGTTTGTGCTGCCCCACTAGATTATAGTTGCTGATTTGCTTTGCAATTTGAACAAGGTTTATCATGGGTGTGTGTGCCACGAAGACCCAGCTGCAATGCATTAACTCACTGTGAACGCAGGTTCAAATTCCCCGACACACCACACATTACGGAGGGAGTTTGGCCTAAAGAGCTGCGAAGATGCTAATTAAGCCCTAACAGCATAATTGCCGGGCGGTGGTGATGACGGACAAATGAACAGGTTTAATATATGAACCTTTAGTTCTGAACAACTCCGAGCCGTTGGCAGGCTGAGCAAACCCGTGATTGAACAGGGCACGGTTTCACCAGGGAAGGGAAGATTTGCACTAGTAAGGAACCTTGCATGATTGCAGGAAGTCCCAAAAGCACATCGCAACCATCTTATGGTGTTTAAGAAGGAACTGCAGATGCTGGAAAATCGAAGGTAGGCAAAAGTGCTGGAGAAACTCAGCGGGTGCGGCAGCATCTATGGAACGAAGGAAATAGGCAATGTTTTGGCCCGAAACGTCGCCTATTTCCTTCGCTCCATAGATGCTGCCGCACCCGCTGAGTTTCTCCAGCACTTTTGTCTACCTTCGCAACCATCTTCAATGTGCAACCTAAGTTATGGCGCATCAAATGCAAAGTGATAACGACCAGGTAATATTGAGGGAGGGTTGAATGGAGGGGGACGCACCTGGCAAAATGAAAATTTGACCTTTTCCATTCAATAGACAATAGACAATAGGTGCAGGAATAGGTCATTTGGCCCTTCGAGCCAGCATCGCCATTCAATGTGATCGTGGCTGATCATCCACAATCAGTTCCCCGTTCCTGCCTTCTCCCCATATCCCCTGACTCCGCTATCTTTAAGGTGAGTGCAGACGGTGTTTGCATCAACTTCACACTAATGACAAAGATAACACGGTGAGCTGAAAGTAAGGTATTAAACTACAGAAAAAACTGAAGCACAGGGCTGCATGGGTGCTGTACTGCACACGCACACAGCATGCAATAGTGCAGCTAAGTGATCCACCAGCTAACGGACCGCAGAAGAACGGCAGTTCTGTCATATCTGGTCATGAGCAGCAGTGGACTGCTAATGCGAAGAAAATATATATATGTACATATATACACACACACACACATTATATATATATAACAGACACAAAATGCTGGAGTAACTTAGTGGGACAGGCAGCATTTCAGGAGAGAAGGAATGGGTGACGTTTCGGGTCGAGACCTTTCTTCAGACAGTTAGACAGGTGCCTGGAGAGGTTTGCAGGGATATAGGCCAAACACAGGCAGGTGGGACTGGTGTAGCTGGGAGTTGTTGGCCGGTGTGGGCAAATTGGGCCAAATGGCCTGTTTCCATGCTGTATCACTCTGTGACTGACAGAAAGAAGCAGAACTTGTGTCCACACTTCTTTCTGTGCAGCCGACAGTAGCCTTCTTGCTGCACTGATCATTACCAGAACCATAGAGCTGCGGTGTACAAAACGTACATTCGGATACCACGGGTTTTACTGTTGCCCAGAATCATATGAAATAGCCGCAACTCTATAAGAGAAAAGAGTTTTATATTCTGCAGTTTCATCGTTACTTAGAAACTCATCTTTCAGACACCTGCAGTCCGGTCTAATTACAAGATCACCAGGACTTGGTTGCTAAGGGAACATTATGAATGGCACACTAATGCTGGCCTCTGCACCCTTTGTTTTCATTGCTTCACCATCGGTACCCATGCCGTCCGCTGTCAAATACATAACCTCCAGAATTCCCAACATAAACCTTTCTCCCTCTCTCTTCTGCTTTAAGACACTCCTTAAAACCACTCTTGTGTACACTCTTGTGTAATCTGACCTTATATCTTCGAAGGGTCTCGACCCAAAACATCACCTCTTCCTTTTCTCCGGAGATACTGCCTGACCATCGCATATAACACATAATCCTCCAACATTTTCGCCACCTCCAACAGGATCTCATCACTGGTCACATCTTCCCATCTCCACCCTTTTCCGCCTTCTGCAGATACCATCCCCTCTGCAACTCCATTCCCTCGTTAACTCATCCCTTCCCACCCAAACCACCCTCCCCAGGTACCTTCCCTTGCAACCGCAGGAGATGCAACACCTGTCCCTATACCTCCTCCCTCGACTCTGTCCAGCGATCCCGACAGCCCTTTCAGGTGAGGCAGACCTGCCTGTCCCGCTGAGTTACTCCAGCATTTTGCGTCTATCTTTGGTGTAAACAAGCATCTGCAGTTCCTTCCTACGCCTTCTATCTTCCTTTGCTAGTTTGGTGACAGACTTTCAGTGATTTACGTTTCAGAAGACCTTGGGAGGTTTTCAGGACACGTAAAGAAGCAAGCTGCAGACTGTACCTTCCTTTGTAGTACATTAATCCATCCAGCCAAAGCCTCAAGGGTTGGGATAGTGTGAAAATACCTCTGTAAAAATATTGATGTGAAGGTGCTGTTCCAGAAAAAAAAAAGTAATTGATGTTTGCAGGAAATGTCAAAAAGAAATAAAGATTTAAGATTTAATCTCCCATGAGCTGAACAAATGGACGTCTTGCAGTTTTTTCCCCATAGTGTGTCTTTTCCTATTTAAAGGATGTAAGGAAATAGGGGGAGGAGAAGGTCAAATGTACCCTCAGGTTTACTCCACCACTCAACAAGACCAAATGATCTCTGTTTTGGATGAACTCAATAGCCGGGCCGTCACCATTCTTCTGTGGAGAATTCCACAGATTTAGAATTTATTTAGTGAAGAAAATTATCTTCATTTAATTCATAAATAGCGTAGCCGACCCAGCTTTTCAAACTGTGACTCAGAGATCTAGTTTTATCAGCCAAAAGAATCTAGAACCAGAAGACATAGGTTCAAGGTGAGGGGGGGAAAGATTTAACAGGAACCTGAGGGGTAACTTTTTCACACAAAGGGTAGTGGGTGTATGGAACGAGCTGCTGGAGGAGGTAGTCGAAGCAGGTACTATCGCAAGGTTTAAGAAACATTTAGACAGGTACATGGATAGACACAAGATAGACACAAAAAGATGGAGTAACTCAGCTGGACAGGCAGCATCTCTGGAGAGAAGGAATGGGTGACGCTTTGGGTCGAGACCCTTCTTCAGTAGCAAATCTATTGGAGTAAAATTCAATTTGCCGCCGTCTTGTGCATTCCCGTTCACTTTGAAGAGCTTGCCGCTATTCAGGTGATGATGTGCACAGGTATTATTTCAATGCAGACCTCGTTATCTCTCTTTGGAGGGGAAACGGGTTCACCGAACCGCCTTGTAACACGATGCTTTGGTGCCTCGTTCAGGGATTGCACTGGGGAGAATGTAAGCTTCTCTGATGGGAGCTGGAGACACTGTAGTTTTACACTGCGGCACCTCGCTTGATAGGCTCACCAGACAAAAGGCAGCAAGAGGAGCAGGAGTAAAGGCCAGGCAGGATGGGATTAATTGAAAGGTCAAAGCAAATGAAAAACTTCATATTGATGGTTTTCATGACAACGAGCACAAAGCAATAATGTGATTCCAACAGCTACCATCTGCCATGGAGACAGTGTAGCAGTCTGAGTGTGCTTGAGAAAATACTCACATCTTACTAACAAAGAGCTCTGCCATTAACCCTGCCAGAAACAGAAACGTACCTGAGAATTACCTCCTCAAAGGCACTTCATTGGAGGAGAAGCACTTTGGACAGTCATGGTATCATGAAGGGTGCTACAAAAATGCACTTTTTGTTGATGCCAACTAGTGAATGAGTGAATTAATGAATTAATCTTCTTCTTCGTCTTATGTATGATGTGCACAGCTTAAAGTTGTAGGACAACTTGTTCTATTTGATCGTATTTGATTGTGCACGCCAGGTTGATTGCATTCGTTGAAACAGGGCGGACCACGTGAAGGTTGCAATCTCCCATCCCCATTGAATGAATGAATGAATGAATGAATGAATACTTTCTTGTCACACATGGCAAGTCACAGTGAAGTTCTTTGCTTTGCGTACATAAGGTATGCAAAGAGTCGCCACATAAAGAGTGCCAACAACGTTACAAAGTATCCCATGCCAGGTCTTCCTTTGTTCCCCCTCCCCTCCCCCTCCCTCCCAGCGGTTCCCCCATGCTGGGCCCACCTTGGTTCTCCCCCCTAGTTGTGTATACCCAAGGCTTATAAAAGGCTCAAAGAACTGGTAGCCTTAAGACCAATAATCTATTTTCTCTGGAGATACAAGGAACTGCAGATGCTGGAATCTTAAGTAAAACACAAGTGCTGGAGGAACTCAGCGGGTCAGGCAGCATCTCTAAAGAAAAGGAATGTGATATTTTGGGTCTTCAGACAGTTCCGCCAGGACTTTGCTGTGTGAATCTATTTTCTCTGAGGTGGGCAATGTAAATCCAAGTCATTGCATTTCAGGATGAAGTTTCAAGGCACTTCATACAAAAGGGATTAAAAATCCAAACCTAATTCCAGCCAAAAGTCTGGTGAGGTTGAAGTATCAAATTAAAATTTCAGACTGAAATTGACACATGATTCTCAGGCAAAGGTTTCACCAGGTTGGGTAGATGGAGTAAAGTTGACATCAGCTATGATCTCACTGAATGGCACCACAGGCCAGACGGACCGAATGGCCTCTTGTTGTTCCTATAATCAAACGGCAAGGAGAGTAATAACACGGAGGTATTTTAGACCCCAAAGACCGAAGACCTAGGTTCGTTCCTGACTACGGGTGCTATCTCAGCGGAGTTTGTACGTTCTCCCCATGACCTGCATGGGTTTCCTCCCACATCGCAGGTTTGTAGGGTAATTGGCTTCTGTAAATTGCCCCTGGTGTGGAGGATAGAACTAGCGTACGGTTGGTCGGCGCGGACTCGGTGGGCCAAAGACCTTGTTTCCACGCTGTAACTCCAAACTAAACTAAATTAACAGACTGCAGATGCCTAAATCTTGAGCAAATGACAAAGTGCTGGAGGAACTAAAAAAATGCTGGCCCCGCAAATTTCATGCATCAAAGTAACAGCTTCAAATCTCATATGCGGCTTTAAGGGGCTGTCCCACTGTACGAGGTCATTCAAGAGTTCTCCGGAGTTTCCCCTGATTCGAACTCGGCGAATTACGGTAATAGCCGCTCGTAGGTATTCGGGGCTCTCGTGGACATTTTTCAACATGTTGAAAAAGCTTCACGAGCTTACCGCGTTTCCCGAATACCTGCAGTTAGCGTTACGAGTCGCTAAGAGACATCCCTATCTCTGACGTACCCGCTATGTACATTCTACATACTTCCCACGAGTTTGATTTTTTTTTAAATGTTGAGTAAACTCATATAGTGGGACAGGCCCTTTAGTTTCTGTGCAACTTTCCTCTCCTAGTCTCAGCAGCTTCAGCACAGTTGGCCTCCTGCAGCTTTCCAAATCTGAATAGCACAAGTCAAGAATCAAAGTGAAAACAACTTCCTAATCGGAGGAGTTATTTGGACGACACTGTATCACGCCTCTCAGAAACATCCCACAGCTCGTACAATTACAGTCAAGGCCTTTTAATTTAAAGTCATGTCATTTAAATTACCTTGTAATTGAAAATGCTTTAGCGCTAAACACTTCTTCAATGCGCCACTTACAATACTCGATTCAAATTACTTGATAATTCAATTTTTTTTTAGATCTCAAAAAAAGTTGTCTCAGTGTTATCGTGAGCCCATAAGATAAGTAATTGTCTTATGAGGTACATTGGAGGCTGAGGAAGGACAGTGGTTGTGGTCATTTCACACCGCAACTTCTCACAATCGGGCGGCAAGGTCGTGCAGCGGTAGAGCTACGACCTCACTGTGCCACAGACCCGAGTTTGATCCTGACTACGGGTGCTGTCTGTACGGAGTTGGCACGATCTCCCCGTGACCTGCGTGCGTTTTCTCCGAGATCTTCGGTTTCCTCCCACACGGCAAAGACGTACATGACGGCAGGTTAATTGGCTTGGTATAAATGTAAATTGTCCCCAGAGTGTGTATAGGATAGTGTTAGTGTGCGGGGATCGCTGGTCGGCGCAGACTCAGTGGGCCGAAGGGCCTGTTTTCACGCTGTATTTCTGAACTAAAAAATTAACTGACATTATGAAGTCTACCTGAAGGAGCAACAACGGTGACAATCTACATGAAGAAGGCTGTGGCCATTTCATGCCCACGTTGTTTTAGGTACAGCTTGTTCCCACTGCCTAGTAGCGAGGAGCCTCACGTGAGGGTCGGGAGATGAGAGCTGAATAACGACTCTGAGGTCAGACGCACAAATTGGCCTTACCTGCACATGAGGAGTCTGAGGAGATGTTTTGCTAAAAGGGAGTTCTGGAATAAACGAGGCACAAGGTGTTCGGCAAAGCTTGGTGTCGCTTGCGCTTTGCTTTCCGTCGTGAGATTTAGTGGATTCAACAAGGCCGCAGAGGTCTTTGATCAACAGTCTTCTAAATTTTACAAGATTCAGCATTAAGTTGAATTTTTAAAATTTAATTCAATCAATCTGAAATATAAGACTAATCTGAACAATTGGAATATTTTGAAAATTGGTTGACAAGGTTCCTGTAGGAAAGGAAATCTGCTGCCGCTACCGAGCCTGGCCAACATGTGACAGGAGCCATGGAAGTAACTAAATTCTGAAATGGCCGATCAACCATTCAGTCGGTACAGTTCAAGGAGATAGTTCACCGCCCCCTTCGCCCAGGTTATTATAGACTTTCGAGTTTAGAATTCAAAGATACAGCACTGAAACAGGTCCTTTGGCCCCCCGAGTCCACACTGACCAGTGACAACCGCGTACATTAACACTACCCTACACACACTAGGGACCCGTGCGGGTGATTGCTGGTCTGTGCGGACTCGGTGGATTGAAGGGCCTGTTTCCATGCTGTGTCCCTAGACTAACTAGCACAGATAAAGGCACTTCGACATAACTTATCCTGCTGACCAAAAACTAATCTCACTTACCTGCAGTTGGTCTGCCACTGTCTAAAGCTTTCCCAGTCATGAACCTGTTTTGTATATAGTTCTCTCGTGTGTGTGTGTGTGTGTGTGTGTGTGTGTGTGTGTGCGTGCGTGCGTGCGTGCGTGCGTGCGTGCGTGCGTGCGTGTGTGTGTGCGTCTATGTGTGTGTGTGTGCGTGTGTGGCCATTTTGCTGCCAGCATTGCGCAAAGTATTAAAGACTTCTGTTGTAAATTAAAGACTCTCAAGTTTTGTGCAGACCTAGAGAACGAACACAAAAACCTGTTTAAATCCTGATCTCAAGTCATTCAACATCAAGCAGATATTGAGGTTGGAGTTTAATGGACTCCCTGCTAACATAATCAACCTTTACCACCCCACTCACTCCCTCTCCCCACGCCCATCAGACAGAAGATATATAATGCACCTACAGACTGAGGAACAGCTTCCTCCACTCTGTTTCCAGGCTTCTGAATGGTGCTTCCATAAAGTAGGGTCCAGTCCTGTATCTGCAACCTATCTCATTGCAGATATTGGACCCTATCTCTGGAACTGTTATGCCACAATGCTGACAATTATATTTTGCACTCTGTAACTCTACCTGGCATTCTTGCGTTTACCTTCATTTTAATCATGTCTCGTATTATCAGCTTTGTTTTCAACAGCATGCAAAACAAAGCTTTTCACTGTATCTTGCTGCACATGACAATAATAAATGTAAATCTAAACTTGCTTAACCTACACACTGTTGGATGAATCTTCCTCACTTTGGACCACATTGTGAATAGCATCTCTGGTGATCAGTCACATTAGTGAAGGAAGCTCTCGAATGATGCAGCTCTCCGTGATGTTAAATAGTTCCGTTCAGTTTAGCTTATTGTCACATGTACAGTAAAAAGTTTGTTGTTGCGTGCTCACCAGCCAGTGGCAAGACATACGTGATTACAATCGAGCCATTTACAGTGTAAAGATACAAGGGACTAACGTTTAGTGCAAATAAAACAATTCTATGGTAATCTGAAAATTCACATGCACAGAAATTGTAAATAAGGAAAGCGGGTGTGAAGTCTATTACAGTAACGAACATTAGGAGACGTGTTCTTACTTCCTCAAGTGTCATTATTGCAGATCTGTGTGAAGACTGCATTCAGGGGCATTTCTGTAATAATCAGCATCTAGAAATGGAATCATTGGTCAGCTGGTTAGTGACAGATTACCCCCTGAGAGGACTGACGTTTGTGTGCCGTGTCTGTCACTCCAGGTGCTCATGTCTTCAAGTCTTAAGATTGTTATACCTGCTCTACTCAAGACTATCCCCACAGCACTGTGGAATATATTCCAAGTGAGTCCATGAACGTTACATTTCGTGCCATTTGTAACATGCTGAAAACAGGGAATCCAGCCGTCACCACCTTAATTCCTCTTAACGTATCTGTCAATTAATGATCAGCCCTGCTTCCTCCTCCTTGCTAACATGGACCCACAGGAGAGCTGCCATGTCTAATTAGCTGCGTCATTGCATTGTCCATCTCAGAAATGGAACAAACGATGTGTGCTGGGATTTACGCTGTCAGTCCCATCCATAATATCCCACATTCTCTTTCTGTCTCTTGTATGTCAGGGCCATCAAATGAAGAACATCGCAGATCCCTGATGATAGACACAAAAATCTGGAGTAACTCACCGGGTCAGTCAGCATCTCTGGAGAAAAGGAATAGGTGACGTTTCGGCTCAAGACCATTCTTCAGAGCTCCGATTGCTGGTTGTAGGGTCTTCCTGTGCAGACTAGTGCTGCATGCTCCTGCCATAGAGTCACAGAGACAGGAGACTTCACAGACTTCAGCCTAACCTGCCCACACATGTCCCAGCTACACTAGTCCCACCTGCCCGCGTTTGGTCCATATCCCTCAAAACCTGTCCTATCCATGTACTCATCTAACTGTTTCTTAAATTTGAGGATAGTCCTAGCCTCAACCTCCTCCTCTGGCACCTTGTTCCATACACCCACCACCCTTTGTGTGACAAAGTTACCTCTCAGATTCCTATTAAATCTTTTCCCCTTCACCTGAAACCTATGTCCTCTGTCCTCTGGTCCTCGATTCACCTACTCTAGGCAAGATACTGTGTGCATCTACCTGGTCTATTCCTCTCATGATTTTATACACCTCTATAAGATCACCTCACCCTCCTGTGCTCTAAGTAATAGCATCCCAGCCAACTCAACCTCCTCATAGCTCAGATTCTCTAGTCCTAGCAAAATCTAATGCAAAGACAAAGACAACAATCTAATCAAATCAATTTCCTTGCATGTTTACATATACTTGGCTAATAAATTAATTAGAAATCGAAGTCAAATCAACAATGGCACTTCAAAGGTGTTTAATCCACTTAGAAGCTCTGAGGTAAGTGACTTGCAAGATCTCCACTGCACATCAGCCTTGAAAACCAACCTAGCAACCCCACCACCATGGCCTGGCTGAAGCTTCATACACCCAAGTGTGGCCCTAACAATCTCTGCCTCGGCACTTACCCCATCACCACCCGCTCCCACATTGCCTTGACTCCACCTTCAAGCTTCTGATCCAAAATGAGTGAAGCCCATCCTTGGATCCCACCAGAGCACTCCATCCTGGCCACGCTCCACCATGACCCACCACATTATAATCAGACTTACTCCCTCACCCACTATGGAGAAGGTTGTCGCTCAGCCTAAATGCACAATGCCGACTCTCATGCACAAACTCCCGAGGGTGGAGCCATGGTAGAGTTGCTGCCTTACAGCTGTGCCTCGGCATTTTCTGCCTTACAGCGCCAGGGACCCGGGTTCGATCCTGGCTCTGGGTGCTCGACTGTTTTCACGTTCTCCCCATGGCCTGTGTGGGTTTTCTCTGAGAAATTCAGTTTCCTCCCACACTGCAAAGACGTACAGGTTTGTAGGTAAATTGGCATGATATAAATGTAACAATTGTCCCTAGTGTGTGTAGGATAGTGTTAATGAACGGGGATCGAGAGTCTGGTGCAGACTCACTGAGCCTGAGGCCCTGTTTCAAGGCTGTATCTATAAACTTCAGTTTGTGCACATTTCGAAATTTGTTTCCATGGTTCCTGACCCAAAACCTGCTGGCCTGAAGCTCACGATCAGGCGATGAGCCTACCTCTGCACAGTGCTGGAGCAACTCAGCAGGTCATGCAGCATCTGAAGAGGCAATGGATAGGCAACGATTTTGGTTGGAACCCTTTTCCAGACTTTACATAGAGGTTAGACGCAAAAATCTGGAGTAACTCAGCAGGACAGCAGCATCTCTGGATTGGGATAGACGGAAAGGGTGACGTTTCGGGTCGAGACCCTTCTTCAGACTTGGTTGTTGTAGACCATCCAAAATCAAGTGGCCAATTTGGCAGATTAATGGTTAATGCGAGTTTTTTCATGTGATCTTTTTTCCCACATATTGACTGACGATCTCATTTAATTATCGCGCAAAGGAAATTAAATCCCCTAGAATGGAAACAGTTTGAGTTTTATGGACATTATTCAATTAAATTTAATTAAATAATTTAATACATTAAACTTTCAATAGGAAATTGGATAACTATTTTTAGAACAAGAATCTATCGGGCTCTGGGGAAAGAGCAGGGGGAGAGAGAGCACCCGCACAGAATTAGCACAGGCATGATGGGCCAAATAGCCTCATCAAGCTCGGGGTATCAATGGGTCAATGGTTAGCACCCAACAACCTCGGTACATGTGCCAATAAACTAAACTCACCAATGGAATTTAATTTTCACATTTATCTAGCTACTGGGCATTTTGTTTTCTGCGTACAATTCAGTAAAAGCTTAGAAAACACAAGCACAAACCTACCCAAGCACAAGAGTGTAAGAATGGTAGATTAAACTGGGGCAGTACACCAGAGTCACCATGTATCTGGCACCATCTTGTATCCATAGAACTTTAAAGTTTTTAACAAGGTAGAGTCCTCACTTGGCCCTAAAGCTCATTACCCTGGTGGGTATGGACACGCTAGAGGCAGGAAACATGTTCCCGATGTTGGGGGAGACCAGAACCAGGGGCCACAGTTTAAGAATAAGGGGTAAGCCATTTGGAACGGAGATCAGGAAACACTTTTTCTCACAGAGAGTGGTGAGTCTGTGGAATTCTCTGCCTCAGAGGGCGGTGGAGGCAGGTTCTCTGGATGCTTTCAAGAGAGAGCTAGATAGGGCTCTTAAAGATAGCAGAGTCAGGGGATATGGGGAGAAGGCAGGAACGGGGCACTGATTGGGGATGATCAGCCATGATCACATTGAATGGCGGTGTTGGCTCGAAGGGGAGAATGGCCTACTGCACCTATTGTCTATTGTCTATCTTCTGATCTCACTGCCTTTTCTCTTTTCATTGCTGGCCTTTGTGCAACCATCTCCCAATCAACCCACCCCCCTCCCCACCCCCCACCCCCCACCCCCATGCGTAGCCACCTATCACTTGCAAGGCTTTGTCTTGTCCCTACCTCTTCCCCAGCTCTCTTCCCCCCCACTACAATCAGGCTGAAGAAGGGTCCCGACCCATAACATTCTCAAGTTGCTGCCTGAGCCGCTGAGTTACTCCAGCACATTGTGCCTTTTTTGAGTGTACCTTTAAGATGTGATCAAGCTACTTACTGCCTTTGCATTCATCCCTAATAGGGTACAAAACCATAAAGACATTATTCTGATTGTGGTGAGCTTTGATAGCAATGGGAACTGAGAAGACTCTGACCTGGCCCTCTCATTCAGTTTCAATTTAAGAACCATTAGCAATTCTAATTTAATGCAAGTCAAAGGGGAGGAAAGTGTGTTATTCTCTCTAGTCAGCGTTTAGCTATTGGCACTGAGACTCATTAAGTTGAATATGTCACTATCTTTATCCTATTTTACAACCTGATTCCTACACCAGGGCGGCTGCAGGATCTCAACATCCCGTTAAATTAAATGCCATTTTGTTTGAGTCCTGATTGAGCCTGAAGGATCCCATTATTTGATTATCATCACTGCTGGTGAAATTATTTAAAACATTGGTGATTGGCCTACTCATGCTCACAACTATTTGCATACTGCCTCTCTCACCCACCCTCTCTCTATCTCTCCAGCTCTGTCTGTCTGCCTATCTCAATCACTCTCACTCACTCTCACTCACTCTCCCTCAGTCACTCACTCTCTCTCTGTCTTTGTCTGCCTCTCTCTCTCTAGCTCCCTCACTCTCTCTCACTCACTCTCCCTCAATCACTCACTCACTCTCTCTCTCTCTGTCTTTGTCTGCCTCTCTCTCTCTATCTCCCTCACTCTCTCTCACTCACTCTCCCTCAATCACTCACTCACTCTCTCTCTGTCTTTGTCTGGCTCTCTCTCTCTAGCTCCCTCACTCTCTCTCACTCACTCTCCCTCAATCACTCACTCACTCTCTCTCGGTCTTTGTCTGTCTCTCTCTCTCTAGCTCCCTCAATCTGTCACTCACCGTCTCTCTCACTCTTCCTCTTCTCTTTCTCTCTCACACTCACTCTTTCTTTCACTCTTTCTCACTCTCACTTTTTGTCTCTCTGTCTGTCTCTCTCTGTCTCTCTCTGTCTGTCTCTCTCTCTCTCTCTCTCACATAGGCATATTAAAAACACACACGCTGTTATGTATATCTGTGCACACAGACAAGATGTTATAGACAGACAAACTCTTAAGTTAAAAATACCTACCGTGTCATTATAAACAGTAATAATATTCCAAATGGACTACACTGGCAGACAAGCACTTCTCTCTCCCTGGCCCTTCCTCCATCTCCCTCACTTTTTTATGTGCCGAGGTGCAGCAGTTGCAATTTTATAGGAATGCCACAGAAACCAAGAATGCAGCTGTGTCAGGGATGTAGTGGTAATGCTGGGTTCTGGAAATGATAGCTTCAGAAAGTAAAGGGGCAAGGGGAGACAGCTGGAATGACAGAAACCATTTACTTTCAGTGGAGGTTAGTAACTCGGACTGCAGTGGATCCAGACTTGAGAAGGAGGCTGAAGAAGGGTCTCGACCCGAAACGTCACCCATTCCATCTCTCCAGAGATGCTGCCTGTCCGCTGAGTTACTCCAGCTTTTTGTGTTTCTGAGGATAATAGACTAACTGAGAGCCAACTGATACAACTCCTGTGCTCCTTCATACCCCGATGTTTTTGCTCATCGGTCCCTCTTCTGTTTGCCCCGTGCCTCTGGGAAGCCCATCAAACTGCGAAGACCAAAGGTCCCCATCAGCAATGTCCCTGGGGTGGACGATTGCAACCTTCACGTGGCCCGCCCAGTTTGGACGAATGCAATCAACCCTGGCATGCGTCAGCCATGTCCCTCAACACTGCAGGAAGGAACTGCAGATGTTAGCTTACACTGGCGGTGAGGGTCCGAGTGTCCACTCTCCCCACCATGTGTCCAGAAGAACCGATGATAGACACACAAAGCTGGAGTAACTCAGCGGGACAGGCAGCATCTCTGGTGAGGAGGAACGTTCTATTCAGCGATGCTGCCTGTCCCGCTGAGTTAAGGGCCTGTCCCACTTGGGCGCCATTTGCGCCTCATTTACGCGTCATGTAGAAAATTGATCGATGCATCGTGCACGCATCGGGGGTGCATGGGTGACGCGCGCATTCCGTATGGTGAGGCGAGGAATCGCATGTAGTGGTGCACGGCATCGGGCAGCAATCCAGGATTCGTAGTGTACTGAAACCCTCACGTGCCACCTGCATGACGTATCGCTTACGCACGCTGACGCATTGGCGTCGCATGCTGTATCGCGTGGTAATGCATGGTTACGTGACCATGCGTCAACATGCGATGCCGCGCGACGCCCATATATGCAATCGGCCCGCCTTTTACGCGTCATGTAACGTCTAACCTCGTCCACACAGACCTCTTCCAGGATTTCTTGCACGCCTTTATTGTTGTACTCCTACCTGGCTGATCTGTAAAGGGCCTGTCCCACTAGCATGCAACTCCATGCGATGAGCGCGACCTAACGTGGTCGCTTGAACCGTCCGGAATTGTGCGGAGTTCGTCCCGACATCGCGCGAGGCTCCAAAAAACTGACCGTGTTCAAAAATTCCGCGCGGCAACGGCTTGTCGGCTCGCTGTCGCTTAAACGCATTACACACCGCCTCGACATCGTGCCTCCGTGACCCTCTCTGTAGGTGCCTCCGTGACCCTATCTGTGTGTGACTCCGTAGCCCTCTCTGTGTGTGCCTCTGTGCCCCTCTCTGTGTGCCCCTCTCTGTCCTGGCGAACTTACCTTTAAGACTTCGCTCCAAGTTCGCCTCACTTTGCGCCGCGTTGCGCCACTCACCCGTCCTCCGCGCGGCCCCCGCTGCTGGTTTTATCGCGCTCATCGCATGGAGTGGCATGCTGGTGGGACAGGCCCTTAAGCATGAGGGCTGTTGCTAACAGAAGTCTCTGTTGTTGCTCGAGCAATAAAGTCTGTAGTTCTTCCATGATGCAGAATAGGGAAGCACGGTATTCTAATGGCATCACATGCACCAGACGGCTTTGCTGACGCATGATGACGCGTGATTTACGCGCGGCAGTCGCGCTACCGTCACATGTCAGTCACTACCTGCCTGTCATGTAAATGACGCCCAAGTGGGACAGGCCCTCTACTCCTGCATTTAGTGTCCACATTCTGTTCATCAACACTGCACATAATTGGCTTTGAACTGCATGAAATTCATCAACAATACTTTTTTAAAAAACCCACAGAATGACTAATATATGATGAAGGCACCTTCGCATGTTCCTGACGGACCAGATGCAATATTTTATTGTCCTAGACCACGACAGAGCAGTCTATGGAGGCTACACAATGCACAAAACACAAGCTCTCCAGTGTGCAACAGGAACTGGGTGTAGCATGTGGAATGCCTTGATCACACAGCACTGAGCTACCACAACTTAAGCAACTGATGTGAGGTTGCAGTCAAGAGCCAAGAGCGTTCAATTGTCTTTTGCTCCAGGAATAGAACAATGAGATTCTTCCTGGGTGCAGATTTACAGGCATGGCAACTGCTCACCTATAAACCGATGAAACATAAAAGGAATCTCAATTAACAAGCTCCAGGTATGGATAATAAATGCTATTTACAACTTCCCAGGAAGACTGAACAAATAAAACAGCAATTTTTAATCTATAATCACTGAAAGGCTGATGTCAAATCCTTTCTTCAAAGATACTAACTATTCTTACCTCCCAGTCGGAATGTTGAGGCTTCAAGAGCTCAATATATATTGAGTATTGTGTTTGCAAACATGTTGCATTTTAGATTTTGGAGATAGAGAATGCAAACAGGCCCTTCAGCCCATCGAGTTCATACCAACCAGCGGTAACCCTGTATTATAGCACTGTCCTACACACTAGGGACAATTTACAATTTACAGAAAACAATTAACCTACAAACTTGTACATCTTTGGTGTGTGGGAGGAAACCAGAGCACCTGGAGAAAACCCACATGGTCTCAGGGAGAACATACAAACTCTGTAGAGACAGCACCTGTGGTCAGGATTGAACCGGGTTCTCCAGCGCTATAAGACAGCAACTTTACCGCTGTGCCACCGTGACTGAAGCTGCGAGTGAGAATTTCATTGTTCGCATGAATTTTTTTTTTTTTAATCAAAAAATGTATTCAATTATTAAAATAATATTTACAACACAATAAAACAAAACAGAATCCATCACCATAATACAAGACAAACAAATATACTTCATAAACTACTATACAACTATGTAACAATCCCTGTCAAGGTGCATTCAACCCCCCGCAGTGCCCCGCGGTCCCAGAAATCCCCCAGGGTGCCCGTGGACAGTGCGTAGTCCCTCTCTAGTACCGCCCGGGCACGGACGTATCCCTTTGTTCTCATTGGGCTCCTCAGTAGTGCATCTGATTGTGCTGCTGCCTCACAGTGCCAGAGACAGGGGTTCAATCCTGACCTCGGGTGCTTTCCGTGTGGCGTTTGCACCAGGTGCATTTCTTCAGGGTGCTCCAGTTTCATCCCACATCATCGAGTCATGCGTGTTGGTCAGACAATTGGCCATTTAAAATTATACCTCGGGTGTAGGCGGGAGGTATAATCTTGGAGGGGGGGAGGGGGAGGAGGTTGATGGGAATGTGGGGAGAAATAAAATAATGTTGGAATAAGCATCAACTTTCTGTTTTGGAGATGGTTCATAGTCAGCACTTAACTGTGGCCTGTTTCCATGCTGTATCACTCTATGACTCCGATACTGTAAACCTGCAGAATCTGCAACTGCAAAACTACTAATCGGCTTATACTCGGGAGGTCCTTATCCACGAGACGTACAAGGAGAGGTTTGATATTCTGCATGCCTCGTTGCTTTCCCCTTGGTTGGTTTTGGCACCGTTACACCCCGCTATCCCTATCAAAATTGTTTTGGATTTCCATTTGCTGCTGATTGCATCTCTCAATAGATGTGCTATTTTCATGCATGAAAATGTATTTCAAGCGCAGCCTGAATATATCAGGGCGGGCTAGCAGCAAAGGCCACTAATAGCATCTGCAAACACACTACCATAACCGTCGTACCCTCCGCACATCAGGCACTTTGGCAATGATTGGGAACATGTTTGGATGTTTGTTCCTTTGCTTCCACTGCATTCTGGCACAAGAGGGCGGCACGGTGGTACAGCGGTAGAGTTGCTGCCTCACAGCGTTTGCAGCGCCGGAGACCCGGGTTCGATCCCGACCATGTGTGCTGTCTGTACGGAGTTTGTACGTTCTCCCCCTAACCTGCGTGGGTTTTCTCTGAGATCTTCCGTTTCCTCCCACACTCCAGGGATGTACAGGTTTGTAGGTTAATTGGCTTGGTATAAGAGTAAATTGGCCCTAGTGACTGTAGGATAGTGTTAATGTGCGGGGATCGCTGGTCAGCGTGGACTTGGGGAGCCAAAGGACCTGCTTCTGCGTTGTATCTCTAAATTAAACTAAACTGAAGTGAAATAAGGCAAGGACTCTGGATGATGTGTGTGGAACTGACATGCCTTTTCCAGTGAAACTCCGAACATTCAGTGACCAATTATTTGGAAATGCAGATGATTCAGCACCTGGCTTATTCGATAGCCCGTAATCTGAGCTGGTGAGTAGGGTGTGTGGGACAGGAGAGTGCTCGATGGCCTCAAGTCTATGGGGACCAGAATGGGGGAGGCAGCCAGCAGACTAGTTGTGGCTAGAGGTTTATAGATGTTTAGATGCTGATGGAAACAGGAGATATGGAATGCAGAGGAAAGTGGCACTGAGCACCAAGATCTTCAAGAATGGTGGAAGAGTCACAAGGGGCCAAATGGCCTCCACCTGCTTCCGTTCATCTTGAAACCTTGAAATCTTCAAATGGAATCGAGAATGAGAGATGGTGAAGGACAGGTTGGTGGTAGATGTGGTGCTGGAATGCGATCACTCTGAATAACGTGAACCATTCCCTCAAATGGCTGCAAAGTACAAAGAAAGTTGACTTTGGAGGAGACGGTGAGGGTGACAAATGCTGGACCACGGGCCCAGTGAGACGAGCAGACGGTCTTACCTTCCGCGCCCTCGAGGACGCCCCCCCCCCCCCCCCCTTCCTCCCAGGGGTACAATGGCTGAAGAGGGTACACAAAATGCTGGAGAAACTCAGCGGGTGCAGCAGCATCTATGGAGCGAAGGAGATAGGCAGCGTTTCGGGCCGAAACCCTTCTTCCGTCAGTATGGAACGAAGGAGATAGGCAGCGTTTTGGGCCGAAACCCTTCTCCAGAATTTTGTGTACCCTCGATTTTCCAGCATCTGCAGTTCCTTCTTTAACACAAAGGCTGAAGAGGGCCAGGTGTGGAGAGGGACGATGGTGGGAGAGGAGGAGAGGCTGCAACGGGCCCTTGTGGTCAGCTGCAGCTGGGGCCGTAAAACGGCGCCAAAATGATGCCTCTTGCGTTTGGACTCAGTGAGCTGCTCTATAAATACTGCACTAAATGGGGCGATTGCGTCTACGTACGGGGATAGCCTTGCAGAAAAGTATTTCACTGTCCCTGGTACACAAGACAATAAAGAAACCATTGACCATTGACCATTGATTGCTAGAGATCTCCAATGTGTCAATGTGTCTGCTCTTCAGTATGGGCAGATGGAAATATTGCTGCTGTTATTGGAGTATTATAATACCACATCTGAGATCTTGCAGTCAGTACTTAACGCCAGCAATTTCTCATTTCAGTCAGTAAGGGAAGCAGCCTCTGTATAATCCTGCACATGATCAGCCCACAGTCATCTTCGCGTCCACCGCTGAGTCTTACATTTGTGTAGAAGGTGAGTGGCTTTTCATTGAGACAGCGATGAACTTTGCCGAGATCCAAAGAGAAGTCAGGATGTCGTTGATGGATTAGCCGGTGGAGCCTCCGCCCAAATGCAGGATAAATGATCAAAGGAAAAGTGTCTGGCTCCGTGTGTCCTGTGGAACGCTGCGGGCACAATGGCTGCACCAAAGACGAAACAGTTGGGTATCCTGTCCTTCCTGCGAAATGTCAGTGACTCCGGGAAGGCTGCTTCATCTATCTCCGCAGCGGGAGGCCAATTTATCAAATGGCAAACGCACAGGCTCCTCTGACACCAGGACATTTCAAGACTCAAACCTTTTAAAAATATTCTTTCACAAATGGGCTGCTTGTAATGTTATTCTGCAGGCATTGAATATAGTGGAAACCGCTTGTACTGATTTATTTTTCTTTTGTCCAGACATTCATTCTTCTCCTCCACCTCTGTGCCCCTTACCACTTTGATATCATTTCTCGTCTATCCTATTTCTAATTTCTCTCCTTTTATTACATAGAAACATAGAAACTAGGTGCAGGAGGAGGCTATTTGACCCTTCGAGCCAGCACCGCCATTCACTGTGATCATGGCTGATCGTCCGCTATCAATAACCCGTGCCTGCCTTCTCCCCATATCCCTTGACTCCACTAGCCCCTAGAGCTCTATCTAACTATCTCTTAAATCCATCCAGTGACTTGGCCTCCACTGGCCTCTGTGGCAGGGAATTCCATAAATTCACAACTCTCTGAGTGAAAATGTTTTTTCCTCAATTCAGCCTTAAATGACCTCCCCTTTATTTTAAGACTGTGGCCCCTAGTTCTGGACTTGCCCTACATTGGGAACATTTTTCCTGCATCTAGCTTGTCGAGTCATTTTATAATTTTATATGTTTCTATAAGATCTCCCCTCATCCTTCTAAACTCCAGTGAATACAAGCCTAGTCTTTTCAATCTTTCCTCATATGACAGTCCCGCCATCCCAGGGATCAATCTCGTGAACCTGCGCTGCACTGCCTCAATCACAAGGATGTCCTTCCTCAAATTAGGAGACCAAAACTGTACACAAGTTGAAGTCTTGAAGGTGACCAGTTGATAACTCCTTTCCACTTCCATCCGGGCTATTAAAGATGTTCATTTACAAAGCATTATGAATCTACTAAAACATGCCACGGAGGGTAATCCCCACCGAGCTTACAGGCCAGGTAATCAAAAGCTCTGCCTTATTCCATCTTTTGTTATGATTGTTCAGCTCATCAAGTCTGTGATAGATTTCGGAGAAAGCCCACTCCCACACAAATCTTCCCTGTAATTTATTCTCCACTCACTCTAATTAAATGAGAGTTGGCACACGGTTGGGTGAAGAATATTCTCCTTATTCCACTCTCAAATGGCCTGCCTCTTATTTACGTCAGTGACTCTGTGTTGCAGCTTCCTTACACGGGGAAACATTTCCCATGTCTAACCATCTCATTAGAACACAGAACATGGTACAGAACAGGAATTGGCCTTTGGCCCACAAAGCATAATGTTAAATGTATCTAATCTCATCTACCTGTACATTACCTGCATATCGATGTGCCTATCTAAAAGCTTCGTAACCACCATTATCATAACCTGCCTTCACTACCAGCCCTGGCAGTGTGTTCCAGGCACCCACCACCATCATGGCTGATCTAACCCTCCCTCTCAATTCCATTCTGCTGCCTTCTCCCCATAACCCCTGACGCCCGTACTAATCAAGAATTAATCTATCTCTTAAAAAATATCCATCAACTTGGCCTTTTATTTTGAGGCTATAACCTCTGGTCCTAGACTCTCCCACTAGTGGAATCATCCTCTCCACATCCACTCTATCCAGGCCATTCACTATTTGGTCAGTTTCAATGCAGTCCCCCCCATCATCCTTCTCAACTCCAGCGAGTACAGGCCCAGTGCCGTCAAACGTTCATTCCTACCTGTCATAATTGCTTTGCACTGATTACTTTTTGAGTGTATAGTGAAAAAAAAGCAACAAAAATAATCAAGGAGGCATTAACAATATCTTCCCTTTAAGAAATATTTAAGCACAAGGAACAGAGATTTCTGATAAGCCTCACTCCCCAAAAATCCAACCGAGCTGTGATGGTGATTCAAACATCATAAGGGATTGTTTTCGCACTGTCTCTCCTGTTCAGGACTAATAGCACCTCTGACATATTGCAGTCTGGCTGATTTTATTGAATTTGGTTTCCTGCTGTTATTTACTCAGTGCCATCTAATCGACCTTCAGTCCCTGCATATCAATTATGCCTACAGTAAATGCAAAGAATTTTCCTATGAAATCAGCCGGGTGATGTATTGTGCCTGCTCATTATTGAACTTCTCCACGGCGATCCAATGTGCTGGGAAGAGGAGTCGGGTTTCCTGAGCAAGTCGTGGTCCACAAGTCCCCAACACCGACCAAAATGATAACCTGACTGCTGGCTACGGCTGACGGATCGGACACTGGGATCGATCGGCTGTTATTTCACGGAGGGCAGACTGGTGCTGCCCCTCCCCCCCCCCCCCCCCCCCCCTTCTCCCACATCACGCCATCCACCCCGTCCCCTGCTTTGGCATTTGCCAGGACATTTCAGGCACTATATCTTTGGGGTTCACAGCCTCGCAGACAGGAGTCACACATGGTGTGTGCCCTGCTGATGGATATCCCATTAAAAGACCCATCTGCTGGCTCTTCAAACTGTAATTACAGCTGAAGTGAGCAATCCGTCTGCGGAGCTCCCCTCACCACTGAGCCTGACACCTTGGCAGAGATTGGTGAGATTGGGGCAAGGGGAAAATGGATACACGAGGTGGGCTTCGAAAGAGTTATGATTGCAGCCGCCCGCAGTCAGTAATGATGTACTTTTACTGCCCGACTCAAACCAAAGAAGGAAACATTGATTTTAAGTCGTCGGACTGCAATCCCGTTAATGCGAGAGTCTCGCTTTGCTAACACCATTGAGTTACTCAATCTTTCTGTCTTATTTACACCTGAAAACTTGCAGGCAACGGTTAAGCAAGGAAACATAATGCGTTATGAAGACACGGAATGCCACAGGAGATCCTACTACCCTGCGGCTATCAAACTGTAAAACCCGTCTCCCTTTTGTCAGAGTGAGACTGAGACTGTCTGATTCCCGCCCCTCCCAAAATCCCCAATCCTTTCCACTCAACACTTCAATTTCATGTTTCATGTGTTTTGTGTTTTTGTGATGTTATGAATGTTGGCAGATCAATTTCCTTCCTGGGATAAATAAAGTTCTATCATATCGTGTCTATCGTGAGTTTAAATTCCATTTGGAATATTTTGGAGGGCCAAGAGCCAAGAACCAAGTAACGCATTTCTTCATTCCTTGGACAACCTCAGAACATCCCGAAATATTTCAAGATGCTCCTGAAACGTAGTCACCGCTGTGAGCAAAGGTGAGCGTCGCTTCAGGGTGGCTATACAGAGCCACAAACATGAGCTTGAATCCCAGCATGGTGGCTGGAGTGTTCAAATGCTAAGGGGTGGCACGGTGGTGCAGTGGTAGAGTTGCTGCCTCACAGCGCCAGAGACCCAGGTTTGATCCAGACTAGGGATGCTGTTTGGATGGAGTTTGTATCTTCAACATTCCCCGCTGAGGTTTGTCTGCACCTTTAAGGGCCTGTCCCACTGTACGAGGTAATTCAAGAGTTCTCCCTGATTAAAGCTTGTGTAATGTACGTAGCGGGTCCGTAGGCGCTCGTACGAGTAAAAAGTAACCATTTTTTTCATCACGAGTATTTTTTTACTCGTGGACATTTTTCACAGTGTTGAAAAAGAGTCACATGTTTACCGGATTTCCCGAGTACCTACCGTTACTCGTACGAGCCGCTACGTGACATCCACGAGCCCCTACGCACCCGCTACGTACATTACACAAGCTCGAACCAGGGGAGAACTCGGGAGAACTCTTGAATTATCTCATACAGTGGGACACGCCCTTCACCTCTACCTCTTCCCGTAAGGCATTGCTTGAAACCCAGCTCTTCGAGCGAAACAACCAACTTGCCCACATTTCAAGTCATGGTCAAATTGTATTCGCTAACCTCCCAAAAAGACCTTGGAATGTTCTTAGTTATGCGGCAGGCATGTTGGTTATGTTTCTTTCTCCACTTGCTTTTCAATAATAGACGTGCGAAAAAACCTTTTATTATAACAATTACGATTTCCGCAGAAACTGCACATTTTTTCTCTTTATTCATTCAAATTCAGCAGTTAGGATCAAGGTTTTCTGACAGTTATGGTGAAATATGAAAAGGAAGATGCATGCCTGACTTCCTCAGATTAACATGCTGGACCTTTGTAGATCTCTGAAATATTTTCCTCACACAATGGAATGGTTATTAGTTGGAGAGGTGACCTTTTAATATTTTCAAAGCTCACAAATCCCACCAAGTCTTTGATATTTAAAAGCCTGACTCTTAAGTTCTCCAAACATTGTTCCTCTCAGGGTGTAGATTTAGTTGATAAAGAAGGGGAATTAAGACCTTTAGTTGCTGATGATACATCTATGATCAGCTAAGAACAACTAATGTCACAAGGTGACGCTTCGGGTCAAGACCCTTCTTCAGACTGTTACATGCGGCCCAACCAATTGGGATCTGCTGGTGGCCAAACCCAAAAGTGTGATCCTTCCTCACAAAGTTGTTGTGGTGGCTGTCCCAGAAAGGGCAGTCATCAGCTACTGTTGCCTCATTTTCAAGAGTGTTTTATTAGCATTTGTCCCAGATAGGACAATGAAATTCTTACTTGCAGCAGCACAACGGAATATGCGAACAACTTTCCACACCTCACCTCTGTCTCCCTCAGTCTGAAGAAGGGTCTCTACCCAAAACGTCACCCATTTCTTCTATCCAGGGACGTTGCCCGTCTCTGAGTTACTCCAACATTTGTGTCTATCAGCTACAACTCCCTTCCCGACTGGCCGCTGTGTAACTGTCCCCTGAGTGATTGAAGCTGTTTGTATTGTCCACACAGCCTGTTATTTTAAGGATAAGGGGGAAGTCTTTTAGGACCGAGATGAGAAGATCATTATTCACACAGAGAGTGGTGAGTCTGTGGAATTCTCTGCCACAGAAGGTAGTTGAGGCCAGTTCATTGGCTACGTTTAAGAGGGAGTTAGATGTGGCCCTTGTGGCTAAAGGGATCAGGGGGTGTGGAGAGAAGGCAGGTACAGGATACTGAGTTGGATGCTCAGCCATGATCATATTGAATGGTGGTGCAGGCTCGAAGGGCCGAATGGCCTACTCCTGCACCTATTTTCTATGATTCTATGATTTCATGGTACATTATAAGGTAATATGATTGTAAGTAATAGGAGTAGAATTAGGCCATTCGGCCCATCAAGTCTACTGTTCCATTCAATCATAGCTGACCTATCTCTCCCTCCTAACTAACCCCATTCCCTTGCCTTCTCCCCATAACCTCTGACACCTGTACTAATCAAGAATCTATCCATCTCTACCTTAAAACTATCCACTGACTTGGCCTCCACAGCCTTCTGTGGCAAAGAATTCCACAGATTCACCACCCTGTGACTATAGAGTCAATTTCAGTCAGTAACTATGGGCTTGAGTTAACACAACTAGGTGGCATCATTCAATATACACCAAGACAATACTGGGGTTGTAATGTTTACCTAAGTGGAGACAGTGTTCCTAATTGTGAGGCTGGGATATGATCAATAAGTTAACCCCAAATTGATCCCAGGTAAGGCAAGCATCTTGACTGTAATGGAACAATGAAAACAGCTGTGTCTTCTAATTTTAGTGCAGCACTAACATAATCTCAAACCAATCTCATGAACAAATTGGCATTTCTATTTTCCATATCTTTTTTCCGTACTCAAATTAACTGCTTGATCAGGTTTCCCTTCTGTCCCTGCCGTGACACACAGATGATAAATCAACAGATAGGCACAGAAAACTGGAGTAAAGGGCCTGTCCCACTTGTGTGTCATTTGCGTGTCACGCAGGTGGCGTGCGAAGATTTTGTGAACCCCAAAATCCTGGGGCACCGCGCGCGACCGCGCGTCACTGCATACGTCACCACGCACCGTGCGCGCATTACATGCACGTCGCGAAGAGCGCGTTGTGCATCGTGACGCGTAAACGATGTCGCGTAAATGACACGAAAATAACGTCCAAGTGTGACAGGCCCTTGACACAGCAGGGCGGGCAGCATCTCTGTAGTAAAACAATAGGCAACGTTTCAGGTCGAGACCCTTCTTTAGACTGAGAGTCAGGAGAAAGGGAAATGAGAGATATCGACGGTGATAAAGAGAGATAGCGAACAAATGAATGAAAGATATGCAGAGAGTAATGATGACCAAAGAATGGCGGAGCGCACAATGGTCCATTGTTGACAGTGGGCTCGTTGATAATGATTCAACAGGTCTACAGTGAGACTACTACGATGTGGAGTACGGATAGAGAGAGGGAGAGGGAATGCTAGGATTACCTGAAGTTAAAGAAATTAAAATTTCATACCACTGGGGTGTCAGCTGCCCAAGCGAAATGTGAGGTGCTGCTCCTCCAATTTACGTGTGGCCTCACTCTGAGAATGGAGGAGGCCCAGGACTGAACGGTCAGAGTGGGAATGGGAAGGGAGTTAAAGTGTTTGGCTGTTGGGAAATCAGGTAGGTCCAGGTGGACTGAGCGAAGGTGTTCAGTGAAACGATCGTCCAGTCTGCGATTGGTCTCGCTGATGCACACAACACGCAGGGTAGGTCTAATGGGGCTGGTGCTCATCATGTGAACATTTCTAAGTCAATGATGACTGGGTCTGTATCCACAACATGTGTGTTGTAGTTAATCGTGCTTTATAAAACAAACACAAAATGCTGGAGTAACCCAACAGGTCAGGCAGCATCTCTAGAGAACATGAATAGGCGATGTTTCGGGTTGGGACCCTTCTTCAGATTAATTGTAGTCTGAGAGCGGAGAATGACGTACCATGTATCATCATCGTTGAAAACATCAACGGACATGGTGCCTTACAACGCCGTGTATGACAGTGATCGCAACTTCTACTGAAGTGTAGATGGCCGTTGGCTCGCTAGGAGCTCATCCGCCCTTTGACAGGTCTTGTCTTTGGTCCTGCTGGGGGTCCATAGCCCCCTCCTCACCTGGAAAACCAGGTGGGGGAGACTGTTTAGTCGCCGACTGTCCGACCATTGAGCAGGTAGCACGGGATTACATGGTACCCATGGCAGGGGGGGGGGGGGGGGGAACTCCCCCCCACCTGACCTACTATGCTGATACTATCATAAAACCTAAGAGAGCTTTGGACAGGTACATGGATAGGAAAGGATTAGAGGGTTATGGGCCAAGCGCGGGCAGTTGGGCCTAGTGTAGATGGCGCACCTTGGTCAGCATGGGCAAGTTGGGCCGAAGAGCCTCCTTTCACGCTGTAGGATTCTGACTCTATAACTCTTTGACATTAGTCTGCTTCCATTCCAGTGATTTTGGAGGACTTTGAAAGTAGGATCAGTGGCATTTTTACCACAATATCAACGTAGAGTGCAGCAAATCAAACCTGCGATCCCTCCCTTACATCTGCTTCAAAGCTTGGAAGTTGTGACAATTCCTGAAGGCTCAATGAACAGTAAACCCAAAGGCGATTAGTGCATCCATTTATTTTTTTACGTAGAGTAGTAAGGGACATTGGTTATAATTGAATACTATTTTCAAGTTGAATATTTTCCAGTGTCAGTATAAATCATTTTCAATTGTTAACTCTTTGAAGGGTAATAGGAAAGATAATCCCAGGCTAGGCAAACAATGCCAGTTAGAAATATTTATGCCAGTAATAAATGCAGAATTATTTTGATTTATCGTAACGTTGCAAATTTCCCTCAAGGCAGAAACAGGGATTGCTGCTTCTCAGGCCTGGAGTGAAATTCAATGTTTGAACCTTCTCTTACCGATGGCCCTCTGGTAATCTGACTCGAATGTTCTGGTAAATCAGCCTTATCTATCGACATAAGACAAATTATTGTATCTATCTCATTTACAGCCCTCTGTTAGCCATCGCCCTGTCAAAAAGAAAAAAATCCCTGTCAAAAGCTTTGGGGAATTGCTGGCTGTAATCTTTTTAAACCATTCTTGGAACTCAATGCATGTGTTTGCCTAATCCTCTCTTTGATTAGCGTATACTCATAATCTTCTCCTGTTTGTTGAGAATGAATTAAAGTGAGTGATGCGGAGGTTCATCACTGAGTTTAATGTAACTGTCTGAAGCAGTTTGTCAGGTCAGATTCTGCCATTGCATCTGCTACCACTGTCCTTTTCCTCAGCATAATTGCTTTATTCTTTCGGCTGTTCCTCCTGATTAGTGTCAATTGACTGGATGCAGATGCTGAACTGGTAGTTCCATGTCACGGCAGGGCGAAGGCAGGCAAGATGGGAGAAAGATATGCTCAGGCATCACTCTCCACATCCGTGTAGGTTGGACAATGGCGTTGAGCATCAGGAACCCCATGTATTTCAAAGCTCTCAAACAACAGAACCATGTAACCATATAACCATATAACAATTACAGCACGGAAACAGGCCTTCTCGGCCCTTCCAGTCCGTGCCGACCATTTATTTTCCCCAAGTCCCATCTACCTGCACTCATACCCCTCAATTCCCTTCCCGTCCATATACCTATCCACTTTACTTTTAAATGTTACAATCGATCCTGCCTCCACCACTTCTGCAGGAAGATCATTCCACACAGCCACCACTCTCTGAGTAAAGAAGTTCCCCCTCACGTTACCCCTAAACTTCTGTCCCTTAATTCTCATGTCATGCCCTCTTGTTTGAATCTTCCCTACCCTCAATGGGAAAATCTTATCCACGTCAACTCTGTCTATCCTTTTCATCATTTTAAAGACCTCAATCAAATCCCCCCTTAACCTCTGCGCTCCAAAGAATAAAGACCCAACTTGTTCAACCTTTCTCTGTAACTTAGTTGCTGGAACCCAGGCAACATTCTAGTAAACCTCCTCTGTACTCTCTCTATTTTGTTGACATCCTTCCTATAATTAGGCGACCAAAATTGTACATCATACTCCAGAATTGGTCTCACCAATGCCTTGTACAATTTTAACATTACTTCCCTACTCCTATATTCAATGCTCTGATTTATCAGCGACTAAAGCCAAGAGAGTCATCAGTGTTTAATTGTCATCCGTACCGACGGTGGAACTATGAAATTCTTACTTGCAGCAACATAATAGCCTTACGGCACCAGAGACCCAGGTTTGATCCGGACTACGGGTGCTGCCTGTATGCAGTATGTACGTTCTCCCCGTGACCACGGGGGTCTTCTCCGGGTGCTCCAGTTTCCTCCCACACTCCAAAGACGTATAGGTTTGTAGATTAATTGGCTTCAGTAAAATTGTCCCCAGAGTGTAGGGCGGTGCAAGTATACGGGATCGGTGATCGCTGGTCTGTGTGGATTCAGTTGGGCTCAAGGGGCTGTTTCCGCGCTGTATCGCAAGGTCGGATGAAAATAGGCCTGTAAACACTATACGCATATTTTTTTAAGGTGCAGATTGATAGATTCTTGATTAGTGCTGGTGTCAGGGGTTATGGGGAGAAGGCAGGAGAATGGGGTTGAGAGGGAGAGATAGATCTACATCACCCTGCTTAGTATTGGTGATTTTAAGAACTAAAACTTCACAATTTTGTCGTTCTATTTCTTACTTCATTGGTTTTATGACGTCCTGACATTATGGAAGTGCTATTAAAATGCAATTCTTTCTCATTTTCTGACTGCTATTAAGAAACATCCAGTTAAGGTTTCCTAGAAAAAGGGAACAATTCTTCGAACAACCCATTGATACATGAGATGTGGATTCAATGTACAGTGCACCTTTGAAGTTATGTCAGTTTGCATCCAACTTTATAACAAGATGGAAAAACTCTGCTCTTTTTATCTCTAAACCCAATAAACCATCTTGATTTACCGGTGTTTGTACCCAATGTATTCTCACAGTTGTGTCTTGGCTAGCTGTTCATGATAATTATGGTATCACCTTATTACAGAGGGAAAGGGCCCAGGGGGAGGTTCAGAGACAGGACACGACTCCGCACACAAACTCGATGTGATAAAATCTCCAGCCAGCAGAGAAGGTTTGGCACCATACTGTTTGGTGAAGTGGCCGGAAGAAATAACAGGGTTTTTTAAAATGTGGTTGCTCCTCGAGAAGTTCCAACTAATGAGCGGCTTGAGTGGAATGAGCAGATCCCAAGTCCACTGCTTGGGACAGAATATGTGTGTGCGTGTGCGTGTGTGCGTGTGTGTGTGTGTGTGTGTGTGCGTGTGTGTGTGCGTGTGTGTGTGCGTGTGTGCGTGCGTGTGCGTGTGCGTGTGCATGTGCACATGTGTGCGTCCGTGTGTGTGTATGTGCGTGTGTGTGCGTGTGTGCGTGTGTGTGAGTGTGTGTGTGTGTGCACATGCGTGCGTGTGTGTGTGTGTGTGCGTGTGTGCGTGTGTGTGTGCGTGTGTGTGTGTGTGTGTGTGTGTGCGTGTGTGTGTGTGTGCGTGTGTGTGCATGTGTGTGCACATGTGTGCGTCCGTGTGTGTGTGTGCGTGTGTGTGCGTGTGTGTGCGTGTGTGTGTGCGTGTGTGTGTGTGCACATGCGTGCGTCCGTGTGTGTGTGTATGCGCGCGCACTTGCATGCATGTTTATGCATTCCAGTGAGTGCATGTGTGCATGCTTGTTGTATTCACTTATACAAATCCTTGCAGTTGTGTGTGCAAGAATGAGTTTGCATGAGAGTTTTGTGGGAGGAAATGAGCATGCAAGGAAGTGTGAGAGGTTGTGTAAGCGTGAGGGAGCGTGTAACAATGCAATGGAGGGTGTGAGAAAGATTGTGTCTGCATGTCTGTGTGTGTTTGTGTATCTGCACATGTGTCGGTGTGCCTGTGCATATTTTTGTGAGTGTGTCTGCGTGCATGCATGTCTTTCTGTCCATGTCTGCGTCTGATCAAGCGAGCAGGATTGAACAAGTAATTCAACAAAGGGAAACGTTGGAAACAGAAAGCAGACCAAAGTAATAGTCAAACGTAACAGCTTTGTTGCCCAAGGATATGAGTCAGATATAAAAGATCGAAGGCGGAGCGGCAGCTATTCTGGATACAAGTCAAACATTCCCAAGGATTTTTATTTCATGACATTTGAAATCACTAATGGAGTTCTGCGTTAAATAAAAGCTAAGAAAACTCACACCTCTTATGGTTCTGTGCTTGCTTAGTGCAATAATAAACACTCACAAATGCCCCAGCTAACGAGGGACAGGAAAAAGTACCCGGAGACAGAAGCTCACCTTCAATCAACGAGCTTGCAAAGTATCCTCCCATGTCAGTCTTTTTGCAGAAGTCTTGTAGCCTCATCAAGATGTGGCCAAGTGCCACAAAGGTGGCTATGGTCTGCATCTTATTATTTTTGTACATTGCTTTAAAAACAATGAAACATACCCTGATGCAAATGCATTACGTTTTAAATGTAAAACTGGCGGAATGTCTTAAGTGGGGTGAAGTAAAGAAGCATAGATGTATAGGGATGCAATTCCAGAGCTCAGGAGATCTGCAACCACCTTCAATTAGCATCGCAACCGGCTACGACTGAAAAATTACCGATTTTTAAAACGGAAACCACATTCGACCATTGGGGAGACTGACAAAAACCTCCGGGAACCTCCGGGAACCGCACGGAAACCTTGGGTGGGGCGCAAAGTCTCCAGAGGGTTCCGTTCAGGTTTCCTAAGTGGGACAGGGGCATAAGAGCTCGGCCATTTGCTGTGGGACTTCAGCTTTTGCCACCCCTATTCCAGTAACCATGGTATTGATGTGAAGTCCTGTTGAGCTTCTGGTCAGTGCAAAACGTGAGCACCCGGAGAAAACCCAAGTGGCCACAGGGAGAATATACAAACTCCATACATGCAGCACCCAGAGCCATTATTAAACCTGGGACTCTGGCACCTCATGGTAGCAGCTCTACCACTGCGACACCATACTGCCCTAAATATCTTCTATGGACTATGTCTGTGGTTGCACTACAGACTTCTGTTTTGCACTACCATGGTTACCTGGTATCACAGTTATTAATTTATTGCATTCTAGATTATTATGTATTTATCTATTTATTATTGTGTTTATGGGCTTGTTAAACTGCAGCGAGGATTAATTTCATTATTCGGTTTGCCAGTGCATCTGACAATTTTTTTCTTGTTTATTATATATTTTTTACAGTGTACGATGTTTACATATTCTGTTGTGCTGTAAGAAATTAATTGTCCCATAGTTCAGTTTAGTTTAGCTTAGAGATATCGAGCGGAAACAGGCCCTTCGGCCCACCGAGTCCGCACCGACCTGCAATCCCCGCACACTAACATTATCCTATACACCTTACGGACAATTTACATTTCCACAAAGCCAATTGGCCTACCAACATCTTGGGACGGGGAGAGCGTATAAACTCTGTACAGGCAGCACCCGTAGTCAGGATCGAACCCGGGTCTCTGGCGCTGTAAGGCAGTAGCTCTATTGCTACGCCCCTGTGCCAGCCTATCTGGGGCATATGACGATGGAGCACTCTTGAAAAAATCTTGTCTCTCTCTTGACTCTAGACTCTTGAAAAGGTGCCAGCATGCCATGATTGTATCCAATGCTTTTTTTGTAGACAACATGGTGCCAGTCCGCATATAGCAGTCCGCCTGCTATTAGTGGCTGTGATACTGTGCATCAATCTAGCTTTTAACTTTTTAGACGTGCCAACATGCTGTAACAGCATGTACCCTCACAAAACAACACTGATTGTTATCATTGGATAATGTTTTATATAGTAACCCTGTTGTTTTATATAGTAACTCAGTTTGGGATGGTTCTACACACCAATCCCCACTGTCTATGTTGGGCTATTTAATAGTGTTCAATGTCCAGAAACTATCAGGCTCCAAGCAAGATAGCTTGGGTGGGGTGTGGGGGGGGGGGGGGGGGGGGGGGGAGAAGGGGGGGTGTAATGGAGACCGACAGCTTTTGAGTTTTGAGAACTGATCAGGAAAAGTACATTGAGCTCGTCTCTGCAGCACCAGCTTGAATTCCCCAGACAAATGCCCTTTCACAGTGATCATTATGCTTGCTGCTTCAGCCCCAGGAGCATTTCATTTTCTCAAAGCCTTTGGCCTTTAATCTTGGTTTGACTGGCAAGTGCGAATCAGCGCAGAGAACTCATTAAGGTACGCAATGCAGGAATGACAGGCCATTGTCACAGTGTGAAAGCAAGTGAGGCAAGTGCCTTGCGTTACGCCGACATGGGCGTTACATGTCATGAGCAGCGTTCCTTCGCAGAAATTAAAGAAGAACCAGAGGAACAAACTCCTCTGTACAGATGTACAGTGCAGACTGCACCGTAGTCAGGATCATTCCCGAGACTCTGGAGCTGGAAGGCACCAACTCTATCTGCTATCCAGCCCCATAGATCTGTAGTTTAGTTTAGTTTAGTTTAGTTTAGTGTAGTTTAGAGACACAGCATGGAAACAGGCCCTTCGGACCACCAGCGATCCCCATACACTAACACTATCCTACACACACTAGAGACAATTTTGTACTTCTACCAAGCCAATTAACCTACAGACCTGTACGTCTTTGGAGTGTGGGAGGAAATCGAAGATCTCGGAGAAAACCCACGGGGTCACGGGGAGAACGTACACACTCCATACAGACAGCGCCCGTAGTCAGTATCGAACCGGGTCTGTGGTGCTGCAAGCGCTGTTATGCAGCAACTCTGCCGCTGCGCCACTGTGGTCGCCCATCCATCTTCTATGGACTGAGCTTCTGTAAGATTCTAAGATTCTGTAAGATTCTAAATCATTTAACAATCAGTGAACGACACTGGAATGAATTCATATTCATACCATAATATTGGAACAATTTGTGTACAATTTGCACAAATAGCAAGGGGCTAATTGGCCAAACTCACCCTCACCCTCACCCTCACCCTCACCAAACACCTCCTCACTGGGGTGGAAGGCAAAAGTCTTAGAGTCTCTGTCTTCTTCCCTCCTTATTCTCCCTCTGCGCTGAGGAGATCCAGGCCTCCGATGCTGCCGTCCACCAGGCCCGCGTCCGAGCCTCCGAAACCGGGCCGCCGCCACCGCCATCGCCGGAACGCCGGAACACCGCCACAGGCCCCGCCGCTGGAACGCTGGAGCACCATAGCTCCAAAGCTAGGTCGCCGCCGGAACGTCGCTGGAGCACCGTAGCCCCGAAAGCCAGGTCGCCGCTAAATCAATGCCTGTAATAGCCCTGTCCCACAGTAGGAGTTCATTCCAAGAGCTCTCCTGAGTTAAAAAAAAATCAAACTCGTGGTAAGCACGGAGAATGAACGTAGCGGGTACATCGGAGCTCGGGGACTTCTCTTAGCGGCTCATAACGCTAACGGCAGGCACTCGGAAAGACCCGATAACGGCAAGCAAGCACGGGAAGACTCGTGAAGATTTTTCAACATGTTGAAAAATGTCCACGAGAGCCCCGAGTACCGACGAGTGGCCATTACCGTAAATCTCCGAGTTCGAATCAGGGCAAACTCGGGAGAGCTCTTGGAATTAACTCATACTGTGGGACAGGGGTTTAAAGCTCTGGAAAATATTCAGAACATTTACAATGATATTGGCTCGGCATATGAAGGTAAAATGATTTGCAGGGCTATGAAGAAAGTGTAATGGTAACAGTCGGTGGTTTTAATGGGCCAAACGGCCTCCCTCTGTGTCACTAAAATCCTTTGCTTGTGATCGAGGGTAGATGAGATCTCATCTTTCGTGTTGGTGCATGAACCTACAATCTCCTGACTCCGCTCGATGAATAGAAACCGCTAGTGTGGGCACAAGCTCTCCACTGTGGCAATCTCATTGTTCTCGTCCCAGTGAATATGACAATTAAACACTCATGACTCCCTTGACTCTTTAAGAGGGTGCAGTAAATCACCACTTCTTGAAGCCTTTGTATGGAGAAAACCCTTGAGCTAAGGAGAGAAGGTTTGAAAAACTTCAACAATGTGATCATAGCATTAGATCCCGTTAGTGTCTCCTATAAATAACCCCGAGACTACAAACTACATTAATCAACTTCCACTGTGACTTGTGGAAATCTTTCAAAGCATTAACTGCGCCATGCAATGGAGTAAATATTTTGCCCGAGATGATGACAAGCCTCCTCAGAGTTTGACAGTTCACAGCGGATGTTTTCGCGATGGGGAGATGGGATGAGGGATGGAGGGAATTTGTGTAGACAGTTCCAGATTGTGGCAATGAGTGATTGAGAGATTTGTCACCACTGACAGAATGGAGAGAGAGAGAAAGAGTTGATATTGTTGAATCTTTTGTCCACTCTTGGCTCGACTCTTGAGATGGGGCTTGGTGGAGCGCTCCTTCAGTGTTTCGTTGGAGTATCTGCCATGATTTCTTTCCTCAAACCTCCAGACTTAGAATACTTCCAACAGAGCCATTGCTGGCATACTTGGCCCAAACCTTTGCTGCCAAGCTTAAGGGCCTGTCCTACAAGCATGCAACTCTATGCGATGAACGCGATCAAACTAGAAGCGGGGGCCGCGCGGAGGTCGGGTGATCCCCTGTACAGGGCCGTTCCCACCAGCATGCGACTGCATGCGGCAAGCGCGACCAAACCGGCAGCGAGGGGCCGCGCGGAGGTCGGGTGAGTGGCGCAACATGGCGCAAAGTGGGGCGAACTTGGAGTGAAGTCTTAAGGTAAGTTCGCCAGGACAGAGAGGGGCACACAGAGAGGGGCACAGAGGCACACACACTCAGAGGGCCATGGAGCCGCACACATAGAGGGTCACGGAGGCACCTACAGATAGGTTCACGGAGGCACGATGTCGAGGCTGTGTGTAATGCGTCGAGGCGACTGCGAGCCGACAAGCCATTGCCGCGTGGAATTTTTGAACATAGTCAGTTTTTTGGAGCACCGCGCGATGTCGGGACGCACTCCGCACAATTCCGCACGGCTCCGGCGATCGAAGTGGGACCGGCCCCGCGACGCTGGATGGCTCAAGCGACCACGTTAGGTCGCGCTAATCGCATAGAGTTGCATGCTGGTGGGACAGGCCCTTTATCATCCTTTTTGAAACCCTGTTCTTAACCATTCTTTCCCTATTCATCCTTAAACCCATCCTTTGGGTTCGGGCAGTCGTTGCATTTCCTAATCTTCGCGCCTCCTTTCCCTCGGCACCCTTTGCCCGGTTACCATTTCCCATCCATTTGTGTCAATGGCTTTGGCCATCAATTGAAGGTGCTAGATCAAGACAAATAGTTACAGGCTTATTCCCGCCAACACGGAATAATATAACAGATTTCAATTTTCATTCCAACAATTAAATCTGAAAGGCAAGGATAACATTTTGCATTATCCCACTGGGCCAAGTGTTCTCATTCCGTGCTGTATATTCCACTGATTAAACTGGTGGAAAGGGTGACGCAGTTCCCCCCGCCCAGTTGATGGAGATTCTGCCATTCACCTCGTAGCCTGATCTTCCGTCTCCTGCGCGGCAGAGTTGTCTGGGAGCCAGCATGTTAACGTGAGAGGTATTGGATCAATCACAACGGAACGTAATGTTGATTCATGTGGTGAAATGGCCAGACAGCCAAGAAAAACAAACCATTGTGCACAACCTGCCCTGAACATAATGAGATTGCTATCTGACGTTTCAGTGAGTGCACTGCTGCCAAAGAGTGATTGACAATGTTACTACTGACAGGATTTATGGGCCTCTCTGATAAACTGCTTCTCTCATGGATGTCAGCATGATCTCTCTAAATGGCTTGCCACCAGTGGTTTGAAGCTGTGTCACGGTGCAAGTGACTGGAAAATACTAGCAGCAACAACGAAAAAACACAAGTTCAAAGGAGCTTTTAATAACTAGCTTTCCATTACCCTCTGGCCGTTAAACTCAGACAATATCATCCACAGGTAATGAAGAGGGAAAGGCCGGTCCTTCAAGATTCTTTGTGTTGTGTTGCTGCCTCATGAAGTCTGAAGAAGGGTCTCGACCCGAAACGTCACCAATTCCTTTTTTCCAGCGATGCTGCCTGAGCTGCTGAGTTACTCCAGCTTTTGTGTCTATCTTCACGACCATTTGGATTGACATTGAAATCCAATGGTTTTTCTTGCCGGATGTCAATTTTCAACTGAAATATTAATTACTGTACATTTGTAGTTTAGTGTTTGAATGCAAGCTGAGGAGCTGGGAATTTGTTAAAGGTCACTAAATGGACTCAACAGCCGCTCATTGCCCTTTCCCCACCAACCTTCACCAGCGGCATTTGGTTCCATTCACTTCAATTGATGCGGGTTTCAATTGCTGATTGCAACTTCCCGCTGATTTTCTGGTACTTGTTCAGCTCAGCGGCTAACAGCAGACGACCGGAAGATCTTCATTGAAATAATCTGGTTAATTCTCCACATGCATTCTCCAGTCTGGTATACAACCTGGTGGCAGTGTAGCTACAGGGGGTGAATGTCAGAGCAAGATGACTTCAAAAGGCGGGATGTCAGTGGGGTTGGAGTGTTAAGGGCCTGTCCCACTTGCATGCAATTGCGTGCATTTGGCGCAACCAAACAGAAGCGGAGCTCACGCGAAGTTCGCGCTAACTACGCGCTAAATTCGCGCTAAGTTCACGCATGACGTCATTTGCGTCATGCTTACCAATCAGCTGGGCAGGAGGTGGGCCGACTGAATTTGGTCGGGCGGTGACGTCATCACGCAACGCCACGCGGGGCGGTGATGTCATCGCGCAACGCCACGTGCTAGGTGTACACCGTCAAGACGCTGCATAAGACGTCAAGGCGCTGCGTGCCACCACAGTGCGCCTGCATGCCGACAAGCCATTGGCGCGCGAAAATTTCGGCCACTGCCAGAATTTCGGAGCCCCGCGCGATGTCTGGACCAGCCCCGCACAACTCCACTATTCTACACACATTAGGGACAATTTACACTTATACCAAGTCAATTAACCTACAAACCTGTACGCCTTTGGAGTGTGGGAGGAAACCGAAGATCTCGGAGGAAACCCACGCGGTCACGGAGCGAATGTACAAACCCTGTACAGAGAGTCGGGATCGAACCCGGTTCTCAGGCGCTGCGAGCGCTGCGAGGCAGCAACTCTAGCGCTGCACCGCCGTGCCACCCTTTATAGTAAAGTGTCCCAAGGTGTTTGGTGAGAGTTACTTTCAAACAAATTTGAACTGGAAGGGACATAGGAAGATGTTTGGAAAGCTGGCCGTCAGCTCGGTTCTGAGAGGTAGGTTTTGGCGAGGATGATGGAGGTAATTTCGGAGAAGTGCGGGGAAGGCACGACTAATAACAATGGAGTGAGCAGCCCAGCGATGAGCCAGGAGTGATCTATATGCTTCTCAGAGGGCCAGGCGCTGGCGACATTTCACAGATCGGGAGAGACGAGACAACAGGGGGATTTGGAGAAAAATATTTTTTTAATTGTAGAACAAAGACCTTTTAAAAATCTGACAAGGTAGAGCCACATTCACACAAATTCAGAGATGAGTGATGTTGAATAACAAAACAGCAAGCCTGCAAAATCAATAGATTTAAAAATCTCTTCATCATCATCTTCATCATTAAGTCTGCAATAATTTTGTGTTTCAGGGTTTAATACCTTTTATCCCTTCCATGCTGAAATCAGTCATTTCCCTTGTTGATTGCCGGACTATTATCAGTGAACTTCTGATATGTTCCTGACTCCAGTGGCACAGAGCGCAGGGAATTCTCTCTCTCTTTTTTGTCATTCTGTAATGCCTTTATTACGGATCAGAATTCCCGGGACCTCCGGGATTTGGGGGTGTTGGCGTTTGACTGTGAAGGTCGTTAAAAAGCTGATGGTGCAAAGTTCTGATTGTTTTCTCCCCAGCTGCCACATGAAACATACTGAGAGCCGACAAGTAGGCAGCCAAATCCACCCTTCAGTTGCATCCTTTGTGTTAAATTCAGGTCAAAGAAGGATTTAGAATTGTACAAAAAGGGATCGCTATAAAATATTGATGTAAATATATGTTCCTGCATGTGATGCTGAGTTCCATTAATTTATATGTAAAGTGTTCTACCTAATCCATGGGTGTTTCCCAGGAACTCAGTTACATAGAATATAGAACAGTACAACACAGTAACATTGTGGAACTTCAGCCCACAATGTACTATATGACACAATACGATACACCTTTATTTATCCCAGGAGAGAAATTGATCTGCCAACGGTCATAAAAACACAAAATACATGAAACATTAATTTAAAATGACGAGTGGGAAGGGGTAGAAACATAGAAACATAGAAACATAGAAATTAGGTGCAGGAGTAGGCCATTCGGCCCTTCGAACCTGCACCGCCATTCAATATGATCATGGCTGATCATCCAACTCAGTATCCCGTACCTGCCTTCTCTCCATACCCTCTGATCCCCTTTGCCACAAGGGCCACATCTAACTCCCTCTTAAACATAGCCAATGAACTGGCCTCAACTACCCTCTGTGGCAGAGAGTTCCAGAGACCCACCACTCTCTGTGTGAAAAAAGTCCTTCTCATCTCGGTCCTAAAGGATTTCCCCCTTATCCTTAAGCTGTGACCCCTTGTCCTGGACCTCCCCAACATCGGGAACAATCTTCCTGCATCTAGCCTGTCCAACCCCTTAAGAATTTTGTAAGTTTCTATAAGATCCCCTCTCAATCTCCTAAATTCTAGAGAGTATAAACCGAGTCTATGCAGTCTTTGTTCATAAGACAGTCCTGACATCCCAGGAATCAGCCTGGTGAACCTTCTCTGCACTCCCTCTATGGCAATAATGTCCTTCCTCAGGACAGGACATTATTGGGGATGGGGAAGAGGTGGGAGTGCCAAGATTGGGGAAGGAGATTGGAGGAGAGGGGAGTCAGTCTCAGTCTACCCCACAACTGAAGGGGGAGGAATTGTGCAGAGTGATAGCCACAGGGAAGAAGGATCTCCTGTGGCGTTCTGTGCTGCATCTTGGTGGAACCAGTCTGATGCTGAAGGAGCTCCTCAGGTTGACCAGTGTGTCATGGAGGGTGGTGAGCTGTATTGTCCAGGATGCTCCGCAGTTTGAGGAGCATCCTCCGCTCTAAGACCACCTCCCATGAATCCAACTCCGCCCCAGGACGGAGACAGCCTTCCTGGTGAGTTTATGGATCCTATTGCCGTCCGCGGCCTTCAACCTGCTGCCCAGCACACGACAGCAGAGAAGATGGCACTGGCCACCACCGATTGGTAGAACATCTGCAGCATTTCACTGCAGATGTTGAAGGAGCCGAGCCTTCTCAAAAAGTACAGCCGCCTCTGTCCCTTCTTGTACAGGGCCTCAGCGTTCCTGGACCGGTCCAGTTTACTGTCCATGTACCTGTACTCCCTGGTAAACTGCGCATCCACACCATTGATGGAGACAGGGAACAGGGGTGTCCCGAACATGTTCCATACCGAACTTCATGCCAAGTTAGATTAATCTCCTCTGCCTCCACACGATCCATATCCCTCCATTCCCTGCATGCTTGTGTGCCTTTCCAAAAGCCTCTTAGATGCCACAATTGGATCTACCTCCACAACCCTCCATCCAGGCAGTGTGTTCCAGGCACCATTGCCAGAGGAAGGCCATGTGCAAACTAGAGGAACAGCACCTCTATTCCGCGTGGGTGGACTACAACCCAACGGTATGAATATTGAATTCTACAAGTTTAACCAAAACTTTCATTACCTCCATCTTCAACCTTATCTCATATCTTTAGCCTTTGCATTTCTGGCCTTGGTCCAACCATCTGACTACCAAAAAAAACCTCACCCTTACCTATCTATCACTTGCCACGTTTTGGTCTGCCCCTCCTCTCTTCTGTCTTTCCCTCCCCCTCTGCAATCAGTCTGATACATCACTGTCCATTTCTCTCGAGATGCTGACAGACATGCTGAGCTACTCCAGCTCTTTGTGGCTTTTCCTGGCAGGTTTCCAAGCGAGTCTACACTGAAACAAGCATTTCTCCGAACACTAATGTTCTATCCGCCAAGGCCTACTGGATCTCCCAGTTGCTAACCATTTCCAGAAGCCAATCCATAGCCTATTAACGTGCAGGAATTGTTGGTCGGTGTGGACTCGGTGAGCTGTAGGGCCTGTTTCCACGCTGCATCTCTAAACTAAACTAGACCGGCGGCGGCATCTCTGAAGAGAAGGAATGAGAGATGATCTCAGGACGTTCCAGCCCAAATCGTCACCTATTTCTTAGGCATAGAGTCCTAGAGTGACACGGTGTGGAAACAGTCCCTTCAGCCCAACTCGCCCACACCAGCCAACAATGTCCCAGCTACACTAGTTCCACATGCCAGCGCTTGGCCCAAATCCCCCCAAACCTGTCCTATCTATGTACCTGTCTAACTGTTTCTTAAAGATGGGATAGTCCCAGCCTCAACTACCTCCTCTGGCAGCTTGTTCCATACACCCACCACCCTTTGTGTGAAAAGGTTACCCCTTGGATTCCTATTAAATTGTTTCCCCTTCACCTTGAACCTATGTCCTCTGGTCCTTCTACTCTGAGTTAAATCCCTGTCCCCCGGTACGAGTTCATTCCAAGAGCGCTCCCAAGTTTGCCCTGATTCGAACTCAGAGATTTACGGTAATGTCCACTCCTCAGTACTCGGAGCTCTCGTGGATATTTTTCATCATGTTGAAAAATCTTCACGAGTCTTCCCGTGCTTACCTGCCGTTAGCGAGTCTCCCCGAGTACCTGCCGTTAGCGCTAAGAGACGTCCCCGAGCTCCAACATACCCGCTACGTTCATTCTCCGTGCTTACCACGAGTTTGATTTTTTTAAAACTCGGGAGAGCTCTTGGAATGAACTGGTACCGTGGGACAGGGCTATAAGGCAGCAATTTGTGTCCATCTTCGGTGTAAACCAGTATCTGCAGTACCTTCATACAGGTAGAGATGATAGCTCATCGGTCAGTTGAAGATGCCCTCCAGTCAATCTAAAGGAAAATTTCTCTCCTATAAAAGAAACTATATACCTGAAATATGTGAGAGAATCAAAGAGCACAGTATCTCATGATCCATAGCTGATTGGGAGGTTTTGCTCCCAACTTAATATCAATATTTAATAGGTAGAAGGTTTGAATCTGGGAATTAAAGAATATTCAGTTCATGGAAATATTGCTTGTGGATATAATTCTCCGTATTCCAATATAATAAATGTATACTGTACCTCCTGCATGCATTGTGACAAATGATCCGTCCCTTGATAAGCAACAAGTCCTTTTGAAACTCAAGGCTGGAGGAAGACTGTTGTGATTGAGAGTGTGTTGATTCTATTGGCCTTTGTTAAAGGCAGGATGTCAGCAATGTTTGAAACAGTGCCTTTGAAATCTCAGTAGTATGATAGAGCCCCATCATTATCGCCACAATAAGGCTCCATTAATGCAATAGAATATCTCCAGATTTCGTAATAGGGTGTTATCAAACAAACATTGGCAGGCGAACAAAAACATGGTTCAAGACAACGGCCTTCGGGGATATATAAGAGGCAGGGATATTTACCGAAGGGTTCCAGAGCTTGGAGCACAGTCATGACGATAAATTAAGTGTGCCAGTTCCATAATTATGAAGGAATGCGAGAAACCTCAGCAAAGTCACCTCTCAGTCTCCTACGCTGAAAATAAAATAGTCCCAACTCAACCCCCTCGCTCTATGCTCCAGTTCGCAAGACCAGGTAACATTCTGGTGAAGGGGGGGTTACACAAAAAGCTGGAGAAACTCAGCGGGTGCAACAGCATCTAAGGGGCGAAGGAGGTAGGCGACGTTTCGGGTCGAGACCCTTCTTCAGACTGGTGAAGCTGTCCTGCACCAAACGGTGGTATTGGATGAAGAAGCTGAATGACACATTCCATGTGTGCTTCTTGTTTCAGAGCTGCAGATGCTGGTTTAAACCGAAGATAGACACAAAAACGCTGGAGTAACTCAGCGGGACAGGCAGCATCTATGGAGAGAAGGAATGGGTGACGTTTCGGGTCGCGACCCTTCTTCAGATACCTCTGCTACCTTCGAAATGTTCTGAATTCCGCAGAATTTGGATGATTTCGGAAGTGCAGGCGACCAGGACACCAAGTGAATGATAAAACTCCACCTGCAACTTTTACAAACAACAAACTTTAGTTAGGGATAAGGGAAACGAGAGATATAGACGTTACTATCTTTCCCATTGCAAGTTCTATGAGCCTGAAGGCATTTTGCTAATGTACAGGGCCTGTCCTACAAGCATGCAACTCTATGCGATTAGCGCGACCTAACGTGGTCGCTTGAGCCGTCCGGCGTCGCGAGGCCGGTCTCACTTCGATCGCCGGAGCCGTGCGGAATTGTGCGGAGTTCATCCCGACATCGCGCGGCAACGGCTTGTCGGCTCGCAGTCGCCTCGACGCATTACACACCGTCCCGATATCGTGCCTCCGTGACCCTCTCTGTAGTTGCCTCTGTGACCCTCTCTGTGTGTGGCTCCGTGGCCCTGTGTGTGTGTGTGCCTCTGTGCCCCTCTCTGTGTGCCCCTCTCTGTCCTGGCGAACTTACCTTAGACTTTGCTCCAAGTTCGCCTCGCTTTGCGTCGCGTTGCGCCACTCACCCAACCTCCGCGCGGCCCCTGCTGCCGGTTTGGTCGCGCTTGCCGCATGCAGGCGCATGCTGGTGGGAACGGCCCTGTACAGGGGATCACCCGACCTCCGCGCAGCCCCCGCTTCTAGTTTGATCGCGTTCATCGCATAGAGTTGCATACTTGTAGGACAGGCCCTTACCGCTCTTCGATCACAGCAGGCAACTAGACCCAGTCTCGAGTTGAAGTGAGAATAAATCTTTGCTTTCTTCACTTTCCATTTTTGAAACAATACATCCCCATGAACATGCATAGAAACAGATCTAATGTAAAGCTGACCCCATTTAAAAAAAAACGCCTGCCATTTCCTCCTGGGGGAGACGTCCTTACAGTAGCGCCCTACCCAAAACCTGTCGCGATTTCAAAGGCTTGTGAGTAAAGTTCAACAAGTTGACAGTTACAGTTGGAAACAAGCAAGCTCTGATGCAACCAAAAACCCCACTTGAAAATGTGCTTCTAATTTCAAAGTTAACGCAAATAGAAATATGTTCCTTTTTCACAAAAATTGTACAAGCAACGTGCTTCAAGAAAATAAAAAGGGCTACTTTGAAGCTCATTTGGAATGAAATATTGATGTGTTAGTATTCCCAGGTTTTTTCTGAATCTCTTTATTAATTAATCTAAGATCTTGAATTTTGCTCTTTGTAAAAGTTGCAGATGGAGTTTTATCATTCACTTGGTGTGCTGGTCGTCTGCACTTCTGAAATCATCCAGATTCTGCGGAATTCGGAACATTTGGAAGGTAGCAGAGGTCTATGAAACGCAAACTAGGACATCAATCAACCCTGCTTCAAGGTCGATAGGTTTCCGTAATGGGCTGTCCAGAGTCACTGAACGGTAAACTTTCAGGGATATGCAGCGGAGTGGAACATTGTCCTGACCCATGTATATATAAAACACATACGTTCCTTCTAATAACAGGCTGTAATAGGTTGGGTGTAATATTTTCAGAGTTGCAACAGTCAGCATTCTGAATGATTTCGACGCATGCTGGTGAGGCTTTGATCACTTTAGGAGAAAAGGCATGGCACTGAACAATTTTACACTCATCCCCTTACTTCAGGAAGATTCGCCATTCATATTCATCAAGTCCATCCGTCACCAGCATCCTCAACCTTGACTACAGGCAGCAAGCTATACGATAGATTCATGAGGGGGAGGGGGAGGGGGGGGAGGGCTGGGGGGAGGGGTGGGGGGAGGGGGAGGGGGAGGGATATAAATAGCAGGGACAGAAACACACTCAAGTTTACATAGAGGATGTTTAAATATGTGAGAACTCTTGGGAAGGTCAGGCAGGTGAATAGTTATTGCAAGTTCAAAAAGTCAGAGGAAGAAATGAAATTGTAGGCTGCTGGGGCAGAGTAATATGGTATTATCAGAGTATTGTCAAACTACTAATCCAATTTATAATCCCCTTTGAAAGGTTATGAGTTTGAAGTCACCTTTAGAAAACACATTTGGAGAAGGGGAGATGATAGCTTCAAAGCCAGACTCAGCCACAGCTTGAGTGCAACCTAAAAACCTGGTGGAAATACCGCAAATCAAAGAAGCCAAAATGTAACAGGTACATTACAGAGATCAAAGTGGATTGGCAAATGTTAGCACAGGACAGCATCTTCAACAAAATCACATTTAGAGCACAGGAAATCTGTTTGACAAACTGATACACATCGAGGTCAGCAGTGATTCAGATGGAGCGTCATGTGAAGAGTGATCAATAGCTGGAATAGACTTCTGGCTTCTGCAGGGAAAGAAAAGTATTCACGTACTGAAAAATGTAAAGCAAAATGCAGCATGGTGATACAGTGGTGGTGTTGCTGGCTTACAACGCCAGAGATCCAGGTTCAATCCTGACTATGGGTGCTTGTCTGTACGGAGTTTGTACATTCTTCCTGTAACCTGCGTGGGTTTTCTCCGACGGCTTCAGTTTCCTCACACACTCCAAAGACATATAGGTTTGTGGGTTAATTGGCTCGGTATAAATGTAAAAATTGCCCCTGGTGTAGGATCGTGTTAATGTGTGCGGATCGCTGGTCGGTCCGGACTCGGTGGGCCGTAGGGCCTGTTTCCACTCTGTATCTCTGAACTAAACCATATAACCATATAACAATTACACCACGGAAACAGGCCATCTCGGCCCTTCCAGTCCGTGCCGACCATTTATTTTCCCCTAGTCCCATCTACCTGCACTCAGACCATACTCCTCCATTCCCTTCCCGTCCATATACCTATCCACTTTACTTTTAAATGTTAAAATCGATCCTGCTTCCACCACTTGTGCTTGAAGCTCATTCCACACAGCCACCACTCTCTGAGTAAAGAAGTTCCCCCTCATGTTACCCCTAAACTTCTGTCCCTTAATTCTCATGTCATGCCCTCTTGTTTGAATCTTCCCTGCAGTCAATGGGAAAAGCTTATCCACGTCAACTCTGTCTATCCCTTTCATCATTTTAAAGACCTCAATCAAGTCCCCCCTTAACCTTCTGTGCTCCAAAGAATAAAGACCTAACTTGTTCAACCTTTCTCTGTAACTTAGTTGCTGGATCCCAGGCAACATTCTAGTAAATCTCCACTGTACTCTCTCTATTTTGTTGAGATCATTCCTATAATTAGGCGACCAAAATTGTACACCATACTCCAGAATTGGTCTCACCAATGCCTTGTACAATTTTAACATTACTTCCCTACTCCTATATTCAATGCTCTGATTTATAAAGGCCAGCACACCAAAAGCTTTCTTTACCACCCTATCTACACCTTCGATTCCACCTTCAGGGAACTATGCACAGTTATTCCTAGATCCCTCTGTTCAACGGCATTCCTCAATTCCCTACCATTTACTATGTACGTCCTAATTTGATTTGTCCTGCCAAGATGTAGCACCTCACACTTATCAGCATTAAACTCCATCTGCCATCTTTCAGCCCACTCTTCCAAATGGCCCAAATCTCTCTGTAGACTTTGAAAACATTCTTCATTATCCACAACACCACCTATCTTAGTATCGTCTGCATACTTACTTATCCAATTTTCCACCCCATCATCCACATCATTGATGTACATGCCAAACAACAGTGGACCCAACACAGATCCCTGAGGCACCCCACTGGTCACCGGCTTCCAACCTGACAAACAGCCATCCACCATTACTCTCTGGCATCTCCCATTCAGCCACTGTTAAACAGCTAAACAGAACAGAGAGATTTTAAAGTGCATGTCCATAGATCGTTGAAGGCAGCAGAACAGTGGATAAGATGGTCCCGACACTATCTGGGGAGCGTACTATCCATTATTGGATGAGGCATGGTATTTAAGAACAGGGAAGTATAGGAGGTATATTTCAGAGTAGTAATGCCATGGACGGTTGTGATCACTACATTAGAGGAAGGACGAGAGAACTTGGCGGAGATCGATGATGGTCTTGCTGAGATCAGGGGAACTATTGTTAAGGTAGAGCTTGACTAAAATGGCATTCCTTGCTTCAGAGCAAACGGGACCGATGTGAGATTTAGGTTTAAGTTTCGGTTCAGGTTTATTATTGTCACATGTACTGAGGTGCAGTGAAAAGCTTTGCTTTGCACGCTGGCCAAACAGAAACACAATCAAGTCAAAATCACACACAAAGGGTGGAGCAGAGGGGAAGACACAGAGTGCAGAATATAGTTCTCAGCTCTGTAACGCATCAGTCCCAGAGACAAAGTCCTACGTCCACAATGGGATGGAGATGAATCGAACAGTATCTAGGCTAATGCAAACACCATTCAGATGGCTGATAACAGTGGGGAAGAAGTTGTTTAATCAAGGTGAGCTGATAGTGAGAGGCAAGGATCTCGTGTTCAAGAGGTCATGCAAATTTAAGGGTTAGATGGGAACTTAGAACTGAAAATCTATTAAAAGAGATTTGACCTTAACAAGCTTGAAACCTCACTTACTGCCTACTGCAAGCATAAACCCTCCTTAGATGTGAACAGTTCCTGGGGTGGCACATCCATGCAGATGAATTACAAGGCTATGAGCTGAGAGCTGACACTGGGACTACGGTGAGCGGCTCCCTTGTGGCGACATGGGCGCGTGGGGCTGAATGGCATTCCTTGGCGCTGCAAATTCCATCGGTTATAATGACCACGATGATGTGCTCTTTGCCAAGTGGAGGTCATCAGATGTGCAGAATTGTGGAGAGAAAATCATTGCCCGCTGTGGCCACATCTTGCAACACAACAGGGCTAGATCATGAGTGGGTGATGGGGCAGCGCGATCAATAGTTGATGCACAGACAGCTTTATGTCCATTCCAATTATCTTCAACAGGGATTGAACGGAACGGACTGTCAGTCTGCTGTTGCTTATTTCACACCGCCCTTTGGCCCAACTTGCCCAAGCTGACCAAGGTGCCCCATCCACGCTAGCCCCACGTTTGACCCCGATCCCTCTGAACATTTCCTATCCATGCACTTGTCCAAGTGTGGGGGGTGGGAGATTGCAACCTTCACTTGGTCCGCCCTGTTTTGACGAGTGCAATCAACCCGGCGTGCACAATCAGATAAGAACAAGTTTTCCTACAACTTTAGGCTGTGCGCAAGAAGAAGAGGAAGTCCAAGTGTAATTTAAATGGTGTTATAGTACCAAACTTAAATAAACCCCTACAGCAGCTCTTTCCTTATTCTTCTTCCAGCGTATGGCGTGCACAGCCTAAAGTTGTAGGGCAACTTGTTTTATTTGATCTTACTTGATTGTGCACGCCCAGTTGATTGCACTCGTCGAAACAGGGCGGACCACGTGAAGGTTGCAATCTTCCACCCCAGCAGCCCTTTCCTTGTATCCACAACCCTCTGGGTGAAATTGTAGGTGGGTCTAGATGCTGAGGTATAGCTCGTGGTCACCATTGTGGTCACCATTCATGGGTTGATGCTGTGATTACACAGCTCGTGCCAGCAACGTTTCTGCATGAAGCATGACAATGCTCCCTCCCATTAGCCTGGATCATCGGGCCATCACAGACACCAGAATTAAACAGTGGAGGCTTTCACACACATCAGGAAACTCTGAGAAAGGCAGAGGGATCGCTTCTCCTTCCTACCCTTGTTCTGAGGGCATCTGCTCAAAGCAGTGTTACAGAAGGATTCAATGCCAAAGTGGTCTCATCGTTAGATGGGATTATGTCAGCACAAGCCAGCACTGGAAACCTATAAGGTCTCCTTCGAGATTAGAGTTTAGAGATATACAACATGAAAACAGGCCCTTCGGCCTACCTAGTCCACGTCGATCATCGATCATCGACCATTTTACCAGTTCTGTTATCCCACTTTCTTATCCACAACATACATATTATGCGCAATATTTGTTACAGAGGATGATTAATCACCAAGTCTGCACATCTGGGATGGGGGAAGAATCTGCAGCCATGGGGAGAACGTGCAAACTCCAACGGACTCCACTCAAGGTCAAGATCGAGCCCGGGTCCCTGGCGCTATGAGGCGGTAGCTCTACCAGATGTGCCACTGCGATGCTCCAATGTATTCTTAACAAATGTGTTTTCCCAGGCGTATCCTATCTGCAAATCATTTGCATCAAGGAATACACTTGAATCTGGCCTGTTGTAACTTGTGTGAAGAAGGGTCTCGACCCGAAATGTCACCCAGAGATGCTGCCTGTCCCTTTGAGTTACTCCAGCATTTTGTATCTATCTTCCGTTTAAACCAGCACCTGCAGTTCCTTCCCACACGTAACTTGAGTAAGATCCTTGTTCAGAACATGTCTTGCACTTGCTGCAATTCCCAAATCTAGACATTAAATATTTCACTCAGATTCACATGTGGCAACATTTGGAGGCCAGCCTCTTTAACAGACCTTGAAGAGGCAATGTGTAATAAAAGAAATGTAGAACGGCACTTCACACAAAGCAGACCCCATCAATCTCCACAAACAGTTCCGAGGCATTTGTCAAACCAAAAAAGCATGACTATAAATTAGACCGACCCCCAAATATGTCACAAATGCTGTCTTAGCAAAAATTCAGCTGCTTCACATTTTACCCATAGCCGTGTTAAACGTCAGGAAAAAGAACAAAATCTAAAAGCTGATAAAAAAAATACGCTTTGATTTCTTGAAGACAAGTTTGCAACACAATGGATCAATTTGGTTCGAAGGCATACAGACTACACCATACTTTCCATCCTTCCCTGCATTGATTAGATATGCCCATTGGCGGTTCAATTACATCTCATTGTACCTGGTCAATATAGTGCTTGACCCCACTTCCAACTGATACACTGGAATGCACTCTGTCGGTAGTCAAATTGTGATACAAACCACTACAAACCATCTCCCCCCCCCCCCCCCCCCCCGCCCTTCCATCTCCCCGTGAGATTAAACTCAATTCTCCCCCCCCCCCCACCCCTTTCAATCAGGAGAAATGACAGACATTTCCAAGGATTAATACGTTTCAAATTGCTTTTGACGAGAGCGTTTAGGTTTGCTGAAACTGTCAAGGTCATATCCTCTCAGGAAGAATGGGCTACATGCACTGAATTCCCCCAAAGACCTCTGTATTACACTGTGGGATCATGGTGCTCCAAACTCTTCAAATGGCACTGAACAGTTTTGATGTAGTTTATTTTGAAACAGATCATTCTGTCTCTGCTGCACAGTGGCGCAGCGGTAGAGCTACTGCCTTCCAGTGCCAGAAACCAGAGTCCCGGGTTCGATCCTGACTATGGGTGCAGTCTTTTCTATTGGAATCAAGGGATATGGGGAGAAGGCAGGCACGGGTAATTGATTGGGGACAATCAGCCATGATCACAATGAATGGTGGTGCTCCCACAAAGAAGGGCCGAATGGCCTTCTCCTGCACCTATTTTCTATGTTTCTATTCAGATATGTAAGTAAGTAAGCAAGTAAGTTTGGGGGTTACACAAAAAGCTGGAGAAACTCAGCGGGTGCAGCAGCATCTAAGGAGCGAAGGAGATAGGCGACGTTTCGGGTCGAGACCCTTCTTCAGAAGAAGAGTCTCGACCCTAAATGTCGCCTATCTCCTTCGCTCCTTCGATGCTGCTGCACCCGCTGAGTTTCTCCAGCTTTTTGTGTAACCATCGATTATCCAGCATCTGCAGTTCCTTCTTTAACACAAGTAAGTAAGTTTATTGGCCAAGTATTCACATACAAGGAATTTGCCTTGGTTCTCTGCCCACAAGTAAGAACATGACATACAGTGACAGTTACGAATTATCATTCATGAATAAATAATACGAAACAGTTTTTTAAACATTGCGATACTACCTGCTCCAACTACCTCCTCTGGCAGCTCGTTCCATACACCCACCGCCATTTGTATGAAAAGATTACCCGATCTATTCCTCCCATGATTTTGTACACCTCTATAAGATCACCCCTCATGCTCCCACACACCAACGAATAGAGTCCTAGCCTGCGCAACCTCTCCCTATAGCTCAGTCCACGAGTCCTGGCAAATTCATATAAATCTTAGAAACATAGAAACAGAAAAATAGGTGCAGGAGTAGGCCATTCAGCCCTTCGAGCCTGCACTGCCATTCAATGTGATCATGGCTGATCATCCAACTCAGTATCCCGTACCTGCCTTCTCTCCATACCCCCTGATCCCTTTAGCCACAAGAGCCGCATCCAACTCCCTCTTGAATATAGCCAATGAACTGGCCTTAACGACCTTTTGTGGCAGAGAATTCCAGAGACTCACCACTCTCTGTGTAAGGAATGTTTTCGTCTTCTCGGTCTTAAAGGAATTCCCCCTTATCCTTAGACCGTGACCCCTTGTTCTGGACTCCCCCAACATCGGGAACAATCTTCCTGCATCTAGCCTGTCCAACCCCTTATGCATCTTCTCTGCACCCATCCCAGCTTGACAACGTCTTTCTGGCGGAAATGGACGCAAATGTAGGGATAATAAAATTGAATTTGTGTTGTATTAATGAAACTGAGTGCTTGATAGTTGGCACAGACTTATGGACGTAAGATGACAGGACCAGGCCACTGGGTCTCTCAAACCTGCCCTGTCATCCAATATGTTTAAGAAGGAACTGCAGATGCTGGAAAAGGGAAGGTAGACAAAAATGCTGGAGAACCTCAGCGGGTGCAGCAGCATCTATAGAGCGAAGGAAATAGGCAACGTTTCGGGTCGAGACCCTTCTTCAGACTCAATACTCCAATATGTTTAATTTAGTTTAGTTTAATTTATTACTGTCACGTGTACCAAGGTGTAGTGAGAAGACTATGCCTGGTTGCAATCAAGGTTAAAGGGTGTAACGTTTAGTGCAAGATAAAGTCCGATTCAAGATTGTTCGAAGGCCTCCAATGAGGTAGATGGGAGGTCAGGGACAGACAATCAGCTGGGACAGAGAACTCCAGAGATTCACCCTGCTCTGAAGTGTCTGTTTCCATGCTGTGTGACTCTATGACTCCAAGAGGTTGAAAAGACATGGTTATTTCACTGCTCCTACCATTTCCCACCTGCCTGCTGCGTGCACTCATGTCCTTGTGATTAATGTTTACATTCCTGGGACGTTCAACGTCTGGTCCTGAAGGCCAGCAACTCTGATATCCTGATGAAAAGGTGCCGTTTATTCGCACAAAGGGGTTATTGTCCGTGTTCCGCACAGTGGGAGCTTCGCCCTTTGAATATTTTTTTGGGTGTTGACAAAATGGTGAAGAATGACTTTGGCATCAGATATTGAAGAAGTACTTGAATTACAAGTCTATCCTTTCAGAAGATACTTCAGTTGGAATGAATTTGATTGAATACACAATGAGCATCATTGACATTTCTGCCAGAATGAATGGAGGATAGACATGAAAAGTAACTCGGCGGGACAGGCAGCATCTCTGGAGAGAAAGAATGGATGGCATTTCGGGTCGAGACGTGAATGGAGGAATGCTCATCGACTGAACGTGTTTTTGGGTGGTTGTAAAATCTATGTAACCATGAAGCAATTGGTCATTTAATGTGACCATCACTGCAAAGCCCCACCTTCCAGAGCCAGGAAGAAACCACCAAGATTTCTCGATAGACACAAAATGCTGGAATAACTAAGCGGGTCAGGCAGCATCTCTGGAGAAAAGGAATAGGTGACATTTAAGGTTGAGACCCTCCCTCAGTCAGAAGAAGAGCCACCTTTTCCTTTTCTCCCGAGGTGCTGCCTGTCCCGCTGAGTTACTCCAGCATTTCGTGTCTATCTTCGGTGGAAATCAGCATCTGCAGTTCCTTCCTACACAAGATGTCTTGGTACCTGACCACTTGATTCTTGACCCACAATCACTCTGCACTCTTTCCCACTAATATTTTATAAGCGAACAAATGCAAAGTGAAAGAAAACCACCAACACAAAAAAAATAATCTCCATAATCTGAAGAAGGGTGTTGACCAGAAACAGCACCCATTCCTTCTATCCAGAGATGCTGCCTGTTCCGCTGAGTTAGTCCAGCATTTTGTGTCTATCTTCGGTGTAAATCAGCATCTGCAGTTCCTTCCCATTGGTTCATTTACTTCCACCAAGAATTTACCAATACTTTGACTTCCCTTTCCAGGGATAATAATCCATCTTTTATCATGTCGGATTACATTTCTGTGCCAGGATTCCAGCGTCACGAATCATTCCCACTCAGGCTGTTGCTGGGGCTCCGACATTGCCCTCCAGGGGGAGGTATAGAAGGAGCTGAGCGGGAATGTCAGGACTTTGGCTGCCGTGAGCAGTTCGAACCACCCAAAACACCTTTCATCCAAACTCCGGTTAATTTTAATAGCCCAAGACTCTGTCTCTCAGTCTCCCTTTTCCAGCTTTCATTCTGCATCTCAGATTAATTCTGTCTAACTGTCTGCCTGCCTATCTATCTATTAATATCTATCTGTCTGTCTGTCTCTATTTCTGTGTCTCTCCCTTATGAAATTCAGAATTGAGTTTTACTGATCATTGGAATAACGTTCATATCGAAAATTGCAAAAAATAAACCAGACAGATTGTTATAAAAAAAATACAGACTAACTCAACAGGTGAAGCAGTATTTCTGGAGGTGACGTTTCATGGATAGTTGATGTTCCGGGTCAGGACCCTCCTTGAGACTGAAACGTGCAGGGAAAGAGATGAAGGTGGGACAAAGCTTGGCAAATGATAGGTGGATAGACCTAAGGTGGAGGAATTGAAAGGCAGATGGGTTGTCAAAGGGTATAGTTACTTGTGGGAGGAGCACCAAGGCAAACTCCTTGTATGTGAATACTTGACCAAGAAACTTACTTACTTGCTTCAAAAGGAGACAAAAGGGTGTAAGATAAAGAGAGGAGATGAGTGAAATGTGAAACTAGAGGAAGGGATATTGGTGGAGGGGGGTCAAGAGGTTGGAGGGACGGGGAAAGGGGGAATGAACATAGTGGGATCATCGCATCTAGGATCCTGTGCCTTGTGTTCTGGGTTGATCCAGCTCGCCTTGCCTCCACTGTAATGTGGGATCGTCAATCACACTGGGCCTGCCGTTAATTCCTGGCTCCATGTCTGTGAGGTTAATCCCAACGCAAATTAACACCCAGCCACAGACCACCCCGAAACACCAGTCTCCACTTAACAGCTTTTTAACGGCTTGGCATGGTGGTTACTGCATTGTAAAGCTTGCTGCGTCTTCTCCCTGCCCCGTGACCTGCCCTTTGTCGGGTCTGGCGATTGGGGAGGGGTGGAGGGAGCGGTGGGGGGGGGGGGAGTGTGGACTGCCAGCATGTTGGCCTGGAGGCTTGGAGCAGCAGAGGGGGCAGCTGTTCAAGGAGCTGGCTTGGAAATGTTGCTGCATCCTACAGTGCGTGACCATTTCTTAAGTGACTTTTGTTAAAGTAAATGATCAAACGCTCTGTCGTTGCTTAAAGGAGTGTCCTTTGCAGGAGCATTTGCTCATATTTGTGGTACTTGTGTACTTGGAAGGAATGGGTGAAGTTTTGGGTCGAGACCATTCTGGGGTCTCGATCCGAAACCTCACCCCTTCCTTCTCTCCAGAGATGCTGCCTGTGCCACTAAGTTTCTCCAGCATTTTGTGTCTCTCTATTGTTCAAACCAGCATCTGCAGTTCCTTCCCACACATTGGAATGGGATGAGCTAGCATTGTGTGCAAAATAATGCTGCAGGGGCTGGGTGGGTGGGTGGGTGGGTGGTTGGGTGGATGAGGATAACAATAATAGATATCCCTTGACTCTGAAACTCTGTTGAATTATATTATTTTAAGCAGAGGCCAACAGCTGAAATCTGCATTAAAAGTGGAAGAACAATCACAGGGAAATTTCATTTGAGATATTTCCTCTTTCCTTGCATTTTTCATCAAAATGGAATGAAATGTCACTTCCTGCGATGCAATTACAAAACAGTTACCATGGGGAATGAATTAATTTTTGTAAAATGCTGCTGAACTAATCAGCCGCAGGGAGCCTTGTGGACATCTCCACCCCTGAAGAATTAGTGTTTTTTAATTTTAATGTAAAGCTGTTAATCTTGGCCAGATTGGAGAGGCTAGGACTTAAAAATGGGGTAAAAGCTTCAGGGCTGCTGGGAGATTTGGTCAATTTGGAATTGACTCTCTGCAGAGCTGGGACAAGCTGCGAAGAGGTGCCAGTGGGTCTGGAGCCTAGATACAATATGCAAGAAAGGAATAAGAACATCTGCAGACCCTGTCAATTAGGCGCAAAATGCATAGAATGAATTGGATGGCTGCAAACCAGACATACACCTTGTAAATAATTGTAAATAATGTTGCAGAGTTCTACTTTGCCGAGTGCTGATTGGATGAGGTATTGAGCCTTGTCTGGGTTTCTGGCAGATCAGGGTCAATGTTTCTAAGTTGGCTTCCTTACGAAGTCCAGTTTAAATACAATGTATTGAGCTGTTGTCTTATTGGGTTAGGGAAATGTATCTTATGTATGGGGTTACTCGATATATGTAATTGGATTATTAAGAGACCACCCCCATGTGGTTCGGCCCATCGCGATCCCAGGACATATAAAAGACCAGTACCATGAGGTCCAGCGTCGATCTTCTAGGAGAGCGCTTGGGACTGCATGAACTTCTGGAGTTTCTCTGTTTGAGTGAGGCCTAGAGGGCTTGATCAGGCAGATATTAGAGGATTGAGCCCGCGGTGGGATAGGTACAACAGTTGAACTGTAGCGTGCTTTAGTTAAAATAAAATGTAGTTGTTTCAAGTGCTTGATTCAGTGTTTTTACTGAAACTAGACTGGGGGGAAGCTTTGAAATGAGCAATTTACAAAGCCACACCCTTGTCTCAATGGCACAATGAAATGTGAGGGTGAAGCCTGTTACCCTTTCTCTCCTTCTCTCACAGCCAAAATTGATCTTAGATAATTAGTGAAGATTTAGATCATAAACAAGGCAGTATCTGTGAAGCCCAGGGTTATTGAGGATGATTAGACTGCGGATCCTTCCCCAGGCTGCCAATCCCAGTCAACTGTGTGAAGAAGACGCCAACCATCCATTGACAGGAAAGGAGGAGAAACTCGTTCCATAACATCCTTCAATGTTCTTGTTCAATGTCTAATGTACTCATAGACAGTCACAAAATGCTGTAGTAACTCAGCGGGATGGGCAGCATCTCTGGAGAGAAAGATGGGGTGACATTTCGGGTTGAGACCCTCTTTGAGACTGATGTACTCTTGATGCTCTTCACCCGTCTGAAGAAAGTTCCCGACCCGAAACGTCACCCATTGAATCTCTCCAGAGACTCTGCCTGCCCCGCTGAGTTACTCGGCAGTGTAATTAATGAATCATGATACTTTATTGACACACGTGACAAGTCACAGTGATATTCTTTGTTCAGCATAGCCAAGGTATGCGAAGAGTCACCACATAAAAAGCATTAACAAAGTTACAATGTATCCCAGGCCGGGTCCTCCTTTATCCTCCCAGCCCCCCTCCCTTGATGGTTCCCCATGCCAGGTCATAAGGTCATAAATTCATAAGAAATAGGAGTAGGATTAGGCCATTCAACTCATCAAGTCTACTCCACCATTCAATCATGGCTGATCTATCTCTCCTTCCTAACCCCTTTTGCTTGCCTTCTCCCCGTAACCTCTGACACCTGTACTAATCAAGAATCTATCTATCTCTGCTTTAAAATTATCCAATGACTTGGCCTCCACAGCCTTCTGCGGCAAAGAATTCCACAGATGCACCACCTATGGCTGAAGAAATTTCTCCTCATCTCCTTCCTAAAAGAACGTCCTTTAATTCTGAGGCTATGACCTCTGGTCCTAGACTCCCCCACTAGTGGAAACATCCTCGCCACATCCACTCTATCCTAGTCTTTCACTATTCGGTACGTTTCAAAGCGGTGTCCCCTCATTCTTCTACACTCCAGCGAGCACAGTCCCAATAAATTAACCTACTAATTCCTGGTATCATTCTTGTAAACCACTCTCTGGGCCCCCTCCAGGGCCAGCGCATCCTTCCTCAGATAGGATCCTCAGGGTCGTTGTTTGTTCTTGATGGCGGCTCGATCTTCTGGCGTCCGTCCTCAACCGCTGGTGCCCTCATCGACTGCCGGCGATGTAAACCAGCATCTGCAGTTCCTTCCTACACACTCTTAATTATGTTACCTGTTCAGAAACAGGCCCTTCAGCCCACCAAGTCTGTGCCAACCAGCAATCCCCGCATACATAATTATGTTATGTTCATATTTTCATTCTCTCCAAACAGTTCCTTTGCTGTTCCCAGACACTTTATCTTCACAAGACCATGAAGTTACCTTCAGCTCTGCTCCCACTAGATGTCCATCACATGGCCATTAACACAGTGCTTCTTAGCTCTTGGTCCCAGCATTCCTTCTATCTCTCTCCAGCAAGTTGCATCTTCCCAAAGCTCATCGGGATACTTGACATCCATTCTCTGGCTATATATTAATTCCCAGTGACTGTGTTTGATTGGGAGGAAAGAAGATATGATGGGAGTTCCAACTTAGACATGGTCACATTTGCTCAACGACAGACGTCAAGTGTTGAGAAGGCAATAGTATTCTCCCGACCACGGGAGAACAACAGAGGACAACAGAGGAGGATGACTGAACTTTGGTGCCTTCCCGTACAGTGGGAACCTTTGATTCCGCTGTGTGGGGATGTCTATGTTAAAGACTATCGTGTTCTGTGCTCTTGTTATTCATATGGCTGTGTGGTGACCACAAACTTCACTGTACCAATTGGTACATGTGACAATAAATTTCTCTTGTCTCTTGTCTTGTGTTGGCTAAAATGTTTTTACATTAAATGTGCAAATATAATGCAATTATGTCATATATATAATATATATATATTATATATATGACATAATTGCATGATATTTGCACATTTAATGTAAAAACATTTTAGACTAACTCACTAACTAACTAAACTAAAATTAACTAACTCACATGTTTATATAAACATGTGAGTTAGTTAATTTTAGAGATACGGTGCAGAAACAGGCCCTTCAGCCCACCAAGTCTGTGCCGACCAGCGATCCCCGCATACTTACACTATCCTACACACATTAGGGACAATTTACAATTCTACCAAGCCAATTAGCCTACAAATCTGTACGTCTTTGGAGTGCGGGAGGAAACCGGTGATCTCGGAGAAAACCCACGCAGGTAACGGGGTTAACGTACAAACTCCGTACAGGCAGCACACATAGTCAGGATCGAACCCGGGTCTCTGGCACTGTAAGGCAGCAACTCTACCGCTGCATCACTGTGCCACTTGTTGTAAGCCTACAATTAAACATACACCTTTATTGTGAAACTCCTGCCGTAGTCATAGGGTCATTATAGACATCCGTTTCCGGCTGTGTATCTCACAGCCCATCACTGCACAGGCAACTTCCCACTGAACTATGAGCAAGTTTAATGGAATGAAAGTATAAATTAATGAAAGAAAGAAAGGCTTATGCAGAAAAACCCCATCAAAGCTGCCTTCCGTAGACCCAACATTTCAGCTACAAACAAGAATTGAGAAAGCACCCCAGTGTGAAACAGATGTTTCTTGATCCAGGCGTGATCCAAGATGACATGGTCCAGACTCGAACCCTGACTCACAGAGCAGCTGTCTTAGTTTGGCTACCGGAGGCTTTACAACTGGGGCCTGAGCAACACATTGCATCCAGCAGCTCTTGTGGATTCATTACTGCAAGTAAAGCTCCCTTCAAAGTGCCTGCCACTTATGATCGCACAGCTCTTAACCTTGGCACCTCAAGCACTGAATTTAAATTCACTGCTACTTGTTAAGGGACCAATGAACAAGTAAGTGCCTTCCAGAGTAGATGGCTTGCCTACCATTGTGGATTAGCTACACTTGCCAGAAAGCTGTATGTCCTCCAGTTTCAGAAGCTTTCACATTAATCACTGGCCACACAAGAGTTTCAATAGTTTGAAACCTAAAAGGTGCAGCAATGGGGGCAGTCTAAAGGGTTCTCTGTCTTTCTCCGAAGATAGACACAAGATGTTGGAGTAACTCAACAGGTCAGGCAGCATCTCTGGAGGGAAGGAATGGGCGACATTTCAGGTCAAGACACTTCTTCAGATTTGGTATACATTTTAACCTACAAACCTATACGTACATCTTTGGAGTGTGGGTGGAAACAAAAGATCTTGGAGAAAACCCACGCAGGACATGGGGAGAACATACATACTCTGTACAGCCAAGCACCCCTAGTCAGGATCGAACCGGGGGTCTTGGGCACTGTAAGGCAGCAACTCTACCGCTGCACCACCATGCCACCCACCTTGTGAAGCCACCTTGATGATATTGCAGTGCCTGGATGCCAGATTTCTTTGAACTGATGCCTAGCAGTAGCCAACATCAAAGGGTGGGAGATTGCAACCTTCACGTGGTCCGCCCTGTTTCAACGAATGCAATCAACCCGGCGTGCACAATCAAATAAGATCAAATAGAACAAGTTGTCCTACAACTTTAGGCTGTGCACGCCATACGCAAGAAGAAGAAGAAGCCAGCATCAAAAGGGGGGATATCTACATTCAAGTCAAGTTGAATTAATTGTTGTATGTATGAATGCAGTGCAGTACAGGTATGATGAAACCCTTACTTGTAGCAGCACTACAGGTACATGGGCTCAAACACACAAAGACTTAAATCATACTTAACTGATACAGAAATTCTGCAAGTCAGTAAAAATAACGAAGATTGTGCTTAAAAGAAAAGTACATTAGTACAAAATACAATCAGAAAATTAGGGCGGCACAGTGGCGCAGCGGTAAAGTTGCTGCCTTACTGCCCTTGCAGCCCCAGAGACCCGGGTTCGATCACGAACACGGGTGCTGTCTGTACGCAGTTTGTACGTTCTCCCCGAGACCCTATAGGTTTTCCCCGAAATCTTCGGTTTCCTCCCACACTCCAAAGATGTGCAGGTTTGTAGGTTAATTGACTTGGCGTGTGTAAAATATCCCGAGTGTGTAGGATAATGTTAATGTACGGGGATCACTGGTTCGCTCAGACTCGGTGGGCCGAAGGGCCTGTTTCCGCACTGTATCTCCAAACTAAACTACACTAAACTAAAAAACAAATCTCTGGTAGTCCGCAGTGTTCTACTGTAAAAATAGGATTGGTGCTGTCGGTTCTGAACTTGGATGGTGTGGGACCACAGGCTTCTGTTCCCAATACGTTACATTGAAGGTACACTGCTGAGATTGTTCACTCCTTGCAAGCAGCTTTCTTCAAGGTCAATTGACTATTAACCACATAATCCAGGTCCATTTAAGTGAACTGTGAGCACATTCTGCTTCAATGAGAAAGGAGACACACAAGTAGAGAAGGTGCCATCAAATGCATTCAAGCTCTGATATGGGACAAGTCAGAACTTCTCTGCACATGATACCAGCATCTGCAGTTTCTTCCTGCAGAGACCAATCTTCATCCTGTTCTTACTCAAAGCCACCTGGATTAACTGCAATAGATATTGGGAAGGAGGGGATGGTCTTAAAAAGATTTTTGCCCACCAGAACTTTGCAAGAGCATTTGGCGAGCCTTATTGTAATTTTTCACTTATCCTCTGAGGAACAGGAGCAGCCACGCTTTTAAGATATTTACTAAAGAACCGGAAAGAAGATAACAAGAATCATTTTTAAACAGGGCCTTTATTGTCCTCAGTCAGGAAAAGACAGTGGAAGCAAATTCAGTTGGAATTCTCAAAGATACGTTGGCCACATGGTCAAAAAATTGCAGGGCTCCAGGCAAAGATCATTGGATTGGGACTAATTGGACAATTCGCTCAAAGAGACGGAAAAGAAGCAATGTACTAAGTAGTCTCACTTTGTGCTATTTAGTTCAAATCCCAATTGCTTCTGGGCTTTATTCAGGGTGTTGCTTGTAAATGTATGGCAGCATGGAGGTGCCCTATTAGAGAAATACTTGATTCCTGGCATGTTGCGATCTTTCATCCTGTTAAATAGTAGGACAAAGCAACCAAATGCTAAAAATGTGAAGTTGATAGTCAAGACCTGGTTAACAACCTTACCAGGACTGGTGGTGTACATTCACGCCATGACCTGCGTGGGTTTTCTCCGGGTGCTCCGGTTTCCTCCCACACTCCAAAGACGTACAGGTTTGTAGGTTAATTGGCTTCGGTAAAATTGTACATTGTCCCTGTTGTGTGTAGGATAGTGTTAGTGTACGGGGATCGCTGGTCGGTGCGGACTCGGTGGGGACCTGTTTCCATGCTGTGTCGCAAAACTAAACAGAACTAAGCTCAATCCAACATAGAAATAAAGATAGAGACGGAGAAAGCGAGAGAGAGTACGAGAGAGCAGCCTCTCGGGCTGTCAATTTCAATCACAAACCATCTGAGCAAATGAGTGCACAAAATGGCATCAGAACCCTGCGGGGAGTGGAGAAGGTGGATCCTGTCAGGTGGTTCCTGAGCCGGCTGTCAAAAGTCATTTGGTGAATGCCCAATCCGTACAAACAAGCGCCGAGAGTTTCCTTGGCGGATGGTGAGAAAGGTTCACCCTGTCAGATGCTGCCTTGCAATGCCCCGCGCTGCTTCCTTCCACGCATGCATCGTTGGCGGGAAGGCCGGGAAGGGGATGCCGGAGTTCATCCTGCCTGGCTACACAACACAGGGCATCGTGTTGTAAAGTTTCCCAGGGCCACACACTGGACCAGACAACAGCTATTACTGGGCAACTTCATTTAGTTTAGTTTAGTTTAGTTTAGAAATACAGTGCGGAAACAGGCCTTTTGGCCCACCGAGTCTTCATAGACCAGCGTTCCCCGCACATTAACACTATCCTACACACACTTGGAACAAGTTACACTTATACCAACCCAATTAACCTACAAACCTGTTAAAGAAGAAACTGCAGATGCTGGAGAATCGAGGGTTACACAAAAAGCTGGAGAAACTCAGCGGGTGCAGCAGCATCTAAGGAGCAAAGGAGATAGGCGATGTTTCGGGTTGAGACCCTTCTTCAGACCTAAACATACAAACCTGTACGTCTTTGGAGTGTGGGAGGAAACCGGAGAAATACAGGTCACGGGGAGAACGTACAAATTCCATACAGTCAGCACCTGTAGTCGGGATCGAACCTTGGTCTCCTTTGCTGTAAGGCAAGTGAAGTCAAGAGAGTTTATTGTCATGTGTCCCAGATAGGACAATGACATTCTTGCTTGCTGCAGCACAACAGAGTATTGTAAACAAAAATACAGAACGATTCAGTTCAACATACACATAAATAAGCGATAAAGTGCTATAAGCTGTTATAGTTCAGAGTCTGTTTGTTGGCGAGTTTAATAACCTGATGGCTGTGGGGAAGGAGCTGTTCCTGAACCTGGATGTAACAGATTTCAGGCCCCTGTACCTTCTGCCCGATGGTAGCAGAGAGGTGAGCGCGCGGCAGCATCTCTACCGCTGTGCCACCACTCTACCGCCTGATGAAAGACACCCTCCGGTCATAAGTTCATACGTTCACAAGTGACAGGAGCAGAATTAGGCCATTCGGCCCATCAAGTCTACTCCGCAATTCAATCATGGCCAGTCTATCTCTCCCTCCTAGCTGCATTCTCCTGCCTTCTCCCCTTAAGCCCTGACAGCCGTACAAATCAAGAACCAAGCTCACGAGTCCCCCAGGGCAAGAACTGTCCATGACTGAGAACTGCAAACTGGGGGGGGGGGGAATGTCAAGGACTATGAACTCTGAAGCAAGGTGCAACCACTGCAAAGACTCTTTGGGCAAGGCTCAGAGTTTAACACTATTTTATTATTGCACACCAATCAGTGTTAAAACCCAATGAACTATTTGCAAATGGCTTGTTCACAACTTGTAACACAACTAATTGTTGTGTTAACATTAAGCGTTACGAGTGATGAAAATGTCAACTTGAATATTTTGATTGTATACACTTCAAGGTTTTATGAATAAAGTACATTTGTAAACATTAATAAATATGTCTGGTTGCAGGCAGGATTTTATCCCCAACCTTGCAATTCCATGCATCTCGAGCATCAGAACAAATTGCAATAAAATGCATGAATATTGTCAAGGGAAAGTCAAATAAAACACTTTTTATTTCATACGGGGCCCTTGAAGAACCTGCTTTGGAAAGCTATCAAAGAGATGTTGGCAATGAGGCACGTGTGCAGGCGTTAGGATAGGTGACCGAATGTTTGGGATTTGCGGAGGGAGGACGGGAGAAAGGGAAAGGTTTGAAGACGGAATTCCCAATCTTGGCCGCTGGCAAATGTGGAGGGATTTACTTCACTTGTGTGTGAGGAATCAAAATGAGAGGAGCCAAGAATAGTGTGGGGCAGGCGGAGGTTATCAACATGGCGGCACAGTGGCGCAGTTGAGGACGTAAATTGTAGAGCCGTTACCTCACAGCGCTAGACACCCGGATTTATCTGCATGGAGTTTGCACATAAAATGGATGCAAATTGCTGAAGTCACTCAGTGGGTCAGGCAGCATCTCTGGAGAAAAAGGATGGGTGACCTTTCCGCTCCAGGCTCCAGTATTTTGCGCCTATGTTATAAACATATAACATCCTCAACTTCCTCATCCACAGACCACAGTCTGTTCGTATTGGTGGAAATGTGTCAGACTCAATAACAATCAGCACGGGAGCACCTCAAGGCTGCGTGCTCAGCCCCCTGCTGTACTCACTCTATACTCATGACTGCGTAGCCGGTCATAGTGCGAACTCCATCATCAAGTTCGCTGACGACACCACTGTTGTAGAACGTATCACTGATGGGGATGAGTCAGAGTATAGAAGAGAGATCGAGCAACTGTCCATATGGTGCCAGCACAACAACCTGGCCCTCAACACCAGCAAAACCAAGGAACTGATTGTTGACTTTGGAAGGAGTAGGATGGGGACCCACAGTCCTGTTTATAACAAACGGGTCGATGGTTGAAAGGGTCAAGAGCTTCAAATTCCTGGGCGTGCACATCTGTGAAGATCTTTCCTGGTCCGAGAACACAGATGCAATTATTAAGAAAGCTCATCAGCGCCTCTACTTCCTGAGAAGATTACGGAGAGTTGGTCTGTCAAGGAGGACTCTCTCTAACTTCTACAGGTGCACAGTAGAGAGCTTGCTGACCGGTTGCATCGTGGCTTGGTTTGGCAATTTGAGTGCCCTGGAGAGGAAAAGACTGCAAAAAGTAGTAAACACTGCCCAGTCCATCATCGGCTCTGACCTTCCTTCCATCGAGGGGATTTATCGCAGTCGCTGCCTCAAAAAGGCTGGCAGCATCATCAAGGACCCACACCACCCTGGCCACACACTTATCTCCCTGCTACCTTCAAGTAGAAGGTACAGGAGCCTGAAGACTGCAACAACCCGGTTTAGGAATAGCTACTTCCCCACAGCCATCAGACTATTAAACTTGGCTCGGAACTTTGAACATTAATATCCCTCCATCTGTTATTTGCACTTTATTAATTTATTAATTCACGTGTGTATGTATATATGTATATAGCGCTGCAGAAACTGTGCACCTTATACCCCCCCCCCCCCCTTTTTGTTTTGTTTTGCACTGAGTAGGAGCAGCTTTTAATCTCATTGTACATGTGTATAGTGACAATAAAAGGCATTCTGATTCTGATTCTGATATTTACGTATATAATTGTAGTCAATGCCTACTATGTTCTGTTGTGCTATGCAAAGAAAGATTTTCATTGTCCTGTCAGGGACACATGACAATAAATTATTTTGGCTCTTTGAAACCTGCAAAGTGAAACTTGTTTCGACTGGAGTTTAAACGTTCTCCCTGTGACCGTGTGGGTTTCCTTCAGCTCCTCTTGTTTCCTCCCACATCCCAAAGACTTGAATATTTGGATTGTATACACTTCAAAGTTTTATGAATAAAGTATATTTGTAAACATTAATAAAAATGTCTGGTTCCAGGCAGGGTTTTATCCCCAACCTTGCAATTCCATGCATCTCGAACATCAGAGCAAATTGCAATAAAATGCATGAATATTCTCAAGGTTAATTGTAGGTTGACTGTAAAATTGCCCCTCATGTGTAGGGAATGAATGAAAAAGTCGGAAAACATAGAACTAATAGAACTAGTGTGAATGGATAATTGATACTCGGCATGGACTCAATGGGCCGAAGGGCCTGTTTCCATGCTGCATCTCGAAACTAAAGTAAACTAAACTAAACATATAGCGGCATCCCCATTAAGAGATTTAAATACAGTGCTGAGAATATTGATTGTTTTATGAGGGAAGGAATGGCTAACATTTAACACCGAGTTAAAATTTTGGGTTTGGCACCAATGGTTGTCTCCTCACCAACAGTAAACTTTGCTCAGAAACCTCTTGGAAAACTTGGATGGTGGGTGGAGATGTGTAAAAGCAGTAATTCTCACTGCTGGGGTTTGCCATCTGACACATGACGGCTTCCCTGAACCTTCCCCCACCCCTCCACATGCTCCCACGGAGAAATGCCACAACTTGGAATAAGTCCAGCGTACTTGCGTGAACCATGTACTGTTTATCTCACATCCAATTAGGATTTATCTCCTTCTGAAATCCTTCCTTTTACAAATCTTGCTGTAATTTTCATTTTTATCAGCCCCCCCCCCCCCCCCCCCCCCCATACACCAGTTTAAGTAAATGTATTATTCCCCTGACAACCTTCCTTGGTGTACACACACTAACCTGTAGCTCTCTCAATCCATCTTGATTAGCACAAGGCCCAGTTCATGAACCATGCTATTTTCTGCATTACACAAAGACTTCATTCCTGTCCAAGTCCAGAGGAAACTTATTTCAAGTGAGATCTAACTCAGGCACCAGTCTTGGGGGCAAACACACTCTGGGTGGAATTGGATGAAAAACAAAATGCTGGAAATACTCAGTTGGTCAGCCTGCATCTGTGAGGAGAGAAACAGGGTTACGTTCCACACTGAACTTGTTTTCACCCTGATCAACTCTCCCCATCAACTATAACCATATAACCCATATAACCATATAACAATTACAGCACGGAAACAGGCCTTCTCAGCCCTTCCAGTCTGTGCCGACCATTTATTTTCCCCTAGTCCCATCTACCTGCACTCAGACCATACCCCTCCATCCCCTTCCCGTCCATATACCTATCCACTTTATTTTTAAATGTTAAAATCGATCTTGCCTCCACCACTTCTGCTGGAAGATCATTCCACACAGCCACCACTCTCTGAGTAAAGAAGTTCCCCCTCATGTTACCCCTAAACGTATGTCCCTTAACAGCTTAACACTCTCCTCTCCATGTGAGCCATTAATCGCTTTCTCTCCTCAGATGAGGTCTGATCTGCTGAGTATTTCCATCATTTTTGCCTCTCATTTTAGGTTAGTTTAGTTTAGAGGTACATGCGTGGAAACAGGCCCTTCGGCCCATCGAGTCCAGGCTGACCAGCGATCACCTGTACACTACTTCTATCCTACACACTAGGGACAATTTACAGAAACCGGAGCACCCGGAGAAAACCAACATGAGCTTGACCTCCCCGCTTTCTTCAATTATGTATAACATTATTCTTCCTCAAATTTCTTGACCCCTAGTTCAAGGCCAGTCTTACCTACAAAGAAACTGCAAAATTGGAGGAAGTGAATAAATTACATTGACCTGAAGATCCACAGCATTTAGATGAAGGCAAGAAAACTCGTTCTTCAACAACTTATGATATCTCCCAGAAATATCCATTAGTTTGCCATTTGTGTTAAGTATACTCATCTCTCATGCATTTGGTTCTTTGTTTTAGCTTAGATTTAGTGGTACAGCGCGGAAACAGGCCCTTCGGCCCACCTAATCCGTGCCGACCAGTGATCCCTGTTCACCAACACTATCCTACGCACACAAGGGACAATTTACACTCTTTACCGAAGCCAATTAAACGACAAACATGTACCCCTTTGGAGTGTGAGAGGACACCGGAGCACCCGAGGGAAACCCACGTGGTCATAGGGAGAGCGTGCAAACTCCGTACAGACAGCACCCGCGGTCAGGATCAAACCCGGGTCTCTGGAGCTGTAAGGCAGCAACACCAGCTCTGCACCACTGTGCCACCCCTGTTGGACTTCAATGTTCAATGAAACAAGTGCTCAGAGCAAACCATGAACACGCTACAACAAATAGTGAATTTCCCCCTTATTTCTCTCCAGTGTTGGAAGGACTTTAAGCATGTTGTATTGGTTTATGGTCTGCAACAACTGGCATTATGATATCTGTTGAGTTTACAGTAGGATTTGAAGAAGCCTAATGTGATGATCTTCAATAAAGTAGCTCGGTGCCACCCAGAATGAAGCAGTCTGCTCAATTGGAATCACTCCCACACCCTGAACATTAATTTCCTCCACCATCAGATATACCACACATAAACACAGTCATGTCAGCCTGAAGCACAATAGATAGAGCAAAGGAGAAGATACAGGGAGCAGAATATTGATCTCAGCATTGTAGCACATCAGTTCCATAGGTGATAGATTGAAGTTAGCTATTAAAAGGATTACCAAAGAATTGAGATAAAGTCTTTTCATTCAGAGAAAGGAAGAGGCTGGAGCTCACGGCCTGTAAGAGCGATGCAGGCTGAAACCCGTCACAGATTCAAAAGGTTGTCCACTTGAAGATCAATATCAAGGTCAATGCTATGCATCTGGGAAGACAGGATTGTGTATACCACACACATTTGTTAGGCAAGGACAAGTTAGAATACGGGGCCTCCTTCTCTGTCATCAATTTGTATGACTCGTGGAAATAAGGGCCAACCTGATCACCTGAACCGTTTGCTCAGCTACAGAACAAGGCATCTGTTCAGATTTTCACCCCAAAGTGTCTATTAGTAAGATTCCTCAATAATTAGTGGTAAGCATTGCATCCAAACAGCAGGAAGTGTTGATTTCTGCTGATTTCCTCTGGCAGTATCACACACACGGTGATTTGAATTGAAATATTCATTGCTCTTGGAGTTTACTGAAGCACCATTTACTGCAAAAATAAAAGTCATTAGAGTGACCTTGATACTGGGCTCTTCACTTCAGTAGACTGACAGCAGCTTGCTTAATCAGATGTGACTATCTGTCTGGGATGAGATCGCTTCCTGACTCTCTGACATAAAGGGAAGTACTTTTTTTGGGGCAAATTATTCTGTATCAATCCTGTTCCGTTTGGCTGCTGTCGAGTTGTAGTCCCCTTAACACAAAACAATGGAAATATCTTGCATGATGTAAATCAGGGTAAACTAATCAACTGCTCGTTGATCCTGCTTTCTGTTTTTCAACAGTAAAGCTCCTTGCGCCGTTCGCTTTTCGCCCTCTCGTTTGCCGCTGAAGAAACGACCAGAGTGTAAACAGTGGAAATGAACAATTTGGAGACTACTGTCTGTAACAACTTCAGAATTATAGATCAGAGCCAACAACAATCAAAATTTGCTCTCCACGCTTGTCAGTCACAGAGGCTGAGCCGAATCTCGAGCATGTTATCCCTTCAAGTCGTCTCTCCTGACTCATTTCAATTTTGACTGGCACGCCTTTGCCCAGCTCCCCGCCGTGAAGAAAGAGCGTGGGTTTAATTGGGTAAATGCCAGTCGTGCATGCTTCCTTTGCCCAGCCAGGACTCCACCTGCACTTTCTGCATAACTTTGCATGTAAACAGCCTCTGCTGGAGAAGGAGTGGAGGTCACCCACACCCTAATGCCTGGTGGTGGTCCCCATTTGTCACCTCCAGAAGCAAAGTAAATGCATGGTGGTCACCTTGCCAAGGGGACCACTTCACAATCCGCAAATCAACAGATCGCATGGACCTGCTACCTTATGGGTTTGTGAGTCCTCTGAGCAGAATTAGGACTTTCGGCCCATCAAGTCTACTCCACCATTCAATCAAGGTTCATCTATCTTTCAACCTCAGTGGAATCCAGGGATGGAGTAGCAAATTCATGCTTTTTCCCAGCCTTTCCTTTGGGAAATTGAGGCACTAAACCTGCTTAAGATTCGATCTGACGAAGGCTCAGGACTATTCATTTCAATGCCTCCACAGGTTATAGCTAAGTCTCAGGTAGTTTGCAGCTTTATATTTAATTGAATTAAGTGTGGCACGGTGGCGCAGGAGTAGAGTTGCTGCCTTATACGGTTACAGTGCTTACAACGCCCGGAGACCCAGGTTCGATCCCGACTATGGGTACCGTCTGTACAGAGTTTGTATGTTCTCCCCGTGACCTGCATGGGTTTTCTCCGAGATCTTCAGTTTCCTCCCACACTCCTAAGACATACAGGTATGTACGTTAATTGGCTTGGTGTGTGTGTAAATTGTTCCGAGTGTGTGTGTGTGTAGGATAGTCTTGGTGTGCGGGGATCGCTGGTCAGCATAGACTCGGTGGGCCGAAGGGCCTGTTTCCGCACTGTATCTCCAAAACTAAACCTAAATGTGTTTGATTGTTAACAAATGTATTTCCCTATTTCATACGTTTTTGAATTCATTAAATTCTTCAAATATTTTTTTCTAGTTGATGGAATAAAAATATCTCACAGACAGATATTGCCCACGAGATGTGTAGTTTAAGGTACAGCAATAAAGCAAATGGGATGAGAGAAAATTCAAAGAGAAGACATGAAAGACCATATATAGGATTACCCCCTTGTCTGGTTTTTGAACAAGAGTCACTTGTGTTTTGTGGAAACCACAACGCACAGTTTGTGGAACTCACTCAAACTCAAATGCAAAGATAATGAGGTGATCTCTTTTCAGAAAAGTTATTTGGGGATTAATCATTGACCGAGACACTAAGGATATTCCACTGTTCTTCCTCAAGAAACGGTGAATGGATATTTTACATCACAGCCACTGTAACAATGCAGGGCTGGGTAGTATCAGGCATCATTTTTCAGTGCAAGTCCCCAGTGTGGGATTTGAACACACAACCTTCCCCCTCGGAGGTGAGAGTTCCACCAGCCCATTGTCCGCTAATGCCCCATGAGGCAAGGTGAACAATGGGTGCAAGAGACAGGTGGCTATCGTTGAGAAAGGTGATACGCAACTTTAGTGATTCCACTGAATCAAGTTGGCTGGAAGTGCAATAAAAATGTTTACCCGAGTCTGCAAAGATGATGCCTACTGTATAAACTGTGTTGACATATTCAACCGAAAATGAGGTAAAGGTGTCCACAACTCTGTCTTTGGCTCTCCAGCTGGTTGGAAACAATGGCTGGTTTCTGAAGAGCAACAGACATCAAAAGTAAAAGAACGAGGGGATGAATTGTCACCTATTCCTTTTCTCCAGAGATGCTGTCTGAGTTAAGGGCCTGTCCTACCAGCATTCGACTCCATGCGGTGAGCGCGATCAAACTAGAAGCGGGGGCCGCGCGGAGGTCGGGTGATCCCCTGTACAGGGCCGTTCCCACCAGCATGCGCCTGCATGCGGCAAGCGCGACCAAACCGGCAGCGAGGGCCGCGCGGAGGTCGGGTGAGTGGCGCAACGCGGCGCAAAGTGAGGCGAACTTGGAGCGAAGTCTTAAGGTAAGTTTGCCAGGACAGAAAGGGGCACACAGAGAGGGGCACAGAGGCACACACACACAGAGGGCCAAGGAGCCACACACATAGAGGGTGACGGAGGCACCTACAGATAGGCACGATGTCGAGGCGGTGTGTAATGCGTTGAGGGAATTTTTGAACATAGTCAGTTTTTCGGAGCCCCGCGCGATGTCGGGACGAACTCCGCACAATTCCGCACAGCTCTGGCGATCGAAGTGGGACCGGCCCCGCGATGCCGGACGGCTCAAGCGACCACGTTAGGTCGCGCTCATCACATGGAGTTGCATGCTGGTGGGACAGGCCCTTTACTCCAGCTTTTCTGTGTCTATCTTCGGTTTAAACTGGCATCTGCAGTTCCTTGTTTCCACAGCCGAAGCTTGAGTGATGACCATCTTCAAGTCTACTCCAGAGGGTTGATAGAATCATTGAATGCTAGGGTGAAGATGGAGGCAGCCAAAAATGATAAGCAACTTATCACACGGCACAGTGGCGCAGGGGTAGAGTTGATGCCTTACAGCACATTCTGCCCCAGAGACCCAGGTTCGATCCCGACTACGTGTGCTTGTCTGTACGGAGTTTATACATTCTCCCCGTGACCTGCGTGGGTTTTCTCCGAGAGCTTTGGTTTCCTCCCACACTCCAAAGACGTACAGGTTTGTAGGTTAATTGGTTTGGTATAAATGTAAAATTGTCCCTGGTGTGTGAAGGATAGTGTTAATGAGCGGGGATTGTTGGTCGGTGCGGGCTCGGTGGGCCGAAGAGCCTGATTCCGCACTGTATCTCTGAACCAAACTAACCCAAAAGAAAAGGAATAGATGACATTTCGGAGCGAGACCCTTCTTCGGACCTCGACCCGAAACGTCACATATTTCTTCTCTCCAGAGACGCTGTCTGACCCGCTGAGTTACTCCACCTTTTTGTACTGTATCTATCTTTGGTTTGAACCAGAATCTGTATCAACCTCCTCTCTAACTGCTCCCCCTCTGTGATACCCCCTTCCCTCCAACTCTACGACCACATCCTCACGCAGACTTGCAGCCCTCGGGCCCTGGCATTCCTTCTCTCTCTATCTCTCCCCCACCCAAGTCGCACTAGCTTCTCATTTTCACACTACAAACAGCTTACAATGGCCTGTTTCCTTTATCATCGATACTTTTTTGCATATCTTTCATTCATTGTTCTTTATCTCTCCACATCACTGTCTATATCTCTCTTTTCCCTGATCCCTGACCAGTCTGAAGAAGGGTCTCGACCCGAAACGTCGCCTATCTCCTTCGCTCCTTAGATGCTGCTGCACCCGCTGAGTTTCTCCAGCTTTTTGTGTAACCCTCTGTCGTTCCTTCCTACACTCAGGTTCAAGCGATTGTTGAGTGTTAGGAGGTATGCCTAAAAGGCATGATGCCTGTGAACCGAGATATTTGGAAAATAAATATCACAAAATCGAGGGTTAATTTTTCTAAGAGGTTTGTAACATGTGATTAGGATTTGGGATGTGGAGCCAGAAGTATTCTTTACATTTAATAAGTACTTGCTTATGTACTTGCGTTGGGAAGTGGGATTAGTTTCAATGAATGTTGTGATCAACTGGCACAGACACAGTGGGAATTGCTCTTCAACGCCATAAATTTCCATGATAAACAGTTTTCCGATGATTCTACGGCTCTGGATATGAGAGGCCCATTTGTAATTAATGTCCACGAGGATTCTAATGAACTTAAAATATAATCAGTATGGATAAATATCACACAGTTAAGTAAACAAATTAATTCCTGAAAATCTATTTATTAAAAAAACCAGTGATAACCTACAACTAACACATTAAAAGAGCTATGAGATATGGGTGGAAAAAGTGCTGGAGCTGCCTCTACACTCTTGAAGGGAGAATGAATGTTTCAACAGAGTGCAAATGAAAACCAGAAGTATTTAGTTTGGTACAATGTGACAGTATTGAGTGTTGGATAAGCACGGATCAGAATAATATATTGAAGGATCTAAAGAAACAGCTACAAAACTGAAGGCTAGCAAATTGGGTACAGAATAAACATTGAACATAGAACACACAGCTCAGGGATCCGGCCCTTCGGCCCACAATGTTTGTGCCGAACATGATGCCTAGCATATCTGAACTCATCTGCCTACATGTGATTCAAATCCCTTAATTCCCTGAAAATCCATGCGCCCATCTAAAAGCTTCGAATGGCATTGTCGTATCTGCCTCCACAACCACCCCCGGCAGCGCATTCAAGCACATCTCCGTTATATGTTCCCCCTCTCACGTGGTAGCTATGTCCTCTACTGTTAGAGATCTCTACCCTGGGAAACAAGGGTAGTCTGACTGTCTATCCTATCTAGGCCTCTCATAACTTAATACACTTCAATCAGGTCTCCCCTCAACCTCTGACCTATGGTCACAAGGAGAGCGTGGAAACTCCGCACTGACAGGACTTGGGGGTCAGGATCAAACCAGGGTCGCTGAAGCTGTGAGGCAGCAGCAGCACAACCCGCTGCAGCACTATGCCAGCCCACGATATGGAGAAATGAGGGAATTTGGGAGAACATATCAATTCATAAAGTTGTCCCAGTCAGATGAAGAGGATAGATTCAATGGGCGGGTGGTCATTACCATTCTTTCAATAATGTATGGTGCCACAAAAGACTGCAGATGCGAACATTTTGAGCAAAAACAAACCATTGGAGGAACTCAGCAGATCAGGCAGCATCTAAGTAAGTAAGTTTATTGACCAAGTATTCACATACAAGGAATTTGCTTTGGTGCTCCGCCCACAAGTAACAACATGACATCCTGTGAGGGAAAATGGGCAGTCAGCATTACGGGTTTAGTTTAGTTTAGCGATACAGCGCGGAAACAGGCCAAGTCCGCGCTGACCAGCGATCCCCGCACATCAACACCATCCTACACACACTAGGGACAATTCTTTTACTTTTACACCAAGCCAATTAACCGACAAACCTGTACGTCTTTGGAGTGTGGGAGGAAACCTAAGTTCTCGGAGAAAACCCACGCAGGTCACGGGGAGAACGTGCAAACTCCGCACAGACCAGCAGCCGCAGTCAGGAACGAATCCGGGTCTCTGGTGCTGTAAGATTTTAGCTCTACCGCTGCGCCACCATTGAGACCCTACTTCAGACTGACGAAGTAGGAAAGATACCTCTCTCTATCAGCTTTTGTTCCAGACTCAATCAGAATGAAGAAGAGACCCCGACCCGAAACATCACCTGTCTGTTTGCCTGCACAGATGCTGCCTGGCCCACTGATCTGCTCCAGGAGTTTGTTGTTTTCCTCAATACCGTGTGTTCCGTCAGGTCAACTCTTGTATTTCCTGGAATAAAAGCAGAAAATTGCTGGAGTTTGCCAGTCGGAGTTTGTATTTCCTGAGTTCCTCATTTGTCATCATCATGAAAACTGAACATTTTTTACCGAGAAATGAAGCATTTGCATTCCTTTGAAATAGTGGCATCAAAAGCTCTCAGATCTAACATAACACTGAGATTGTCAGAAAAAATAACACCACATTGCAACGCCAATGTTCATCAAATTGAAACACAGATAAGCAGCACCCTGACCTAAATACTGCGACCATTTTGTTCCGTGTGACTGACCCTTTGCTTTGGACGAGATATTAAACTAAGCTTTAAGTTCAGGTTTCGGTTTATTATCATTACCACGTACTGAGGTACAGCAAATAGCTATATTTTGCACGCTATCCAAGCAGATCAGATAATACTATACAATCTAGTCAAACTCAATAAGGGGAAGATACAGAGTGCAGAATATAGTCCTCAGCATTGCATCACACCAGCTCCATGGGCAATGTCTAATGTCCACAATGGGGTGGAGGAGAATTAGGCAATACCCGAGCTTATGGACCTTATATTCAAAAGCCTGACAGGGGAAGAAGCTGTTCCTGAGTCTGGTGGTGCGTACATTGAAGCCTCGTTATCTTTTGCCTTATGGAAGCAATAAGAAGGAGGAATGACTGGGGTGGGACAAATCGTCGATTATGTTGGCTGCTTTTCCGAGCCAGCATGTAGTGTCAGATATTGTCGAAGGTGGGAGGTCTGGTCCGTGTAAAAGCCCTGTCCCACTGTACGAGTTAATTCCAAGAGCTCTCCCGAGTTTGCCCTGATTCGAACTCGGAGATTTACGGTAATGGCCACGCGTCGGTACTCGGGGCTCTCGTGGACATTTTTCAACGTGTTGAAAAATCTTCACGAGTCTTCCCGTGCTTACCTGCCGTTAGCGGGTCTTCCGGAGGACCTGCCGTTAGCGTTACGAGCCGCTAAGAGACGTCCCCAAGCTCCGACGTACCCGCTACGTTTTTTCTCCGTGCTTACCACGAATTTGATTTTTTTTAAACTCGGGAGAGCTCTTGGAATGAACTCTTGCTGTGGGACAGGGCTATTGGCCGTCTTGGACAGAGCTGTTCCCGAACCAAGCTGTGATGCAACCCGGCAGGATGTTTTCTATACTTACTCGGATGGATGGAAAGGTTACGCAAATCCATGACAGTTCATAGATGTTTTCTGTGTGCAAACCTAGATTAAATTGTTAAATATCTTTCACATAGCCCTGTCCTTGGTATCCTGTCCTGTGGAGGCACTGTAGAAGGAGTCTTGCAGAGGAGACGCAGTGGTACACCATGCAGCAGACGGTACCTGCGATATTCAGTAAGGTTATATCTT